>JAFIRS010000654.1:0-602560 GCA_018342105.1 Gonioctena quinquepunctata
GGAGTGTAAAGAATTGTTGTTACTGATAAAAATCATTTTCGCGAAAACTGTATGGGTGACAAAAAACGATTTCCACTCACGACAATAAGCATGACAATTCTCTATAACTCGTATCATTTTCATCAACGCACATCATGAGATTCGGATTTTACAAGGGATGAAAAAAATTGTTGACGACGCCTGATAAAAAAATCATTTTCGCGAAAACTGTATGGGTGACAAGAAAAACGATTCCACTACGACATTAAGCATACAATTCTCTATAATTTGTATCATTTTCATGAACGCACATCATGGGGTTCGATTTTACGAGGGGTGTAAAGAATTGTTGTTACTCGATAAAAAAATCATTTTCGCGAAAACTGTATGGGTGACAAGAAAAACGATTCCATTACGGTTATCAACCTGAAATTCTATAATTCTTATAATTTTCATGAACGCACCTCTTGTAGTACTGATTTAACAAAGGGTGTGAAAGAACCGACGCAATCCCATTGAAAAATCATTTGATCAAAAAGTCTGTTAGTGACAGAAACATTTCCGTAGAAAAGTGACGTCATCTTAAGAGGTCCCTTTCATAATATAAATTGACATGATTCCATGTTTGATATCGACTGATATCATGATGATATCGAAAGCTGTTGAATTCCAGATCACATATATATGTTGAATATTTCCGGCCACAGATTTTTAGTCCGGGTGCTGAAAAATATGTAACCCAGCCACAGATTTTAATTTTCCACTACGTCAGCATGTGTGGCTAGAAATCTGTGGATAACTTCACACCAATCTCACCTGACGCTCTACGTATACTAGTGGAGTGTGGAGTAATATTAGATTTTAGCTTTTAGAAGTTGGGGGATGGTGGTAACTTTCAACTCTACACTAGTGTTGATGTTGGGAACAACATATAAAAAGTTACCAACTGTAAAAGTTCTGCTTAATTAATTATTTAACTAATAAGTTGCCAAATTACATTGTATATTGAATATTAAAAAACATAAATAACTAATGGGGAAATGAAAAATTTGACATCGAAAAGGTATATAAAATTTTTCTTTAAAATAAAGACTAAGCTGTAGAATTTTTTTGCTATCATGCGAAAATGTGAGGCGGCTACTCAATAGTGCAGCGCTAAAGGAGCACGCAGCCACGAGCGCTTTACACCAAATTTGTTATAACTTAAACTAATTGATCAAATTAAGCTAAAAAAAATTCAACTGAAATTAGAAAAATCCAGCTAACGAGAAGTCATGTTTTTAAACGTGAATAAAAATGTATAAGAATAGTACTAGGTAATATGAATTCATTCTAAAACCAATTAAAGATCTTCAATTTTTTTTATTTTCCAGATAAACATTGGAAATTTTCACAGATTACTCTCAAAATGACAAATAAAAAATGGCAATTTAAAAATATCCTAAAATTTTATTTCTAAAAATACAGAGCTCAAAATATGAATAATTTCAAAAAATTACAAATTTTAATATTTAGGTAATGCTTCAAAGACCAAAAACTCTGGTTTAAAATGTGATATTATAACTTATATATATATATATATATATATATATATATATATATATATAGTGTGACCCATTTAAAATGGAACCACCCTATAGAATACGCATTTTTCAATCATTCTCAAAAATATATTTGTTTAATATTAAGCATCAAAAACTGTATCTTTACACAAATTTTCATAACTTTAGTTTCATTTCCAAGGCACTCTATGTTGTTTTTCTTCGTCAAAAACGGCAAAAGTTTATTAGGCAATTTTTGTTTTGAAATTTGACTACACCACTGGATTTGTAGTGGTTATAAATGAAATACATGAAAATATTATAAAAAAATATTGGTCAACAACGAAGTTACAACGACTTTAATTTTGGAAACAAAGTATTTGATTATAATTTTTATTTAGATTATAGACATATTTAAAATCTGGCAACACTGCCGATACAAAGTAGAACACCAGTGAATTTGTACAGCGAAAATCCGAAGTCAATAGCTCATTCCGTTCTACAATTATAACACCTGAAAGTATGGTAATTTGAGCGATTTGTGGTGGAAGCGATTTTGTAATAATCTGACTACGCCACTGGATTTGTAAATTATATTCCCTTCAAATAATTTATTTAAGTTTAGGTTATAAGTGTATTCGAAAATAACAGAAAATTAAAAATTAATTTTCAAGTTATGCTGTCTTCCATAGCCGATAAAAACGAAATGAACCGAATCAAGTTTTGAAGTATCAAAATTATTTATTGAATAATAAAACAGAAACAGACAAAAAATGTTCCTTTTAAATTCTGCAAAACTCAATTAAAACAAGCTTTTAGAGACGGTTTCAATAATTTGAGGAAAACTGAACTAATACATTAGGCATAGGTATTGTACTAAATCAATAGTAGGCTGTGATTTAGTACACCACAAATCGCTCACATTACCATACTTTCAGGAGTTATAACTGTTGAACGAAATGAGCTATTGATTTCGGATTTTTGCTGTACAAATTCACTGGTGTTCTACTTTGTATCGGCAGTGTTGCCAGATTTTAAATATGTCTATAATCTAAATAAAAATAATAATCAAATACTTTGTTTCCAAAATTAAAGTTGTTGTAACTTCGTTGTTAACCAATATTTTTTTATGACATTTTGATAGTTTTCATTTATAACGACTACGAATCCAGTGGTGTAGTCAAATTTAAAAACCAAAATTGCCTAATAAACTGTTGCCGTTTTTGACAAAGAAAAAAAACCATAGAGTGCCTTGGAAATCAAACTAAAGTTATGAAAATTTGTGTAAAGATACAGTTTTTGATGCTTGATATTAAACAAATATATTTTTGAGATTGACCGAAAAATGCGTATTCTACAGGGGTGGTTCCATTTCAAATGGGTATATATATATATATATATATATATATATATATATATATATATATATATATATATATATATATATATATATATATATATATATATATATATATATATATTGGTTTGGGCAGTTCTTGAATCCTGTTTGATATGTTTGTTACATCTTTCTTAGGTTTTTGGATTCTTGAAAAATTAGGTCGTTTTTTTTAAAATTTATTTATTTTGAACAAGACGTTTCGCTCCTTGTTGGGAGCTTTATCAATTTCTTTAATTATATAATTACATTGATTGTTTGGTAATCATGCCAAACATTTTATTAAAACAATACATTTTCTACCGTCTAATGATTGTGTGGTAGTGTGTTGGTTCTTTGTATCGGCATTGGTGTTTATAATGATTGTATCGATTTTTTGTGGAGTTTAAGATTTTTTGGAGTTTTGATGGATGTATAATTTCCTAATATGGAATGGATATTCTGTGTATGCAACATCAGAATATCCACTGCCATATAGGTAAATTATACATCCATCAAAGGACTCAAAAATAAATAACAAAACCACAGGAAAAATGAACCAAGTCATTTATAAACACCACTGCCGATACAAAAGAACCAACACACTACCACACAATCATTAGACGGTAGAAAATGTATTGTTTTAATGAAATGTTTGGCAATCAATGTAATTATATAATTAAAGAAATTGATAAAGCTCCCAACAAGGAGCGAAACGTCTTGTTCAAAATAAATAAATTTAAAAAAAAAACGACCTAATTTTTCAAGAATCCAAAAACCTAAGAAAGATGTAACAAACATATATATATATATATATATATATATATATATATATATATATATATATATCATAAAGTTGGCTGCACATGGGAAAAAAATGTGTCTGACAACTAAAAAATCCGTTGCGACTTATATCACGTGACCTCACATTTGGCGGGAATTAAAAAAAAAGTTGTCTGTGGTTCCGAAAAATGGGTCAAATTGACGAAATATCGAACATTTTTATTGAGAAAATGTGTTTGGAATCCAACCAGGACCTCATGTATCAATTTTGACCCAGATTGGAAAAAAAAAAATACTTTTTTCCTCTACCCTTACTAAGAAACATTATACATTTTGTTTTATCTGGAAACAGCTTTAATAACCTAAATCACATACGTTTGGGTCAAAACTAATAAAATATTTGTGGAATAGACATTTTGCGGGAGATTAATTATGAAAACACGATTCAGTCTTGTCACTAGGTGTAGTCATGCCCTGTATATTGCAAGGATAAATAATGTATTATTAAGTTTTAATTACAAATATTAGTTAGTTTAAATTTTATTTACGGGTTGAGAATATTGAATAAGCTCATGTGCATCGATTTACAGGGCATGACTACACCTAGTGAGATGGAAAATTCAGGGGTTGGACGATCCCACTCTCTGTACCGAATCGGCCGTTATAGTTTGGTGTTTACTTGGAATTACTTTATATGCGTTTAGGTTGAGTGTTGAAAGAACGTGTTCCACCTTTATAAATTCGTGAAAAAAAAATAGTTTTAAACCCAGAGCTCGTTTAACAGGATGAAAGTTGAAAAGGGAAACATTCTCAATTAATTATTCAGTAAAAATATTTTTCTGGAAATTGAAAAATATACGATGCAAGATAGTGACTAAAGTTTATCTGATTTTATGAACACCCTGTTTATAGTTTCAAACAAGGATGAGAGTTATTTTTGAATTTAAAATATCATATCACCGTTTGTAGTGAGCTCAAACTCCCATATAGAATCATATTTGCATTTCCATTTTCTTTATATGAATTGAATTTGTCGATATAAGTATCTATATATAATTAAAACAGCGAGGAGACATTTAACATTATACAACTTTTATTGGTTGTCTCTGATACATTTTAAGGCCATTTGACTGGTTCGAAAATAATGAGGGATACACATGGTGGGGTTACACAGAATCTATTTTTTAAATGATAAAACTAATATTTTTCGATCTTAGAAAAGCTTTTGACTGTTTAGACCTCAAATTTCTCGAAAATATATATATATATATATATATATATATATATATATATATATATATATATATATATATATATATATATATATATATATATATGTAGAGGAAGTATACTATCATGGTTAATGTCCTACCTAGAAAATAGGAAAATGTTCATTAGAATGAATGACATCGAAACAAAAACGTATGATATAAATCATGTAGTTCCACAGGGATCAATAGGGGGGCCTTTGTTATTTCTAATTTTCATCAACGATCATCCAAACTACATGAAAACCGATTGCCGAGTATTATACGCAGAATATATATTACTTGCAGCATATGGTAATTATCCGCATGAGCTACGTGAAAGGTTGAACTATTTAAAATTTGCCGAATGGTCATTCAAAAATGGTATGATACTGAATGCCTCAAAAACTGTTTTACTCCACTTGAATGGCAAAAAGGAATCAGACGGTCTGATCAATGTTAATATAGGAACGTTGCTCCCACTTTCTTCTGTTCGTTTTCTCGGAACCTATTTAGATTCTCGTGAAAACGTTTGCCTTTTGCGGCTTATAGCCGGCACTTTTTCTTTCAAGAAATGCCTTCACTTTGGGATAATCACCGACATGTATGTTCTTGTTAACATCTAAAGTTGATTTTAACATAGAAAACTTCGACCACAGGGTTGACGACTTCATAGTTTTAGATTTTTCTCTCAAATACAAAAGAATGACGGGTTCCGATACCTTAGATATTTTTTTCTAAGAACATTAACTATCAAATGCATCATATTATTTTTCGTATAGTAGTCTGGACTTTACTGGTCAGATGTATCACTGAAATCACTTTTCATCCATAATTGAGCGATATTTTATAAATTTACGAAAATTATCTGATTACGGTTTTACAGTAATGGCGACTTCAATAACTGAAAAAAACGATGCTCTTGGAGAATGAGCTCAAAGTTAATTCTTGTTTTATATTATACATAAGACAGCCAAAGTATGAAGGAGTTGTATGCCATATCTATGCAGCGTCGCAAACTGTCCGCCATACTCAATTAAAAGTGTAATTTTTTATGCTGTCTTGAAATACGAGCTCAAAGCTAATTTTGTCACCCAAGTATAGAAAAAAATCACCGATTATGACCATGCCATACTGATTCAAAAATGTAAAATTTTTCACTAACCATATATCATAGGCACAATTATGGCGGTCCGTTTTATGATACTGATAGGAGGTCGTTGAATGACCGCCATGCTGTATAAACTAATTTTTTTTTCAAAATATTCATAAATTATGGGTAACTTTGGAAAATAATTCTCTAGTCTTTACATTAATGAAGAAGTGATGATAAATTACATTTGCAACGTTTTATGAAAAATTAGGACCTATATAATTCATTAAAAGAAATGAAATACAGTAAATTTCATTTCATAGGTTGAGAGCTACCGTGCATTTTGAATGTGTTGATTCCATGTCAGCTTGTGGGCAAAGATGACTCCCAAGTATTTTGCCTCTTGTGCAATTGGAATATCTACCTCGTTCAGAACTGGTGGCTTGAGTCTTCTCAGTTTTTTGGGGGTTTACAGTTAGTTCCTCTTCCCGAAACCACTCATTTATTATTCCTGAAACCACTTGTTTATTAGTATTCTGCGTATGCTCCGAGACGGTTCCTGCAAAGTTGCCTTTTGCAATAATTGCAAGATCATCGGCATATCCTAAGCAATACATGCCTTTGGATGTTAGCTTTACCAGTAATTCGTCTACTAGGCTAGCCCACTGAAGAGGCGATAGTACCCCTTCTTGAGGGCATCCCCTACCTGCTCTAGCTCTGGCTGTGGTTTCGCCTATGGTTGATTTGATTACCTCTTTTCACCAAACTGGCGATTATCCATTGATAAAGGAGGGATGGGACCCCTTTATTTTCTAGAGAAATTGACTTTGTAGATGCATTGTTGAAAGCACCCTCGATATCGACGAAGGTGGCTATGGCTATCTCTTTGTCCTCCAGGGATTTTGTTAGTAACCTGTTAAGATCATCCAGGCCAAGTCTGTTGACTTACCTGGCTGATACGCGTATTATAGTTCGTTGAGAGGGTTTGTTAATATTACCTCGTCCCTTATGTATCTGTCTATAGTCTCTCCAGGGTTTTCAGCAGGAAGGACACTAGACTGATTGGACGACTTGGGTGTCATGTCATTTAGTCTCCCCACCTTGAGTATGTAAATGACTCTCCCTCTCTGCCAGTCGGTAGGTATGTATCGCATGGCTATACAAGCCTTAATAGTCTACTCGACAAGTTGAAAATGGTCTAAAATAGAGATACTGCTCTTAAAATTATGTGTGATAGCTTATTGGATCCGGAATAACGCCTAGAAAAATGTGCCAAAAGCGTGTATTAGCACATAAAAAATTGCAAAAGTTATAAACAATTGAAGATGAAAAAAAAATGGTATTTCGTTTTTTTGCCAATATTTCATAAACTATTGATATTTAAGGAATTTCAAGAAGAGATTCTGAAAGAGGAGAAAATTTCCAATTAAAAATTCCCAGCTCTCGGAACTCTATCTCCATTATTTATAATTTTAATTCAACGCTGAAAATGGGTCTCCGAGCGACATTTTTAGGTTGCGCGCGCGGCGTCAAAAGCGAGTACGACACATTAATTAATTTATTTAAGGTATAATTTTTTTTTTATTCTAAAAAATTATGGTGTATTCGGAACACTATAAATAATTCATTCCCGTTGGAAATTTTACTTAAAGTTAATTTTTCAACAAGTTAAAGGATTGTTAACTAACAAAATTTTCTCGAACTTCTGTCTTAATTGTAAATAACAAAAATGTTTAAATAATTGTCAAAAATTTTTCGCTCCGTAAGCCTTTTTAATAAAAAAAAAAATCCCAGTAATGTTTTAAAAAATTTTTTTTTCCTAATCATCATATCGTTTTTTTATTGATACAAGATATAAATTGATTTGCAAAAAAAAAATTTCCCGCCATTTGTTGATACATTTTTTATAAACAAATTGATTATTTCAATGTTTTAATTTTTTTTACAACTTATTTATAAAATTTTTTTAAAAAAACCAATTTTTTATTTTTAAAAATTTTAAATTTTTTTTAAAAAAAATTCAAATATTTTTTTTTATCAACAATTCCATTGTTTATTAACTTACCAATTTGTTATAAACAAGTTTTTAACTTTGTTAGATTTTTTTCTGAAACTTCTAAAATTTACAAAAACAACCATATATAACAAAGTATAGAAAAAAAAAATTCCCAATTTTTCCCAATTCCAATTCCCAAAGTACAATAAAAATTGGAAAAAAATGTTTTCTATACTTTGTATATGGCTGTTTTTTTCGAGAAAATTTTGTTAGTTAACAATCGTTTAACTTGTTGAAAAATTAATTTTGAGTACAATTTTCAACGGGAATAAATTATTTATAGTGTTCCAAATACACCATAATTTTTTCAAATCTAAAAAAATTTATTTAATACCTTAAATAAATTAATTAATGTGTCGTACTCGCTTTAGACGCCGCTCGCGCAACCTAAAAATGTCCCTCGTAGACCCATTTTCAGCGTTTAATTAAAATTATAAATAATGGAGATAGAGTTCCGGGAGCTGGGAGTTTTTTTATTGGAAATTTCCTCCTCTTTCAGAATCTTTTTTTGAAATGCTTTAAATATTGATAGTTTATGAAATATTGGCAAAAAACGAAATGCCATTTTTTTTTCATCTTCAATTGTTTATAACTTTTGCAATTTTGTATGTGCTAATACACGCTTCTGGCACATTTTTCTAGGCGTTATTCCAGATCCAATGAACTATCACACATAATTTTAAGAGCAGTATCTCTATTTTAGACCATTTTCAACTTGTCGAGTAGACTATAAATATTTTACATAGAAATGGGATTGATATTTCCTGCCCCTTTTGGAGTAGGATAGGATATATTCCATCCTCTCCTGGAGATTTGTATGGTTGAAATTTATCTATAGCCCACCTAATTCTGTTTGGCTTTGTTATCTCTGTAGCTAGTGCTAGTTTCCAGTCCGGGGCATTAGGCCTTTTTGGCTTGCTTTGCGGACTGTTCGTCTCTACTGCTTAGGTTTGATCTTTTAGTCGTTCTTACGACAGGCAGATCTATTCTTTATACCCCGAACCCCATTTTATCAAGGTGCTCTTCTATTGGCGCATGTCCAGTCATGAGCCTCTTTTGCTCCCTCTTCAGAGTTGAGAGGTCTGCTGTTTTTTCTGGCACGGGCCTTTGATATATTTTGCAAGTAGTATTTGTGTTTTTCCCGGGCCCAGTCTTCTACAGACGTTAGTACCTCAAGGGTCTGCCCTGGACCTGGTTCGTTTTTCAATACTCTTTTGGTGAGTTCGTCGGCTTTTCTGTTACCTGCAAATCCCTGATGACCTGGAACCCAAATAAGCATGACGCAGTTTTGTTCTGTCAGTGTTATCAGTGTTATCAGTTCTTCTTTGTATTAGTTTAACTCTGACTCAAACTAGCAGAAAGTTGTTGATTGGAAATCACACAGATTGAATATGAACTCTTAATGAAAAATTATTTAATGACAAGTTATAATTTGAACATGACATAATTATTTTGTTGTAACATGTACAGAGTGAGTTAGTACTTAAAGGATCATATAATTCAACACTCTCCCTTGATTCATCAAGTAGCAAATATTCTGTATGAGGAAATAGAGCAAAAAATGGTTCTCTTCAATTCAGACCCATCCCCTTTGAACAGAAGATATGTTTCTGCTTTGGAACAGCTTTGTTAAAGAATCAGCTATCATTTGATCACTAGATTTATAATGAATATCAATTTCTCCATCCTTAATCAACTCCCTGATATAATGGTACCGGACTTGAATATGCTTAACAGGATTATAAGCTATTTTAATAACTTAATACTTAACTTAATAACAGGATTATAAGCTATTTTATGAGCACTTTGGTTATGATTAAATAAATCAATAGAATCATTAACGTTGAGAAAAGTGATAAATGACTTGATACAATTCAAAATTTCTGATGGAAACTTTTTTAAATAAACTGCTTCTTTCGCAGCTTCATTTATACCGACATATTCTGCCTCGGTGGAAAATAATGCAATGCACTTCTGCTTTTTGCATTCCCTAAAGATAGCTGCACCACAAAAAATAAAAACAAATCCATAAAACGAGTTTCTATCATTTGGGTCATTTGCCCAATCCGAATCTACATGACCAAAAATACCAACACCATTTCTTTTATAAGTCAAGCCTAGAGACTGAGTCCCTTTCAAATATCTCCGAATTCTCTTTGCAGCCTGCCAATGGTGTCTCGTATGGTTGACATTAAATTGACTCAAGTATGTATAGTATTTCTAATTACAATTGGATCGACATAAAAAGTTTCGAGAAGGAATTCTCTTCCACACGACAGAACTTTTTTATGATTGTACCAGGAACGCTTTGAAAGTAAAAACACTGGTAGTATATAAATTTCCATTTGTCGGGCAGTGCATATGAACACTCCACGAAGTGCTCTTATTTTTATTGCTGTTCCAATTGGGATTAGAATAACTATAACTGCAAAACATATATCTGGTCTTGTACAGACACACAAACATATCAAGCAACCAATCAATTGCTGGTATGGCACATCATCAATGAAATTATTGTTTTCGAATGTTTGATTCGTTTCCATTGGAATGCTCACCGGATTGCAATCCACCATTCCAAACTTAGCAAGAATCTGATTAATATAAATTTGTTGACCTAATTTCAGAGTATTATTTTTTCGGTCCCGAATTATTTGCATTTGCATTTGACTTGCAGGACCTAAATCTTTGGTTTTGAATTGAGAATTTAAATATTCTTTCAAAATTTGCGCCTCATCAAAATCATTGTAGAATAAAATATCTACATAGAGTGCAATTATTATTATGTATTGATTTCTAATTTTAAAATAAACACACGGTTCATTAGAAGATTGAATACATTTTAAGTCCATCATCAAACCATGAGCTTTTTTATTCCACATCCGCGAAGCTTGTTTGAGACCGTAAATGGCTTTTTTTAATAAACATACCTTATCCTTCCCATTTTCATTTAAAAAACCTTCTGGCTGCGCCATAAAAATCTCTTCGTCAAGATCGCGATTTAAAAAAGCTGTTTCTATATCTAAATGATCAATTTCCAAATTCATTTCAGTTGCTAGAGCAAGAAGAAAACGAATTGGACTATATCGTACCACAGGAGAAAAAATATCCAAATAATCAACCCCAAATTGTTGACTATAGCCTTTGGCTACTAATCTGGCCTTAAACCTACATATTTTTCCCTCGATATCCCTTTTAACTTTAAAAACCCATTTATTTTTAACAATTGCTCTACCTTTGGGTTTGTCTATTAAAACCCACGTTTTATTGTTGTGGAGAGATTCCATCTCAGATTTCATAGCATTTACCCATTCATCAGAATATTCACTACTCAAGGCATCATCTACAGTAAAAGGTTCATCAATATCATTAGAAAAAACACTGTATGCTACAAAATCAGGAAATTCTCTCGTCTTACGATCACGTAGATTATATCTTCTTTCTTCGATAGGTTCTGTCTCCTCATCTAGTGTATCTTCATTTCCTTGGAAAGTTTCCTCTCCGTCTTTTTCTTTATGATGACTCGAATCCACGCTCATTGTTTCTTCAGAAGATCCTTGGTTTTCTGAATTTGTGGGTTCGATGATCAATTCATGTTTGGGTTGACTTCCTTAATCTTTTCCAATATATGAACTATGGAATGTTTCTTCCAAGAAAATGACATCCCTCGAAATGACGATTTTTCGGGTGGAGGGATCCATCAATCTGTATCCCTTGGAACTCTCACTATATCCAACAAAAAACATTTCTTTGCTTTTCGAGTCTAGTTTCTTCCTTTTTTGATCTGGTACATGGGCAAAAGCAGTACAACCAAAAATTTTAAATTTTTTCAAATTGACTTTTTTGCCAGTCCATTTCTGTTCAGGAACACTACCAGGATTTTTTTTGCAGGAGAACGGTTGATCAGATATATGGCTGTATTTGCACTTTCAGCCCACATTCTAGGATCACATTTTGAATCCAACATCATCGATCTCCCTTTTTTCATAATAGCTCGGTTGTATCGTTCTGCTAATCCTGATTGCTCGGGGGTATAGGGACAACTGAGCTAATGTTTAATTCCACATTCTCTCAGATATTGTGTGAAATTTCGGGTGCAGTATTCACTTCCATTATCAGAACGTATAATTTTAATTTTTCGATCACATTCATTTTCTACTTGAGCTTTGAATTCTTTGAATTTTTCAAAAACTTCATCTTTCGACTTCAGGAAGTATCCAAATACCTTTCGTGAATGATCGTCAATAAAAGTGAGAATATAGCGGGCAGAATTCCAAGAAAGGGTAGGCATAGGACCACAAATGTCTGTGTGTATGAGGTCAAGTTTATTTTTAGCAAATTTTTAATTTTCATTGGCTCCAAAAGGTTCCCTTGACTGTTTTCCTTCAATACATGGAATACACGGTGAATCAAGATCATCATTTTAGAATTTGATTCCTGAAGCTGAGTAACTTCATGCTCACTAGATTTAGATGCCCAAGCCGCTTATGCCATAAGTTTGAAGTATATGTGGCCAAATTCACAAAATCCTCTTGTATATCGAGTCGATAAATGCCATTCACATTTG
Organism: Gonioctena quinquepunctata; assembly: GCA_018342105.1. Lineage (NCBI taxonomy): Eukaryota > Metazoa > Arthropoda > Insecta > Coleoptera > Chrysomelidae > Gonioctena > Gonioctena quinquepunctata. The sequence goes on from JAFIRS010000654.1 coordinate 12,639, forward strand.
TCGCTGTGACAGCAGCCTCTCCCTCAATGTGACAATCCTCTGAATCAAACATTTTGCAACCAGCATCAACGAATGCTACTATATATCTTTTCTTGCAGATAGTACTGACTGATAATAAGTTAGCAGAAAGATTCGGCACAAATATAACATCTGATATTATATTTTTGTGTCCATTAGGTTTTAGTTTAATTATCACATCACCGGCGCCACTGCAGGAAAGTTTTTCATTTTTCGCCATCGTTACTTGTTGCCCTATACATGCAGATTCAGTAAAATTTGACAGAAAATCGTTCCTTCCTGTCATATGCGATGTCGTTCCTAGATCAACATACCATTCGGAAGTATTTTGGGCTTCTAAAACTCCTAAAGCTACTAACAGTGCTTTATCTTTCTTTGGAGTCGATTTTTCTGCTTTATTGGTTCCTGACTGTGACTTCATAGAACCCTGTTTCGGACAATCATTTTTATAGTGCCCTACTTGTTTGCATATCCAGCACAATGGTTTCTTTCCTGAATTATGTGTTTTGAAGCCTCCTTTCGACAAAAGTGCTGATTGATCGTTGTTGGTTCTGCTTTTGGACCATTTTTCGTCTTGTAAAGTTTAGTTTTTACATAGTCGCTTGAAATGTTGACATTCGAATTCTCCATGGCCATAACCATTGGTTCGTAATCCGGAGGCAGTCCCTGAAGCATGATCACTCCCAGAAATTCATCGTCTAAAGGTTTTCCTAATGTTCTCAGTTGTTGAGCAAGACTCATTTCTTCATTTACATAAGTCCCATACTTGAAAACTTTGTCAATCTAATTGAACACAAACCTCGTAATAGACATAAACGCCTGTTGAGCCCTTTGTCCTCGTATGCATTCTCCAGAGCAGTCCAAGCTTCTTTCGCTGTCTTTGCATGGGTAACATAGGGGTATGCACTCTTATCTATCATCAAATTGATTTTGCATAAGGCTTTTTCATCACGTCTGATTCGCTGATCTTCAGAAGTTTTATCTTCTGCTGGATAACCATTAATTGCTGACCATAAATTGTCGTGTTTCAATAAATTAGTCATCTGGAACTTCCAATCGGAGTAATTGGATCTACCTCTTAGCTTTTCCGCCGTGAAGGGGATAGATGTACCACTGGATGTGTTTTCCGACATTACTTATTTCAACTCCTGGGCCCGTAACCTATTAGTTTAACTCTGACTCAAACTAGCAGAAAGTTGTTGATTCGAAATCACACAGATTGAATATGAACTCTTAATGAAAAAGTATTTAATGACAAGTTATAATTTCAACATGACATAATTATTTTGTTTAAACATGTACAGAGTGAGTTAGTTCTTAAAGGATCATATAATTAAACACTTTGCAAGTCCATAACACTTGGGACGTTGGGATGTTTGTCACTTGTTTCCATGTTTTGTCAAACCCATTTTTATAGCCTTTTCATAGAGTATAACATTTTCAAAGCATTTGATACCCAGTAAATCGCTGTATATGAAACATTTTTAGAGATCACAATGTGAAGCTTTTTGGAATTCATTTTGACATTTTATTTCAATGTTTTATTTTTATAGCACAATAAATATTCCACATAATATGGGCCTAGTTGTGTAGGCAAACTACGAATGAAGATTCTTCCTAAAAATGGACTAGACTTTCCTAATGGAACTTTCATATGAATTATGTTGGGAGGGAGGTAGGTAGATGCAGCGGATATTTTTTATCAAACTTATATACTTCTGCTAGACATCTAAGAGACTCATTATAAATGGTAATCCCATATCGTTATTATGGCCCATTGTTATTGTTCGAGGTGTGAAATCAATAGAAAAAGAGCTGGGTATTCCAGGTTCGGATTTGAAAATACGTAAATTATCTCTTATATTACATTTTAATGAGCGAATTAAAATTTGACCACGTAATTTGACAGTTATGACTAATTTGAGTGATTTTTAACCTTTTTATATTAGGTTTGGATTATTTATAAACTAATTTGCTTAAAATAATCAGGACAGGCCGTCAATTAAACATATCATCTTGTGTAAAAATTTCATTGTATCGAGTACGTCCCTGCTTGTGGTTGACCGCTTAGCCTTATCGGTAATGAATAATAATGAATCTCTTAGTATTGAAGTACTATACCCAATTTTGAGAACATCAATTGGGGATTTTTATTTAAAAATCGAATAAAGAAACAAATAAAAATTATACAAAAATTGTTTGGGGGAGATACAAGGACCCAAAACTTTCAAAACTTCAACTGTATCAATAGGCACAAAAAATAGTTCCAGAATAATCCAAAATATTAATCTTCACGGAAAATCTCCAGTTCAAAGGCGATGCCATACATCAAAATGACTTCCTTTTTATGTCAGTACCATTTCATAATATAAAATTTGATTTTCATAATTATCAGTATAAACGAGTCGAACTCGCACTTGACTGCATATTTATAATCAATTAAGCCATTTTTGGATATAATTCAAAACCGCGATTAAGAATGTGTTGTAGGTACCTACTAATAAATTCTTTGTGCAGTGATGGTGACGTAAAACGCTGAATCCTCAATGAGATCGCAAGATTACAGTTACCTTTGAAGAGTATTGCCAACAAACATCCGTTTAATGAATAAAAATTTGTCAGACAAAGCATGTAGTTCGGGATTATTGAGACAGTGATAATATACGGTATAGCCACACGGAAATAGAAAAACACCAAAAAGGTAGGTATACTTAATTTTTTAAATCTTTATTGCACCAGGCTTTGATAGTGCACGTTTTTAAAGCTCCCATAGACTGCGTTTCATAACCCCAAATTCTTGTTTGGCGCCATTTTTACCGGAAAAGGAAACGCATTACTGTTGTGTTGAAGAACTCAATAGTTCTTGAACAGTGATTGTTCATTTGTAATATTGAAATGATCAACATTGAATGTATCGTTATTATTTCAGCCAACTATCACTGTTTTTTATTGAAAACATCCATTTTCATTCTACTGTGCAATTATAATACCTAGTGAGGTTAGGATTTCTTCTGGCGCGCGAAAATCAAATTAGACTCGACAAGCCTGGCTCATATTTATACAATGACTGGCTCATATTTATACAATGACTGGCTGACAAAAGGTAGCAAACTCAGCCTATTGGACAGACAAAGTAGTAATATTTACAACTAGGCAATTTCTACGAGTAAAAAAGAAACACTTAAGTCATGTTGTGGCAAATTTTGTCGACAACTGTCGAAGAAGAGGACAACCAATTTGTTTTATTTTTACTTCGCCTCCTTCTATTAGTTGTATTCACAAATCAATAACAGAAAATATCAACCATAGACATAGATAAATAGAAAATCAATATACCTATATATTTTTTTATTTCCTATTTTGTTCATTAGGTGAAATTGGTATATAACTACCTATTGAAAGTACAATTGCTTGTACTATTATGGCTTACTGCAATTCTCGACTTGGACTGATGAGTCAAGTTTAGTTGATGAAATAGTTTCAGTTACTGTTCTACGTGATTGATAACAAAAAAAGTAACTTTCCTTTCTTTCGGGGTCTTTGACCAGTATAACTACCTATACGACTATTTTATTCCTCAACGAATTGATCTTTCTCAAAATGAATGAGTATATTGAAAAAAGGACTTCACACCAAATTGTTTGAGTGCATACATTTTGTTATTAGAGTGTAAATAAAATTCCATTTATTTTGATTTGACTATAGATCGGTAAACTCACTTGAGTGTTTTCATATATCTATTTACAAGCCTCCGTGGCGCAATTGGCTAGCGCGTTCGGCTGTTAACCGAAAGGTTGGTGGTTCGAGCCCACCCGGGGGCGATATTTTTTTTTTCAAGCTGACAATGATTTGTAATTATTGCATATTAGAATTGAGAAAATTAATGGGATATGAATGCCATAGAAATGAATTTATAAATAAATCATTTCTTTTCAACTGACATTTGTATGCATTTCAATATAACACAAAAAATCTCTCAGAGTCACAGTGGAAAATTCGATCACCTTGTCCCTTTTGCTAAATCTCTGATCTGCTTCTTGTAGATACGAATGTGTGGTTGCCTATGTTCTGGGGCATTTTACATCTACTTTACTGAAGGTTGTAAAATGTGAATTGCTGTGTTCAAGAAATTCTCTGCACTTTCAAACTTCATATACTTGGCAGAGTTTTTATAAAAAAAATTGAATAGGGTAATGACCGTAGTAGATTGTTGTCATTCTCATAGGGAAAGTTCTAAGAGAACGAGGCAGAAAAGATAAAAGAAAAATTATCCTACCACTATTGCTAATTTGAAAATGGTAAATTATACATAGTTGGTTAAACTAGACAATAGTTGGATATTTCAGGGGACAATTAAATTATTTCTCTGAAGTATACGAGGTAAACAGAATTGACCCTAAGTTCAGTTATGGATCACAACTCGGGATTTTTTTGGGCCTTCATAACAACCATCATCGAGTTTCGACCAATGAAAATTCTTAAATGAAAAAAAAGTCCTAACCAAATAATTACCATTAAATAATACATTGGACTTGAAAACTATTTTAATATGTTAAAGATGAAAAAGTTCCAAAATAAGGTGTATTTTATGAGAATACTAGCTGACCCGACAGACGTCGTGTCCAAATTTCTATATTCCCTGATTTTTTTTCTGAAAACTCTCTTCCGCACATAATTTATTTTTCCTATATTTTTTTTTTGTGTTGTTCCATTTAGGTTATGCTTTTGACTCTGCCCGCTTCCCGTTATGCCCTTATTCCGTTTTCCTGCCATCCCGTTGTTCTGTTATTCCGTTTTCCCGTTATCCCCTTAGCCTTTTTTACCGTTATCCCGTTTTACCGTTATTCCCGTTATCTTGTTATCCCGTTTTCCCGTTATTCCATTATTCCTGTTATCCCGTTTTTTATTATATATATATATATATATATATATATATATATACAGTGTCCGTAATAAAGTTGGCTGGCTACATATGGGAAAAAAAATTGTTATTGAAATTTCTGAAAAACTCTGATGGCGGTTTGTTTTTGCATGTCTGACAACTGAAAAATCCGTTGCGAGTTATATCACATGATCTCAGATTTGACGGGTATTTAAAAAAAAATTGTCGGTTGTGCCGAAAAATGGGTCAAATTGACAAGATATCGAAAAAAATTATTGAGAAAATGTGTTTGAAATCCAAAAACGCCATGTACCAATTTTGAACCAGATTGAAAAAAAATATAAAATTTTATTTTTCTACCCTTACTAAGAAACATTATACATTCTTGTTTTATCTGGAAACAGCTTTAATAACCTAAATCACACAATTTTGTGTGAAAACTAATCAAATATTTGTGGAGTAGACATTTTGCGGGAGATTAATTATGAAAACACGAAGGTGGTCACGTAGAATATTGAAAATTTGTACATTGTTTGTTTATTGAGTTTTTATTTTTCCACATCCACCTAAACAATACTAAATTCAATTAGGATAAATAATGTTGAAAAGGGAAACATTCTCAATTGAATATTGATAGAAAGATTTTTCTGTGAATTGAAAAATCCACGATTAAAATGAAGTTATTTTTTGTGAATGTCTAACAGAAAACAACTACTTCCCCGGCTAAAGCCACGCTGGACATTGAACTACATCTGATAGATATTCTGAAAAGGCCCTAACTCAAAAGAAAAAATCTGAAATGGAAAATTTGCATTTTCATTCAGATAGTTATTTGATTTTCTATTCCAGTCTTAATTAAGAACTCATAAAGATGAATGAGGCAAAGAAGAATGTTTTCCAAAAGAGAGTACTCACCAGAAATCATTCGTAACATTGACGCAGGAGAGACATCGCATTCATTAGGTCTTCAATACATTTTTGTCGACGAAAATCTATTTCACTCTTCCACGATCATCAGGAGGACCGGAAGAAATGGGAAACACATTTTCAAGAAGATCACTTGAAAGATAATTAGTATATCATCCATGTCAAGATAACCTCTTGTGGGGTATTCATGTTGAAAAGGGAAACATTCTCAATTGAATATTGATAGAAAGATTTTTCTGTGAATTGAAAAATCCACGATTAAAATGAAGTTATTTTTTGTGAATGTCTAACAGAAAACAACTACTTCCCCTGTCAGAAAACACTAATTTCAAAGTGTCTCTCCAAAAGAAATGATTCTAACTTTTTCCATCTTTGCAAAGTGAGATTGCTTCTTGAAAATGTGTTTCCCATTTCTTCCGGTCTTCCTGATGATCGTGGAAGCGTGAAATAGATTTTCGTCGACAAAAATGTATTGAAGACCCAGTGAATGCGATGTCCCTCCTGCGTCAATGTTACGAATGATTTCTGGTGAGTACTCTCTTTTGGAAAACATTCTTCTTTGCCTCATTCATCTTTATGAGTTCTTAATTAAGACTGGAATAGAAAATCAAATAACTATCTGAATGAAAATGCAAATTTTCAATTTCAGATTTTTTCTTTCGAGTTAGGGCCTTTTCAGAATATCTATCAGATGTAGTTCAATGTCCAGCGTGGCTTTAGCCGGGGAAGTAGTTGTTTTCTGTTAGACATTCACAAAATAACTTCATTTTAATCGTGGATTTTTCAATTCACAGAAAAATCTTTCTATCAATATTCAATTGAGAATGTTTCCCTTTTCAACATGAATACCCCACAAGAGGTTATCTTGACGATGGAAGATAGTGACTAAAGTTTATCTTTCAGTCGTAGATGATTCCACATCTGATTTTATGAACATCCTGTTTATATTTTCAACAAATCAATATTCCAAAGAAATTCATGATAGGGGTAGTGGAGGGTTAATTTTTGCCCGACAAAATCGAGTGACATATACATCTTGTTAAGAATTCTCAGTAGCATATATTTATGAAAAAAAATCCCCATCCTAATAAAATCCACGATCCATCTTTTTTATGGTATTGAAAAATTTAATAGAAAAAGGTAGGGGTTAAGTTAATTTTAGCCTGACAAAATCGGGTGACATATACATTTCGTCAAGGATTCCTCGTAGCATACATTTATTACAAAAAACATTCTCGCATTCTTAACAGAAACGATATAATTTATTTCATGGCTGGCCACGAATTCTGACCATCAGTAGACGACCACTGGCGGACGGACCCATACCCACATAAGCACCGCAAATTCGTGGCTGGAACTCGTGGCTGCTTTCACACTGATTAGTGTTTATCGTTCCTGGAATGAGTATTCCTCAAGAATATTTTAAGGAAAACGAGTGCTGTCACTATATAATTTCAAATAATCTATAGTTTATTGCGTCTCCTAAAACGTTTTTGGATTTCAATCATAATTTTTCTGAGTGAACAAAAATAGTCCACTAAAGTGTTGCCATGACGACTTTAAGTACAAGTCCGCTAAAGTGGCAGTTTGTGTCCGTCGAGGCATTAACCAGGAAAGTAATTGTTTTTTTATGGATATTCGACCAACATACAACTATTGTATAGGTATTTGCAGTCAGCTGTCTTGAGAAATGGGAAGTTTTTCATTTTTAATGAAATAATAGCTGGTTACTGATTTGTTACGATTTCTGTCTTGTTTTATAAATATCTCAAAGTGGGTATCTTTTCTTCAGCGGTCACTGCTTTTATCGTATATGTGCCCGTTTTTCCAATGTATGATCTGATTATCTCTAAAAAAATATCGAATTTCATCACATTCCAGAACAGCCACTAGCTGCATTTGGGGAACTTAGGCCGTTCTAAGTAGAGTTGTCTTCCCTAAATTTCCCTTTTTCTTCTTTCTTTTTGCACATCACAATCGATGTTAAGCTGGCGTTTCAAGGCGCGAGACTTGACGAGCTCGGCTTGGGGATTGTCAAGTCTCGCGTCGTGAAAACGGTCGACTCGCGTAGGATCGAGACTTGTAAGCGTAAGCTCGAGGTGGCTCGACCGTTCCCAGGATATGTCGATAAATAACCAATCACCAATGGCGCGAGGCTCGACTAGCTAGCTCGTTGAGAATTCACACGGCGCGAGGGTGGCTGTCCACAGTGTCGGCTACGACGGGAGCCCGGTTGAGTGTTGTTTTTATTATTGTAAATTAACATGGAATGGAATTCAGAAGCCATTATTGAATTCTAAGATTTATATGAGAAAGAAGAGTTGTCTATATAAAAAAACGCTGCTGTGCACATGATATTATCTCATCGGCGCTATCTATAGCAACTGCACTGGACAATGTATCCCTTCCTATGCTCGTTTCCAACTTCTAGCCACTGATATACATCGAGTCGGTGAAATTATACACGCCGTGAGACCGATCAGGCTCGAGATTGCACAAACTTCACTTATGTGCATCCAGCTCAATCCTCCAAGCCAAGCCAAGCTCGTCAAATATCGCGCCGTGAGACGCCGGCTTTAGATCAATCCCAATTTTTGCATTTTTCGACAGACCAGGAGCCATCCCCGCTAGTTTACCTATAACTAGTAACTGATAGCCCAGTGCTGCCAATTGAAAGTGTACAATATGCTGACTAGCTCATATCAAAATGCGGAGTTTTACTCTCAGAATTTTGAGAATGCTTACAAAATCCTTACAAACTTAATTCATACGTAATCTATGGTATATATGGATTATTTCGAGGATTGACTTGTTCTAATAGATACTGATTCTGAATCGAAACCAGAACAAACTAGACTAGAAGAGTAGAAGAACAAGTGAAAATGCAAATGTCTACTCTGTGCTAGGCTAGGTCAGAAGTTGGGTTGGTAGAATTGAAACCCGTTGATTTAACTCAGAAATTATTGGAATCTTTTTTTCCTGGTGAGTGGAAAAAAGTATACTTGATCATGATGCAGATTTGTTTATCGATGAATAATTACCAAATTTAGCAACCACTTTTTCATCATTTTCACGAACGAAGGTTCCAAAGTTTATTTATTTATTACATCCCTCTCCAAAGTGTATTTATTTATTACATTCCTCTCCCATACGTACACTACGGCTAAATTTCAAAAACAATGAAACGAAATTAGTTATTTATTCTGCCTACTGCCAGAGGCCCGAGATGAGATTCAGATTACAGATATGTCATATCATGTCAATAGGGAACACGCATATGTCAATAGGGAACACGCATGTGTCCCTTTTCTAAAAAATGATTTGCACATAAAGATTACCATCTAGAAAGTTAAGCAATCAACTTAAAAATTTAAAAAATGTTAAATTTTTTCATAATTCAAAATTGAAAACGCCAATTTTTTCATCACATTCAAAAATCTACTCCTAATGCCTCTGATGGACGTGTGCATCGTTACTTCACACAGTTCAAACTTTTACCGCTAGTTGCTTCGAACTGTTAACTATAATTTCATCTGTCCTCGTGTATATGTTGTATATATTTTTATTATCATGGTATTTACAATAGTTAGTGAAAAATCACATTAAAAATGGAGTTGAATTTATGTTGGGTTATTAAATAAATATTATTGTCTATCTAAATTCCTGAAACAACCACAATTGGCGTTAGTGTTTGGGGAAAGTTATTCAAGTGAAGGTCAAATCGAGTTTGAATAGGGGAGTGCCGCACACCACTTAAAAAAAACCTTCAAAAGTTCTGCCTCTCCAATGGCAATTGTTTGACTTTGGTTGTATAGAAAATGGCCAATTTGATATACCAATTCAATTACTTTTGGTCATGAAGCGCTTATAAATTTCAAGTATCAAATGTGTCATTCATAGAGATTTTCTGTTTAAATATGTGAATAGTTGGTAGCACATACAATATTCTAAGAAATAATATTGACAGATGACAGCACGAATCAGATTAGTACAGGCACCAACACTCGAAATATAGAGACAAAATTCCCTATCAATATAACTAAAAAATATAAACACTTTGGGGGTAAAAATATATGATCCAGCATATTCAGTTTGTGATTCTTTACACAACCCTGATGGAATTATTACAATTGGAGGGGCAGAAGTTTCATTTGAAGTTGTCAACTTGTTCTGCACTCCCCTATTGAGGAGTGCCTTTAAATCAGAAAATTTTGAAAAAGTTTTGGGTTTTGAGAAATTATTTTCCCAAAATGTAATCTTTGAGGACCGAACTGTTGCAAAGAAAACATAAAATACAAGCATGCGTGTTCCCCATTTTGAATTTCGATAAACAAACATAACACAGAACTCAAACTGGCAAACTACTATAGACAAAGACTTGAAGAGTTAACGACTAACGAGTTTTGTGCCATTGGCCATGTACCACACGAATCAAACACAAGTAGTCAGAAAGATGAACGATTTTTTTCCACTCCTTAGTGCAAATTGCTTACAAAATCCTTACAGCTCGTCATTACTCCACGATTACTCCGAAGCTTTCAAATTGCTTACAAATGGAGTAATTACTCTCAAATCGGCAGCGTGATAGCACTTGATCGGGAAATTTGAAATCGGAACGTGTGTAGTTGAGGCAATCATGCCCCCCGCCGATATCGGGTCTAACAAATCGTAACGTTTGTAGGTGCCTTTAGTCGAGTCGCGTCCGCCCGTGTGACCCCACAAATCGCCCCATTCATCGCACGGCCACGGCCCGTTCACCCCAAACCACGTGAAGGTGAGGTTGGACTTTAAGAGGCTTGCAATTACATAGTCAGACAGTTTTTCAGGAATTTCCATTGGCCGAACCTTGATGATGGTCTTCATAGAGAGAAACAGAAAAACACGAGCTGTGATCCACAACTGAATTCGAAAAAAATCGACCGTATTTGAAAAAACAAATTGTTACGGGTGGCCTTTGAGGAACGAAACAACGTATTGAAATGAAAAGACGGGTGGAAACAGAAGATACAGTTTCTCAAACACATTCTCATATTTCTAAAAATGAAACCGCTAGCGCAAAGAAAAGAAAACGTGTAATTTCTGTTTACCTCGTATATTTCCGAAGGTTTTTTAAGTACTCTTTTTTTTGCAAGGCTCCAAAATACCTAGTGTTTTTTTCAATGCCACCTGGAGTCAACATTGTTCGTTTGACAAGTGCTTTTTCGACACGGCCCAGGAATAGATAAAACCTTTCCAATGAAAAACGTTATTTCAATTATGTGTTGAACAGTGATAAGAGCAACGTGCATGTAGAAATTGTTCGATTGAAGTGAGCTCTTTATTCTTCAGTAACCTTTGAAACTATTATTATAGCATCTCGTTGATAATGGGTACGTGTTCTCAAACATCGTGGTAGACATTATTTTTCGTATATTCATCCAAATAGTGAGTGTGTGACCGGGGTCTTGTTAGTGGGTGAAATTGTATGAACTAATACATGTAAGTTTCGAGATTTTCATTAGTATTAGCTTGTTCTGTTTGGTTATAAATTTCAGTTGTCTCGCTTTCATCTGCTGAGCAAACACAATTCATAATAATGTCATTGCAACATAAACCCAAGTGATGTAATAGTACTAAATAGTAGATATACGGCAGGGATTAGAGAAGTTCAAATAATTTTGATGCAACAATTTAAATAGCCAAAAAGGGTCCACTATTGAAGCTATGGAAATTAATATCGCGGTATTCGTTTACGGTTAGAATATACAATCGAGTTTAATGAACTATGTTTTCTCTTTTTTTTTTAGGTTTTTTCAACATATATTTAGAATATACAGTGCGGTCCATAGGTATGGAATAAATTCATTTTTAGCGTTATTATGTATTTGTTTAAAAAAAAACGAAACAGGTGGATTTCTATTGTCAATTTGACAATTCACAGTATGAAAATATTACCTCTTTCTTTCACCCCCTCTGAATTATGAGTACCCCTTGAAAAATTTTAATGAGAAGGAGAGTCGTGTGGCACCTTGTTCGAAAGGGATTTTCATTCTCTGTTCAGCAATATTAAGTTTTTCAAATTTGGTGCAATCATAACTGAGAAAATGTATTTTGAAAATTAAAAATGTTGATACTTTACGTAGAATGAAGGAAACAATATCACATAATGTTTAGGAAACCTCGACTTTGAGATGGCATTAAAAAAATATATTGTTCGTATGGAAAAATATCGTTAAAAATGCATAAAACCAAAAAACGACTTTTTCATAATCGATTTTTCAATAATCTTGAGAATTTTTTATTGCAAATAAGCGTTGAAATTGATGACAAAGATTAATTTCCATGTAATATGTCATTTATATTTAATAGGAGATGCCTGGCAATGTTTGCGCCTGGCCTCATCATTAGGAAAGAAGTTAGTTCCTTCAGCAGTACATCCATTCGCACACACGGGTGTGAAGTTATCCACAACCACAAAATACACTGAGAAAAATATAACTGGGATCTGTTTCTCGTTAAAATGACAATGTAGGGCTTATTTCAGTACACGATCAGTCATCCTGGGGGCGGGGGTGTAATCAGGATGGAAATGTTGAAAAAATTAAATATACATTCAAACGGCACTGTAGAGTTTTTAGTTTGCAGAATCAAATTCAGGAGATTGAAATACATAGCACCTGATATATGAAATCATTTGTCGCCCTGTCGGAGGGTGAGTTTTGGGGGAGGAAATGTTGTAAAAAATCGAAATTCAGTTTGAACAGCAGTGTAGAGTTTTCTAGTATGCAGAATCAAATTTCGGAGGTCAAAATACATAGCACCTGATATATGAAATCATTTGTCGCCCCGTCGCACAGTGGTTCCAAATCCCAAATGGCTGGCCAAATATAGAAGGTATTGTTGAATCGCTACGAAATTTGGTACTCGGGGCATTTTGAAGTCGCTGAACACCAATCTGAAGTAAAATTTTTCAAAAACAAGACGGCGGCCTAAAAATGGCGGACCATTTCTTCCAAATTCGAATCAATCGCTACGAAATTTAGTACTTGTAGATTTTTGAGATCGATGAACACGAATATGAAGTCAAGTTTTACAAAAACAAGATGGCGGCCTTAAAATGGCGGACCACCAACGATTTTTGAATATTAATTAGCCCGATATTCAAGTACTCGGAGATTTTTGAGATCGATGAACACGAATGTGAAGTCAAGTTTTCCAAAAACAAAATGGCGGCCTAAAAATGGCGGACCACCAACGATTTTTGAATATTAATTAGCCCGATATATCAAAATTTGCGAAAGTTAGAGCGTGCATACATCCGGAATTAAATGTGATTTCTCGAAGAAAGAAAATTCACTGTAACCAAAGGGGCAAATTGGAGCAGCTGATTTTTGGTGGTGTATTACCCAAGAGTATAAAGAAAACCGTGACACTTGATTGGTCGCTGAATTATGTAGAATTATTAACTTTTACTCAATGTAAATATAACTTTTTTTCGCCGCGGGCACCAGAATTTATAGTAGATGTTTACATTTTTTGTTGCTCGGTGTGTGGTTTATATGAAAAATCCCAATGATATAATAAATGTACTTCCAGGAAGAGATTCCATTTTGAAGAATTCAAATTGCTCAATTCTACTACAAGTTATTTCACTTCAAACACAACGTAATTTTTAGACCGTACTGAACGACTGATGCTACATGCTCGAGCGTTCCGGCCAGAATGGTATCCCAACGGCTATATATAACACCTGCCACTTCCCGACCCTGGAAGGGACGTGGGAATTACCCATCTACCTAGCCCAACAGTTAGAATTCCCTAAATAAAAACTTTATTTTTCGATTTGTGGCCAGCGATTTGGGATTTAGGAGCACTGTGCGTCGGAGGGTGAGTTTTGTTGGAGGAAATGTTGTAAAAAATCAAAATTCAGTTTAAACAGCAGTGTAGAGTTTTCTAGTATGCAGAATCAAATTTCGGAGGTCAAAATACATCGCACCTGATTTATGAAATCATTTGTCGCCCCGTCGGAAAGTGAGTTTTGGGGGTGGAAATGTTGTTTCATATTAAGGTGGTATGTATTTCGACCTTCTGAATTCGATTTTGCATACTAGAGAACTCTACACTGTCGTTTGAACTGAATATTGATTTTTTTCAATATTTTCACCGCCAAAACTCACCCTCCGACGGGGCGACAAATGATTTCATATATCAGGTGCTATGTATTTCAATCTCCTGAATTTGGATCTGCAAACTAAAAAACTCTACAGTGTTGTTTGAATGTATATTTAATTTTTTCAACATTTCCACCCCGATTACACCCCCGCCCCCGGGTTGACAACGCATTCTGAATATCATTTCTGTACATTTATCAACCTACAGAATTTGGTTAGAGCGTATGGCTAGAGATCATAAGGTCGTGGGTTCGACTCCCACTTGAGGATGCTTTTCTTTCTTTAATTTAATAATTTGTCCACTATGCCACAATATTCCCTTCTTTCATGTATTTCTTTCGGACACAATATTTCCACTTTCACATTATATATTTGTCTAAATCTTATCAGTGGTTAGAGATCATCTTCTTGAATCTGCTATTGAAATCGTCAATTGACGATGATGTTAGAGTGACAGGTAACGGATCTCGACGGCCATTGATGAGTACGTTTGATCTTCGATTCATTTCTAACATGAACATTAAATTATGGAAGGAAAGGATTCACGAGTGTGTGTCGATTCCTATGTCCTCGAATGGCTCAGTTGGTTAGAGCGTATGGCTAGAGGTCATAAGGTCGTGGGTTCGACTCCCACTTGAAGATGCTTTTTTTCTTTAATTTAATAATTTGTCCACTATATTCCATTATTCATAAAGTCTTTTTTAAAGTTTTTTCGTATTTGATTATTGTTTAAGAAATGTTTTCGGTAATGTCAAAACCATTAAAAAGTAATTGAATGTAAATACTTATTTACATGAAAATTAATCTTTTTCTTCAATTTCAACGCTTATTTGCAATAAAAAATAAGAAATTCTCAAGATTACTGAAAAATCAATTATTAAAAAGTCTTTTTTTGTTTTTTTTTCATTTTTAACGATATTTTTTCATACGAACAATATATTTTTTTCATTCCATCTTAAAGTCGAGGTTTCAACGAAGAAAAAGAGCATTGATAGAGTTAAAAAAAATTTCAATTGAAAATTAGGCTTTTTTTAAATTTAAATTCGTATACAATCGAAAAATAGTTATTTTGCTTTGAAAAAATAACATCTTATTTAAAACACAAGAAAGAACGTTTCCACCAAGTTTCATAATTTTTTTCGTTAATTTTGAGGTAATGAGGAAAAATTATCAATACAAAAGGTTTAAAGTTTTTTTGCGTTATTTTTTCCGATAGGAGGCATATTTCAGCCACAAATCGTAACAAACCAATATCCAACCATCAAAACGTATATTTAGCTACTCCCACCCCCCTTCCGGTACTTTTACTGAGTCGTCTTGATTTTTCTTAATTCACTTATAATTTACCCTAAATTTTCCAACCACCCACATACTGCTAAGAATTCTCCATGAATTCGGGTATTTAAAATCGGTTTGGCCCAGGTCTAGTTCTATAGACGTTCGCAAGTAAAACTACATTTTCCTTGGGAGTGATTTCGCATTTTCCGCCACCAACTCAACAAGTTTTTTGCGCGTTTCCTGCTTGAGTACGCATTTGATAAACATTCCTAGAATACAAATCACATTCCGAAACTATTGTGTTCGGCGAATTCCAAACTCCAAAACAAATCGTCTATGACAGAACATGTTGAATGATAACGACTCATTCTGGTTGTTAACCGTTGTCGTGACTATACAATGTAGTATACGCCAATGTCGACTGACGTACGATAAACACCTGCTCTGAGAACTCAAGTTACAGTTTAGTGCTATAAACTGTGCTCAAGTTTCGAGCGCTGTGTATGGTGTCGAAAGCTCCCAATTCCCAATATATTCAGCCTTGGTTATACTTTACTGCACTAGTGCGCAAGGTATGCTATTAATGTAGTTTTACGTTTACTATACTAACGTAGTAATGAGATGCCACGACCAGTGACTTTATTTAATTTTGATTTGAGGTTTATGTTACCTTTACATGTGGTTGTCGCTCGCGTCGCGACATGATCCGTCCCTTAGTGCACTTGTTGCATAAACTACTATTCCGTCGGTCTCCACATAAACTGTGGTTTTACGGATGCATTTACTTGATAAAAATGGCACATTTTTGGATGTAATTATCTTTTCCACGAACGTTTTTATACGTTAATGAACCCGTTGAATCGGGCAGATCGACGAAATACTAATTTACGTAACAAGTTCGGAAATAGTGTATTGTACAACGAGCATGGAATGATACTAATTTCTCACGAGTATGTATATTCATACGAGTGAATATGCCATATCTTATACCGTTTTTGAGTTATTAAACGCCGAAGAACTTAGTTAGACTAGTTGTTACTGCAAATACCTATCACATGAAAGTTAACATTTTTAAAGTAAGCTTTGAAAATGAGAACTATATTATGTTTGTTTAGTGACATTTCTTTAATGGAATAATCAAAGAACTTTGTAACAAAACATGAAACCGACGAAAAAAGAAACTGAAAAGCAAAAAATAAAATAAACTTTCTTAGTATTAATAATAACTGAGCTCCTAAACTAATGTGAGTAACTAATTTTGAGTCGGCGCCAAACAAACAATCAACGAAGATTTTTAAATTTATTTAAACAAATTATCAAAACGCCGCCGTGAATCCCGCTGCCATCATTTTACGCTTTACCTAATTCAATTGCTAGTTTGTTTGGCGCCGACTCAAAATTTGTTACTCACATTAGTTTAGGAGCTCAGTTATTATTAAGACTAAGAAAGTTTATTTTATTTTTTGCTTTTCAGTTTCTTTTTTCGTCAGTTCCATTTTTTGTTGAAAAGTTTTTATTTTTTAATTTTATGTTGCTTAAATCTACTAATTGCTACCTACTCAATTTGGATTACTTTTAAAATACTTACTTACCCACCTTAATTTAACTATTAACTGTTATATACTATAACTAGCTGGTACCAGCGACTTCGTCCGCGTTGAATTTTGTATTTTTTGTGACGACTATTTCAAATTCACTCACCCCTTTAGGGACGGAATTTCTAAAAATATTGAAGCACGTATTTCTTTATTTGTAACAAAGACCTCAAATACCAATTTTTATGACCCTTACTTAAAAACTAACGGAACCCCCATACAAACTTTCCCCCCCATTTCAGCCTTTCAGTGGTTGAATTTACAAAAACACTGAAATGCAAATATCTTGTATTTGTAACAAAGACTACCAATTTCTATGACACCAACTTGAAAACCAACGGAATTCCTATACAAACTTTTAATCCAAAGTTAACCCCCCTTTCACCCCAGGTGTTGAATTTCCAACAACACCGAAACATAGACCTCCAAATACCAATTTTCATGATTTTAACTTCAAAACTAACTATACAGACTTTCAACCCCCATTTTACCCATTTAGGGTTGAATTTTCGAAAACCCTGAAACACATTCATCTTCATTTGTGAAGAAGAGCCCAAATACTAATTTCCATGGCTCGAATTTCAAAACCAACTGTACTTTCACCCCCCTTCTCACCCACCTTTTCACCCCTTTAGGGATGGAATATCATAAAAGTTTTTCTCTCAAGACCAGTGGTTTGGTCTGGGCATTGATCGTATATAGGACCATCAGTGAGTTAATTTGATGATGGAGACGGAAGACAGTCGACGGATCTCCTCAACGGTTCTCGTGTTTTGGGTAATATGTACATATATAATTACATGTTCTGACTTACACATGTAATTATATATGTACATATTACCCAAAACACGAGATAACTGCTGTGAACCGTTGAAGAGATCCGTCGACTGTCTTCCGTCTCCATCATGAAATTAACTCCGAGCCTCCATTATGTTGTAGTGTCATCAGAACTACATATGTGTGCCATGTTTCAACAAAATCGGTTCACAGGTGTAAATCATCCCTATTTTGCTACCCTTAGGCCCACTTATATAGGTTCAGTTTAAACTTGGAGTGTCAGTTAAACTTTGGTTTAATGAATAAAGTTCGTTGTATAGGTGTCTGTGACTGCCATTCGGAGTTTAACTGTCAACTGGTGGATGGAGGGCCAGTTAAACTTCAAGCTTCGGTTAAACACATGCGCGGATTGAAATACTGATATTTTTCCTGCAACCTACATTTTCTTTGACAATATTTTTTGTTTTCAAAATGGACATATTGGAAATATTTGAAGATATATTTTAGGTATTTGAGGGTGAAGAAGATATAGATATTCTAAATATTGTGGAAAGCCAAAGAAGACCGCCAATTTTTCTTCCGCGAATCAACACCATGGACATTTGATTAAACCAGGTATTCATCAAAAGGTTCAGGATAGGATGAAAATTGGAAAATTGGATGACCTCCTGCTGCCCCCGCAATACATTTTGTTACAAATACAATAGTCATAAACAATAACCAAAATTAACGGACGGGGTAATGTGGGAAACACAAACAACTAGTCTTGAGTGTAACTTCACTTATCATTCTTGTCAGTGCTGTCAATTTTCCTCCAAAACTGAGAACATTTTGACGAACCAATGTGATTTGAAGTTAGCTACAAATTCTGTAACGGGAAGATATACAAGAAATATTTTTAATTTTCATCGGTTTAAACTTGAGGTTAAATAACAGTTTAAACTCCAGTTTAAACTATACTATAAACGTAACCTATACAACTGGCCTTAGGGGTATAATTTTCGAATTCCAATGGTACCAACTTCAAAGCATACCCTATACAATAAAAGAAGAATCATTTAAATCGGATAACCCAGAACAAAGTTATGCGTGGTGGAATCGCTTAAGAAGAAAAATTCAGTGGGTGAACCAACAATCATCCCCCATTTTCCTTCCCTTAGGAGTGGATTTTTTTATCAAATCTAAATGGGACCAACTTCGAGGTGTACCCTATCCATTAAAAATAGAATCCTCAAAATCGGACTACTCTGTAAAAAGATATGCGTGGTCATACATAAAAAATATACGCGTCGACTAGAGAACCTCCTTCTTTTTGCTTTCGTCGGTTGAAAATGGTTTACAGTGAGGATGAAAAAGTTCAAATATGTATACAAAAATAGACAACAAAGATTTATTTAAATAACATGATAATTCATAAAAGATGTTCAATGTGTCCACCATTATTGTCAATGCATAATTGATAACGTCTGACATTCAGATTCTCTATTTTATTTATTATTATTAACAATGTCTTTTAGAAATCTCCAGAAAAATGAATCCAGCTTCCGAAAAATTCTGTAAAATAATATTTTCTACTTCTGGGATGAGTATTTCTGATAGGAAACGACCTTCGATTTTTCCTATTGAAAACTCCTGCCGTACAAAAGGATGACTCATCAGTCCATAATATTTTAGTTAAATAATCGGGATCTTCATTCAAATTTTGAATAATCTGTTGGCAAAATTCCAGCCTTTACCTCTGAAGAGTCTCTAAAACTTGATCGGGTAAAATTTTATATGATTTGTAGTTGTTCTTTTTCAAAGTACGTTGGATTTTGGAAAAAACATTACTTTTTGAATAATTTATTTTCAACAAAGTTAATGAATTGTTAATTATTTATTAGAATAATAATTGATGGTGAAGTTTGAACATTTACTTCCAATAAAAATTAAGATGTTTCACCTCGCTGCTGCTCAGAAACGCTGGATATTTCTTGAAAAGTTGACTCCACAATTTTTTCAGATATTTTAATTTGTTAGGAAGCACATGGACAATTTTATTAGAAATCTCAATTTTGTTATTCAAAGTGTCTATATATGCTTCTGCTACGGTGGTAGATTTCCAGCCTCCTTGATGTTTTGTGGATCTAATATCGTCCCTTGCATTGGCCAAGAGAGTTACAGAGCTTCTCCTAAAACAGTGACCTGTGTAGCTCTTCTACAGGTCTTCTTTTCCCAGCCATTTTGCGATCAAGCTGGCAATTTCTCCTATTTTATTTATCCCCACACATGTTGATTAAAACATTTTCCTCTCGAATATTTTAAAAATAATCTATTACTTTTTGTATGGGGCGGCCGTAGTGTTCTATACTTACGGTACATCTCAATATAATCATAATTTGAAACAGTAAACGTTCTTGCGCAATAAGTCTTTGTATTCCGGTGTTTCAACAATCAATATAGACCCAGCATCTTCAATGGCATTAATAATTATATCTTCTTCACGGCGAAAAGCACCGCTTATTGCCTATACCCTGTATATTATTGAATTTTTGGAATGATCTTTTTTTCCAAATATGCCATGTTACCTCCTCCTATCGTATACGGTTTTTGAGTTATTTAACTTCGAATAACTTAGACTAGTTGATACTGTAAATACATACCCTATAAAAGTTAACATTTTTAAAGTAAGCTATGAAAATAACAACTATATTATGTTTGTTTGGTGACATTTATTTGATAGAATAATCAAAATTGTTCACAGTGAGGAATAAAAGTTCAAATATTTATACAAAAATAGATAACAAAGATTTATTTAGGAAATTTAAATAACATGATAACTCATAAAAAATGTTCAATGTGTCCACCATTATTGTCAATGCATAATTGCTAAGTGCATTGGAAATTGCTTCATTATTGACATTCTGATTCTCAATTTCAAGTCGAAGCGTGTCTTTAATGAGTTGATTATTATTATGATTAACAATGTCTCTTAGAAATCCCCAGAAAAATGAATCCATAGGGGTCAAGTCCGGACTGTCAATTGGCCATTTAATACTTCCATTATTTCTTATACATATTGGGAATTCATTATTCAAATGTTCTTGAACGGGTGGGACACTATGCGGGGTTGCCCCTTATTGCATTCAAATCATACTGGCAAGCTCGGCTTCCTAAAAATTATGTAAAAGAATATTTTCTACTTCTGGGATGAGTATTTCTTGATAGGTAACTCATAATTAATCATAAAATATAGGACCAACAATTTTATTTCTGAAAATTCCGCACCAAACGCTAACAGTTTTTCTTCCTGTTTTCTTTATTTGTTTTACCAATATTTTTCTGTTGTCCTTTTTCTCCCACGACCTTCGATTTTTCCTATTGAAAACTCCTGTCGTAGAAAAGGATGACTCATCAGTCCATAATATTTTAGTTGAATCATCTGTTGGCAAAATTCCAGCCTTTTCCTCTGAAGAGTCTCTAAAACTTGATCGGGTAAAATTTTATATGATTTATAGTTGTTCTTTTTCAAAGTACGTTGGATTTTGGAAAAAACTCTTACCTAATTGATCGGCTACATTTTTTAAACTACATTCAGAATTTTCTAAAAAATACCCAAGTAGCATTTTAAGTGGACAGAACGTAGCGGCCACGATTCTGGAAAACTCTGAAGTGTTTGGCCACAACCACTGCCACGTAATATACACGGTTCTATCACGCGGCGGCTACCAAAATTGGGAACACTTTTTTGGTGGCTGCTACGTTCCGATCTAAGTTCCTGGATCTCAGATAGCCACATTCCAACCACGTTGTGGTCACCTGGCAAAAACGTGGATATGTAGTGGCCGACACTAGACACGTTTAACAACTGACTGCGTTTGTGTAAATAATATGTAGCTCGATCTCTGTTCAGCAACATATTTTTGTGATAAATGTTCCTCACTCTTCCATTTTGCCTGATTCATTTCTAACACTCGATCAACTTTAAAAATATATAGCATATAAACATACAAACGCTTAAGTGAGTATATTGAATTTGGATACTTCTGATCGGGATAAAATTAAAACGATTGAAAGTTTTTTGTGAAATATGGGTGTTGTAGCTTGATTGTGAGCACACGCCATCTGAATACACTTTATTTAAGGAAAACATTATAAATTTTGGAAATAACTCGCCTCTGAAATTATGTACTTAAATCCCTCAAACATTGTTTTATCAATCTTGGTTAGTTGAAACAAATATTTACGTAACAAATTACTACATTTGATGCAGTGCTGATGACAAATAAATCATAATTCAATATTTCGATCATTTCTCTAATAATGGCGACCCAGCATATTCCTGGAAATATGGCGGCTTTTGGAGAATATAACTTTAAAGTGGCAGAAAGTGTAAATATACCACTCTAAAGCTCCTCCCATCATGAAGTGCCCAGTGGAACTAAATTATTAACTTTTCCACCACTGGAAAGTGGCACTCACGTCGCAGGCCCATTACTCACCACTTCAAAGTTATAACCTAAAAATTACAATAGGTCTTATACCTTCGAAAGGGGCGAACACGTCGGGCTATTATAACTTGCCTCTTCAAAGTTTTAACCTCGAAATTGTGGGTATATGTTCATTAATTGTTAAAGAAGAACATGTAGCAAGTATAGTGGATTTATGCAGCTCCAATCAACAATTATCAAGTAACAATTTATCAATTAACAAGTAATGAAAATGATGGTATTTATGCAAACAGAATTAACAATTGAAGTATAAATATTAAGCAGGAGCACAAGTCAGAGATCCGATCTATTTAAATTAACCTTTTTTACAAAATCAAGAAAAAATTTCTATTGAAAACACATAACCCATTTTATTTCGAATGGATATCATTCATGTTTCACGTAATAGGTAAAACGAACTTTTTGTAAGCCACAATAAAATAATTTCAGAAAAGTTAGGTTAGTGTAACGTAAATAAACTTAACTTGGTTTTACTAATTTATTTCACACTTAAATTGACAACTAATTTATATTACTGGCTACGCCACTGTATAGCTCGATGTTATCGACTCGCCGAAAAAACTGCCACTCCCTCTTGAGGGCTGCCTATTTATCTCCGATACAGCATTCTCGATGTTTCCAATTCTGGCGGTTGGTGCCCAGCATGTTCCAGTTATTTCCAATATCGACCGTTGTTATCTGTGGCGGCGTGACTGGATTGTTCTCGAATATCTCCGGGGATGACATCATCGCTGTCGATGGCAACGCGTGAGGCGACAGGTCCGGCCTAGGTTCGTTACATTAGTTTTCATCATCGCACGGACCAATCCACGGTCACTTCAAAATCAAGGGAAATTGTCTATTAAAAACGCATAACCCATTTCATATTGAATAGAATCGTTCATGTTTCACGTAACAGGTTAAACAAACTTTTTGTAAGCCACAATAAAATAATTTGAGAAAACTTGGGTTAGCTTTCGTCATCGCGCGGAATGGAGAATTTTGAAGGTTATTGTAATCACTTATGGAGATAGCAAGAACGTGGCAACCATCACCACATATCACAATCAAGTGCCTGCCACATTGAAGGTTTTACGGAAGTTACCAAAACGTCACCGAAACTATCATACTCTCTTGAAAGTGACTGTGACTTCTAAGTGATATTTAAGTGGTACAGGATGGTTACCGCAACGGTTATTTTCCACTTTTGAGTTTGAAAACCTTTAAAGTGATTTGCTCAGTGGCCATAATGTTTCAGACACCTCAAATGACACTAATAAGTTATAGAACTGTGGAGTGGCTACCATAGATGGGAATTACGTGACTACAACCATACACATATAAAATTGTAGTTAGTCTTACTGTATAGTGGTAGATTTAGTGGTGATTACGTGATAACCACCGAGTCGAAGTTGCAGTATCAGTTTCCGTCACTATAATGCTGCTTGGGTAATACAATGTTTCAAAAAAGACTATTCGCGAGTTAATATTGATAGGCTTCGAAATGAAGCAGTATATCTAGCTGTTCTTTCTGGTTTTCTTGAACTATACATGCTTTCTTCTACTGAAACTGAAGGTATGACTCACCTTTTGGTAAATATTTTTGAATGTATATGCACTTTTTGCTGCACGTTTATTTTTGTTGTTTTGTATATAACAAGTATACAGGGTGTAATCTACCCTCTTGCACATCCGTGACTGGCGAGTGTATAATGCCATTTTATAGCGAATTACAGTGGTTAAAAATCCGAAAAAAAAATTGTGAAAACATGTTAAAATTTTGGCCCAACCTCAGCTTTCTTGATCAGAGCTGTAAATGAACGCAATTGTCGGATGCAATAAACATTTAAATAATGGGGAAAAATGAATTGATTGTGTGGAAGAATATAAAAAATTTCATTTCAGGCTGTCTGCGATAGATATTCAGTTTCAAAGTGATGAAAACAAACGAACCTCGCTATATCCAAACTGGTAGATAAAGTCAGAACTAGTAGATGTCAACGCAGCTTTGGCACTTATCTAATCACACTTTTCGAATAAAAAATTCGGTTTTAGATTCACAAAAGACAGATTTGTTTATTTTTTTCGAATTAATTACGGCTATCATTATGAACTGGTCTTCTTCTTTAATAATTGTATGGCTATTTGCTCCCTCTTATTCGTCATTCATATCTGAACAGTTTTTCCAAGATTCTCGTATGTGCCTGTTGTTGTGCATTACAAATCTAGGAACAGATTCGACAACTGTTTTCTGATTGGCGATTGTCTTGTGCAGGTTTTTACAACCAAACACCGAACAGATCCGTGCTCCTTTTGAAAAGTAAAATACAAGAGAAATCACTCGCATTAATGAATGAATAAGTGGTTAATTTGAAATCTTGTTGGATTCTGGAGTCGCCAATCAGGAATCAGGAAAACATGTCATCAAGTGTCAAAGACTGTGTATATCTAAAATGAGGAAACGCTTCGGGTGTTTTCGTACTAACATAATATAAATTGTGTTTTATAGAAGGGCAATTTTTTTAAAGTAAATCGCGATATGAAGGCTCTAAATTGATTGGAAGATATCTTCAATTTCTTTTGTGAAGCTTTTTTCAATGAGTGAGGAAATTTTTAAGCTATTATGAAAATGAGGATTTTTTTCGAATAAGAAAATAATTCATATTTTTCGATAGGTACACTTATGTACGAAAAAACAAAAACACACAGTGGTAGGTAGTAAAGTATAAGTTACGATGACAGACCAAAGACCAAAAGAGGATTGCCAAATAGTCCTGACCTGACAGCTAAGCCCAAAAGAACTAAGAAAAGAAGAATCGTTGTGTATTTGAGTGTGTTACTTCGTTCCTCCGCCCCTGCTAGGAGGCACGAAACAAAAATTGCGCTTACCATGTGTAATCCATTCGCGCAGCTTGACGAGCATTCCAGTCATCATAATAAAAAAATCATTTCAGTGCTTCGCTCGTG
Organism: Gonioctena quinquepunctata; assembly: GCA_018342105.1. Taxonomy (NCBI): domain Eukaryota; kingdom Metazoa; phylum Arthropoda; class Insecta; order Coleoptera; family Chrysomelidae; genus Gonioctena; species Gonioctena quinquepunctata. The sequence continues at coordinate 37,702 of JAFIRS010000654.1, forward strand.
GTTATATGATTTTATACTTTCAACCAATCATAAGGCTAGACAATCCGTTACGCAGTGTACCCTTCGAAGGAAAGCTGTAACAACCAAATATCTTACTCGGCTGTGGCGCCGCTTAGCGGTGACAGTAGCACTCATATTGTGATTTTATTAGGGTTGTTTTTTAACGGTCATGTTTTTCACGAGTTCGTACGTTTATCAATGAAATCGTAGTGTTTTACATAAAAAATATGCACTATAATATACTTTCAATATTACATGATTATACATCAATAAATGAGAACATAAGATTGTGAGGATTGTTTCATTACAAGTGAGATTTTTTTGGGTTGGCAGTGAGGATTTCATGAAATTTCGGTTGGCAACACTGGAGCGAAAGCCATAAAATTTTCGAAGAAGAAGACTAGTTCATAATGATGGCCGTAATTAATTTGAAAAAAATAAACAAATCTGTTTTTTGTGTTTCTAAAATTTCTGAATTTTTGATAATTGTGATTTGAAAAGTGCGATTTGATAAGTGCCAAAACTGCGTTGACATCCACTAGTTCTGACTTTATCTACCAGTTTGGATACAACGAGGTTCGTTTGTTTTCATCACTTTGAAATTAAATATCTATCGAAAAAACAGCCTTAAATGAAAATTTTTTGATTCTGCTACCACACAATCAATTCATTATTCCACATTATTTAAATGTTTATTGCATCCGGCAATTGCGTTCACTTGCAGCTCTGACCAGGACAGCTGAGGTTAGGCGATCGGCACATACAATTTTGTCGAATTTGATAAAGACCAAAACGTGTTTTCAGTTTTTTTCTCGATTTTTAACCACTGAAATCTGCACGTATTTTTGACAGCATTTTATCAAAATTTAGTCATAACCACACAACTCTTACATTAAATTTTTTGTTCTACAGGCAATAATAACGATGATAAGGGGTCGGTAATTTATAGTAAATAACCCGGTACATACCTCGGTTATTAGGAATTCATCATCCGGTGCATCCTTAATAAAGTTGTTTATTTCCTGAGATGTGAAAACTTTTGATTTTTTTGGACGATATCATCTGAATGTTTTTTCAGGAAAACATCTATTTAATGTATTTGGAAATATCCACATCATTATAAATGCTGAGAGTTGTCCGTAACATAGAATATTGGGTCCATAACACTGTGGGCTTGAAAACTTTTGATTTTTCAACAAAATATGCTATCAAAACGCTTTCGGAGAACGATGATGTTTTCATACAACTCTCATGAAATGGGCGAGAACACGAAATTTTCAAAATATGTTTAATGGCTTCTACAGCTTGTAAAAGTCTGTTGGTGATTTTCTTTCTTTTCTTTTATTTTCTAAAACTTGAAAAAAAAAGTCGGCAAAATTCAAATGGGTTCTTTCTAGCGCCATTGCCAAATGTTGTGACGTAATCACCCGATCAACCAATCCCACAGTTGACAGCTTCAATCAATTTTGCAACGTTGCCATATTTTCAAATCTTAGGTCGCGACTCCATAACAAGAATAAATGATTGGCTTTCTCTTTACCAGAAATCCTTCTCATGTACCACAACGATTCATAATATCAAAAATAACAAGGTTTATGTGCAGTGTAAAATCGACAATAAGGTAGTTGTCGTGAAATCCATTTCCAATCGGATTTCGTTTATATTCATACCACTTTTAGTTAACATTATTACTTGTATCATATTAAATTTTTGGAATCATTTACCTCACCAAAAGCGAGATATAAGGCTTCAAAGTTGCAACGTTTAACACGTAATCCTTATAGTGAGCTACCGCGGACATCACATTTTAAGGCATAACTAAAAACCCTCCATTCAGATCTTTTTGAAAAACTAGTATATTATTAAAAGGCACGTAACACATTTTATAAAAAGAATTAAGATGCGTAGCCATACAGTTATTTATTTATTGTTATAAGAAGTTTCTAAATTATTGCGTATGAGAAGTGCAAGAGGTTGAAGGCTGAGAATTGTGGCAACGCCTCAAGCGATCGCTCGTGATTCAAATAAACGAGAGCGCGAGGGTCTTGCTGTTTTGAATTGAACTGTGTTTTGGAACGCACATATTTATGAATAATAATTGTGAATAATTGCGTTAATTTATACTGATGCATTTTAAACATATTACAATGGGAATAGATATAAAAATAAAATGTAGTTTTACCGAGTAACGGCAAAAACAGTGCATAAACTTTATTGTATTCATTTGTACAACACATGTACGTATAACATAATTCGAATATTTTTAAACATAAACAAAAATTATTCAGATTTCTAACGGGCCAATAAAATATAACGTATAAATCTACAAAAAATATAAACAACAATGAATGTAATATTATTTATTCTAAACTATTATACTAAGTTATCACTTGATTGACTAAACATTTATTTTCAATTCATTAATGATTTTAGTTAATGCTTTCCTATTTTTAGTAACTCTAGGTTTTCCATTCTCCAATTTTTCAATCATGTGATTAATCACAGCTTCTTCTCCATCATCGTGATACATTTGTTTCAGAAAATGGTATGTTATATTTTGTTGCGCAATTTTTTTTCAATAAATCCCGTGATATAACATTTTTTAAGGCACTTAAATTGTGTAAATTACGAGATATTCTTTCGTTCTCAAATCGCTCTGAAATACATTCTTCATATGATTTCATGTATGTTGATAAGTCTGACTCTTTACCAATGAAACAAACTAATTTTTGTAAAATTTGTACATCATACATCGCTTCGTGGAAATTATTATTATGTTTAGTTTGGTATTAAATCTTTGGCTAATTTTGATAGCTGGAACATTTCTGGCCTTTTCGATCTGGGAACGTTTTTTTAAAAATAATTAAGCTATCCACAAATCCTGCTATCATGATAAAATCTTCTATTAAATTATTATTAATGATTACTCTTAGATCTAGGTACATCGAATCTCGCATTATGCGCAACGAGTAAATTTGGAGTTGTAGATAAATTTAAAAATTGTTTAAATGTTACCAAACAATCTACTGAATTTTTCCCAAGTTCTTTGAGATTAACAATGCGATTTCCTTCACACACATCATTTTCATTAGACTGTTTTTCGTTCGTATTTCGAGCCTTACACAATTCAGACAATTTATGTTTCCTTTTTTCAACTTTTGCTTTAGCAAACCTACCCGTTTTTGCGCGAAATCGATCCATAGCTATGACTGCTTGTTCATAAGAGTATCTTGAACAACTAAATGCGAGCGATCGTTGGATTGCGACGTTGCCAACAGTCCAGTCATGGCTTATTTGCTGTAACACGCATGCTAGTTGCGTTTCTCAGCGTACAGTTCCCTTAAAAAAGATCTTAAGAAACCTAACTTAAAAATTTGATGATTTTCAAAAACGACTGGAAACTGCTGTAATTGAAATTTGACTCGAAAATGTTGTCTGGGTACATTTATATAGGCGTCATGTATTTTAAAGCATATTTACGTACTTTTTCTTCGATTTTCCTGGAAAGTAATAAACTCAAAGAAGCCAGCTTCGCATTCTACAAAATCTCTGGAGGAGTCAAATCGGATTCGCTTCACTTTAAACTTCCATATTTTCAGATAAACTTCGAATCATTTCTGACTTTTGTTAATATTTTTTTTTTATTTCAGACAATTCGTTCAATTCAGCATTAAAAATCGAGAATTTGAAATTAGTTTGACAAGTCAAATGTTCAAAATTCGTATTCTTGTTTAATGGATCATATTTACTTTATATTGAATAATATTTGATTCAAGTTATAAGTGTAGAACATATTTTAAAAAATTAACCTTTGCGACGAGTCTATTTTGGCTGTATATTTCAGTAAGTTTTGAGTAAGTAAAAATGAACACTAATATTTGACAAACAAGTTCCTCAAGGGGCCTTCAGGCGTACCAATTCGGACCCGATATAGGGGGGGGGGGCGACGTCGAGACTCGAAATCGTGACGTGTGTAGGCTAGTCGGCCGACTAAATAATTGCGTTCCCGATATCGCGTTGTCGGATGGAGCGGACCTCCCGACCAAGTAGATCGGCCCGATCCCCCACCCTTTCTCGCTTTTGGTTGGCACGTGTGTAGCACGATCGGACATGATCGGACATTTCACTTGTTTCTTCTCATTTTTCGTGCTGTTTGTGTTATCGAACTAACGACACGGATATTAATGACATTCAAAAAACGTGTTTAAGCTCAATAAGTGCAATAGTGCAAAGTTTTCATTAATTTAATATTGGAACCAACATAAGTGCTTTTGGGACCCAATCGCTGTTAGAGCAATCCCAATTCATTTCTTTTTCGTTGTTCCTAGGGTGAAAATTTTCGTACTAGATATTCTCTGTATAAAGTACTAGATTTATAGTAACAAGTACTAGATAGATGACTTTGACCGTATTCCACAGTTTGGTGTAACTTTGATTTTATCTGAGGGTTTATGGAGCTACAAAGTATATATATATATATATATATATACAAAGTATATAAATATATATATATATATATATATATATATATATGTGTAATGTTCAGCAGCTTTGAAATTATTTGGTTACAAATGAGACTCTGATTCTTGAAGAGAATTAAATGAGATTTATTTAAAGGATCTTCTTATTATAGTTATTCTAATCCCAATTGGAACGGCAATAAAAATAAGGGTACTAAGGGAGTGTTCATATGCACTGCCCGGCAAATGGGAAATTTATATACTACCAGTGTTTTTACTTTCAAAGCGTTCCTGGTACAATCATAAAAAAGTGGTGTGGCCCTAGTTGCCCAGATTATTAGTAAAGGCGCTATCAAATATATTTGAGGAATAAAAGCTGGATTGGACATCTATTATCTAAAGCCGCATGATTTACCCAGTTCTCAATATTCCTTAATCAGTGCCGTGTGTTGGTGAGGTTAGGAATTATCCATTGAAAATAGTTTTATCAATATGGCTTTCTGGAAACCTTTCAAAACAAATAATAAAATTCAGTTACGATAACATGTGTCTACTTTTACATGGGGTGATCAATTGCTATGATTGTAAGAATAAGTAACTGAAAAAATACCACTGGAAAATATCATACTGACGCCTATGTCAAGGCGGCAATTGGAAAGAGAAATCTTTCACGAAACTTTCTATGTTGGTCCAATTGGGATTAGAAATACTATACAAGCTTCTATTCAGTTTCACCTGTCCCGGTGTGTGTTGAATTTGACGTACTTCTAATCGTCCGATTGATTTGAAATTTGGCAGGTGTACATAATTCCGGTGACAATGCATTATGAAATTTTTGTTAGGAAAAAAACGAAATGGCGGCTCCAATGTGGCGGACAATTTTTGTGATTATGTTCCGATTATATTCAAAATTGGTATCTAGTGGTTTTTGGGGTCGGAAATTGTGATTTTTTTGTCAAAATTCAAAAATTTAACATGGCGGCTCCAAAATGGTGGACGAGTTTTGTGATTATGGTCCGGTTCTATTCAAAATTGGCATGTAGGGGTTTTTGGGGTTGAAGATTTTTTTACAAGCTTTTATTTTTAGTTTCACCTGTCCCGGTGTTTGTAGGTCTGTCTGTGTGTCTGTCTGTTATCAAATCTTGCAAGTTAAATTTAACCCACTTCTAATCGTCCGATTGATTTGAAATTTGGCAGGTGTACATAATTCCGGTGACACATGCATTATGAAATTTTTGTTAGGAAGAAAAACAAAATGGCGGCTCCAATATGGCGGACAATTTTTGTGATTTTGGTCCGATTCTATTCAAAATTGGTATTTAGGGGTGTTCTGGACGGAGATTATGATTTTTTTTGTCAAAATTCAATAGTAAATTAGAAATTACAAAGCTAGTTATTTAACATCATAAATACTAAAAAATAAAAAAATTATAAACGGATTTTATTAGTTGTTAATAAAAACAGAACTAAAAAGTCAAAAAAATAAAATAAAAATAAAACATTTTTGAAGACAAGCTTGCCGCGGATACAAAATAGGTAATCTTGAGCGGCAAGATTTTTAATCTGTTACTTACAGAATAACCTAGATCAAACAATGAAATGAATTATTTGTTCCTTTTTAGTGTATTTGTATAAAAGCTTGTCTTTAAAAATGTTTTTTTTATAATTTTTATATCACTAAGATAATTGACTAGAATACTCTTGGAAATTAACATAGACTTGTCAAATATGAAAATAAAATATTTGTAAAAAATTTATCGCAACAAAAATAACACTTGAGTTCTATAAAAATTCATATACAACAATAATTAAAATTGTGAAGGCAAACGAATGGAACATCATCAAAATTTAAAATATACATCACAAGATTATCTACATTGGATCTAGCTGAAAGTGTGAAATTTTAAAACGTGAGATCTTCTGTATTAGATTCAGCATCAGTTTCCTTATAATTTATTTGTTGTTTTGATAAAGATAAACTGTGCTTTAAATTAGAGCAATAATTTTCACTTATAATGGTACGAGAGGTTTGTATTTTATCGGGTAAATTTGGGTTGTTTAATGAGAATCTGTTGCCTAGCAATTAGACGAGAAGAACTGTCAACTATTAAAAACGCGACACCGAAGGTGGAGCGTTTTTAGTTTGACAGTTTTTCGAGTCAAATTGCTAAAGGAAACAGTTTAGAATTTAAACAACACAAATTTACCCGATATCAATACAAACAAACATCGAATGTAATTCGGCAGGACAATTTAATGAATAAGAAATTTAGAAACATATCAATGCAAACTTTATTTATTTTGGCAACCAACACCGCGATAATTGATAAACAAATGAATATGTGAAAAAACCACTAGTGCATTTGTCGCTGTAAAAGTTGCAGCTAACTTTTGCCGCTGTCAAACTGACAATTGCACTGTGGCATATGCGATTTTTTATACATGAGTTGAATTGTCACTTATAATTGCACCAGAGGTTTGTATTTTATCGGGTAAATTTGGGTTGTTTAATGAGAAACTGTTGCATAGCAATTAGACGAGAAAAACTGTCAACTATTAAAAACGCGACACCGAAGGTGGATCGTTTTTAGTTTGACAGTTTTTCGAGTCAAATTGCTAAAGGAAACAGTTTAGAATTTAAACAACACAAATTTACCCGATATCAATACAAACATCGAGTGTAATTCGGCAGGACAATTTGATGAATAAGAAATTTAGAAACATATCAATACAAACTTTATTTATTTTGGCAACCAATACCGCGATAATTGATAAACAAATGAATAAGTGAAAAAACCACTTAATAAAGCATCACAGGACCTTATACTCGGTCAATTTCTCGTTTTACTTTTAATAGAAAATAAATGTGTTTTTTCTCCGAACATGCAGATGAATGGGGCTGGCTCATTAAACATATTATGTTATCTATATGTGTTTTATCAGTTCGACTATGTCTCTTCAAGTGACTTCCCCTTCATTAATAATTGTTCTGCATACTTCACAGTAACTTTCTTTTTTTTCTGCAGAACCAAAAGCCAAATGTCTTTGTAAATTCTTTTTTTTCTTTGTCTGGCTGTTTTTAGCTGAAAGCTCATTCTCACTATCACTTATTTCTTCCATGATTTCCTCGTGGTGTACCAAATTCAAATGTTCAAGTTTAGCGTCAGAAGTAGGGCGCGGATCTCACTATCATCGTCAGAACGTTGGGTTGTTTTGTAACTATATTTCAGAAATCAGGAGAAAAGATAAAAATTCAATAAAAAAACTTTGAAACCAATACATGGAAGTACTTTACCTCTCCATTTCTGACTTATACAATATCAATAATACTAAAATTTGGACAGCGAACAGTTGCTCACAAAAATTAAAAAGGCACAATTAATTTTATAATTCACAGTAGGTATTTACACAGGGAACAAGAACCGAAGAATTATGAATATCATAAAATGAATAATGATCGTTGAACGTAAAAGCGAAAAAGTAAAAGTTACAAATAAGGAAAAAGGAAACAAGATACAACAAACCAAACAAACGGATTGAATAAAGAGAGACAGAAAAATAATTTACATGTTGACTGATGTCACCTGAACTTATTTGGTGTTCTGTGGTTGAAAATCTTTCGTGTTTGCTTTTGTCCAAAAAGTAATAGAATTTCCCATAAACGTACGAAAGTACTAGATCGCATCAAAAAGTACTAGATCTGGTACTGGTAGGAACAACTCTGGCCCTTGATCGGGAAGATTCAGATTTGAACGTGCGTACAGTCGATCTAATCAGTCCCGACGTCGGCCCGCCAGTATCGGTCCGATTAATTGGTATGTCTGTAGGCCCCTTTACACTAACGTAACGTATTGAAATTGTATGCACGGCGAGGAAATATGTGTGGCATTTCTGTTCTGTTTATTTGGAAAGCTAATACAAAAAAAATTTTGTTTGCAACACGTACGCAAATGGCTTTAGCGGACATCGTCTTCATATTCCGGACACGGCTGGCGCCTCGTCCGTAAAAAATCCTATTCGTCCATTGAAGCCTTACTTTGCGTACTTGTTACTTCATGTAAAGAGTACGCAAAGTGAGGCTTTAGCGGAAAAATCAGAATATGAAGATGATGAAAAAGAAAACATTCTCAATTGAATATTGAAATATGTTTCTGTGTATTGATAAATCCACGATAAAATTATTGTTAATGAATATCTAACAGAAAACAACTACTTCCCCGGCTAAAGCCCCGCTGGACTTCGAACTACATCTGATAGATATTAAAAAAGTACCTTAACTCAAAAGAAAAAATCTGAAAGTGAAAATTCTCATTTTTATTCAGATACTTAGTTGATTTTCTATTACACTCTTGATTTAGAACTCATATAGATGAATGAGACAAAGGAAAATAATGATTACTCTCTCTTGGAAAACATTCTTCTTTGTCTCATTCATCTATATGAGTTCCTAATCAAGACTAAAATAGAAAATCAAATAAGTATCTGAATGAAAATTAAAAAAGTCACTTTCAGATTTTTTCTTTTGAGTTAGGGTACTTTTTCAATATCAGATGTAGTTCAATGTCCAGCGTGGCTTTAGCTGTGGAAGTAGTTGTTTTCTGTTAGATATTCACAAACAATAACTTCATTTTTATCACAGAAAAATATTTCAATATTCAATTAAGAATGTTTTCTTTTTCAACATGAATACCCCACAAGATGTTATCTTGAACGATGGAAGATAGTGACTAAAGTGTATCTTTCAGTCGAAGATGATTCCACATCTGATCTTACGAACATCCTGTTCATATTTTCCAACAAATCAATGAAGATGATGTCCGCTAAATCCATTTGCGTACGTGTTGCATACAACATTATTTGTATTAGTTTTCCAAATAAACAGAACAGAAATGCCAATAATATTTCCTCGCGGTGCATACATTTTCAATTACCATCCATACGGTAGTGTAAGGAGGTTGTGCAAGAATGTAGCAAGCGATTGTTTATTAATGACAAGTTTGTCAAATATAAGGGGTTTATTTTTCATGAAATGAGTAGGTATTCCAAAAGAATATTTTGATGGAAACGTGTGCTGTCACTACTAAATTTCAAATAATTTATAGTTTATTGCGCCTCCTGATACGTTTTTAGGATATTAATCATAAGTTTTCTGAATTATAAAACTTCAGTTCACTAAAGTGTTGCCATGACGACTTTAAGTACAAGTCCGCTAAAGTGGCATTTTGCGGACTCCTTTCAGTATCCGAAGTAGGCATTTTGTGGAGCGTGTACAAAAAACTACGTTGTGTATATTGTTTCGGCAACCGTGTGGAATAAATCAATAAAGCACGTTTCTTTATATTTATTTGTAAAACAGAATTATTAATATTCTAATTCTTGTTTATATTAATATTTATATTGAAATTCGAACAATTGCTAATATTAAAGGGATTCAATTTGTTTGAAATGCTTGGTATATTTAAATGTCTGATGTTGAATCAGGAAATGAAGATAAGGTATCCGATCCATGTGGATTGTTTTCATGTGATAATTTTTTATTAGTCTTAGTAATTTTAATTTTGTTTGTAAGTGAATAGGCGAGATCACAAACTCACAAATTTGCGTCATATGTGCTTGAAGTTGAAATATAGCGATAAAATATTATGTATGCATAGTGTTTCCTAGAAGACATTGTGTAATATTCGAATAAACGCTGCTCTAAAACCCTCAAATTCAGCGAGACATTCAAACACAGCGTTATTGCCGCTTCTTTTGACGTAATAAGTCCATTGATTTGGCATTTTCCCGAGTTGCCAGTGTTACTATTTTGCGGAACTTTTGAGGAAATGTTAGTCTGTTTCATCCTGTGAATAAAACAGGACTTGTGTCAGCATGTGTTATATTGAAATAAAGACTGCGTATTTGATAGCTGTTCTTGATTTAGTTATTCTCGAATAATATATACGTATACCTACCGAGTGCTATGTAATTATTGTTTCGGCCTTCTCACATTGTAAAGAAATATTATGAATAACGCTTGGCAACTCTGTAATTATCCTACGCTCTTGGCGATCGGCGATAGATCTGAACTTGTTACGTCACATTTGTTATGATAGTAAGCTATCTTAATGAATCGACAATTGTAGAAGAACTGATTTATTTTTATGAGCATCGAGTTTCCTTCAGGTGGATCTTTTTATGAAGGTACAAAACAGTCAAGTATCAATACGCATCGATGTACAATCATTGTCACAACTTTATAAATCCATAACAACATTATCGAGGTTTCCGCAGTGTTCAAACAGGAACATTTCTTTCGGATTTTTGTTTGGAAAAACTACTTTGAAAAAAAAATTTAAAAAAATCCAACCACTTTTTTCATCGTTATGGAGATTGTAGTATTTTTTCCAGAAATTAGTCTGTATATCCTTCAGCCACATTTTTTACTCCCAGCCACCGCGTCTCTTTAAATTTGTGTTTTTTCCATTATCAACAAATAACGTTGCCAAAGTTAGGAGAAGGCAATGGCCTGTGTAATTTTTAGGATCGGGTACCTTTAAAAATTATACAATCCTCAGTCCTAGATTTCTAAAACTGTGGACACCAACAGGCGGAACCGAAATTTTTCCTTTTTTGTTATTTACAAATAATCTGTTGTGTGGAGTATAGGAAGGCCGTAAAGATAAATATTGCCTATACAATACCAAATTTTCTTCCCAATTACAACGTGTGTTCTGGAATCCGGTAGTACTTCTTTTTGGAAAACATTCTTCTTTGCCTCATTCATTTATGAGTTCCTAATTAAGACTTGAATAGAAAATCAAATGATTATCTGATGCACATTCACTTTCAGATTTTATTTCTTTCAATTTAGCTTCCTTTCACAATATCTATCAGATGTAGTTCAATGTCCAGCGTGGCTGTAGCCGGGGAAGTAGTTTTTTCTGTTACATATTACAAAAATAACTTCATTATTGTCGTAGATTTTTCAATGTTCAGAAAAATCATTTTATTCAATTGACATTGCTTCCCTTTTCAACATGAATACATAAGAGGTTATCTTGAACGATGGAAGATAGTGACTAAAGTTTATCTTTTAGTCGCAGATGATTCCAGATCTGTTTTTATGAACATCCTGTTCATATTATTAAACAAATCAGTTTATCATACCCCATGACAGTTTTTAATGTCAAATAACACATCTATGATTCAAAAGTGTCACTCCAAAAGAAATGTTTCTAACATTTTCCCATCATTGCATAGTGAAATTGCTTCTAGAAAATGTGTTTCCCAATTCTTCCTGTCTTTCTGATGATCGTGGAAGCGTGAAATAGATTTTCGTCGACAAAAATTGAAGACCTAGTGAATGCGATGCCACTCATCAATGTTACAAATTTCTGGTGAGTACTGCTTTTTGGAAAACATTCTTCTTTGCCTCATTCATCTATTTGAGCTCCTAATTAAGACTAACAGAAAATCAAATGACTATGTACATTTTCAGTTTCAGATTTTTTCTCTTGAGTTGGGGTCCTTTCACAATATCAGATGTAGTTATATGTCCAGCGTGGCTGTAGTTGGGGAAATAGTTGTTTTCTGTTAGATATTACAAAAAATAACTTCATAATCATCTTAGATTTTCCAATATTCAATTAAGAATGTTTCTCTTTTCAAGATTTAAATCATTTTAGAAAACAATCGGTGATATTTGTGATATCTGTTCACATGTACAGAAGAAACAGAAGAGGCCCGAGGTTAGATCCTTGAGGTACCCCTGAATGACCCACGAAATTGAATCATTGCACACCTTCATAGTCGATAAATAATTATGTATTACTCGGGTAGGAATTCCATAAAGAATCCAATAAAACTTTAATGTTAACGGATATACAAAAGTTTTCCAAAGTTCGTCTTTATCAGCAATTTCAGAATTGCTAATATTTCAACTTTGGCACATAATTAACTAATTTCCAATAGATTTTCCAATAATTTCTTAATACACATCCAACAATTTTTCGTAGAGGTTCGATACAAAAAATAGTCTTTTGTACCAGTTTCTGCAATAATCAGGACATAACCGTGCCATGTGCCATGATAAAGTATTATTACTTATTATTGATGTTTACCCAAACATGGAGATTAAACAAACAAATGTCGTGGATGATTCATCAAAAAAGTTAACCGACCTACGTGAGTCGAGTCAGAACAAAGTCGAGAGTTCAAATTCGTGTCCTCTTGACTTCGACTCGTTATCTAATAATTATCCGCAAGTTGTTATTTAATTGTTTCGGTTCCTACCTTGATTGGCCTTGTTAGGTTAGTGCCCGTTAGTCGGAAGGAGGTCACAATGCCGTGTCGGTACCGGGTTGTCTTTCTCTCGACGATGGTAAAAGGTACTTGACTATACGGAAGAATGGCATTAAGGATGAATCATCGTTACTTGGAAACAATGGACCGTCTGAATAAATTATTCTGCTTGGCAAATATTTTTCCGGGCAAGATTATTAATTAATCCTTAACACGGGTGAAATACGCCTATCAGGTCCCAAAATCAATTGTGACGGTTTTGACTTATTTTTCCGAATAATATTGTCGAATTTCATAAATCATAATAATCGAAGGAAAAGTGCGTTGGTAAGGTAATACAACAAAAGAAAATGAATGAACCAGTTGTGTTTTAATTAAATTAATTGAAAGTTTTGAATAACATGTATCAAAAAACCCATGAAGATTTCATCAAATGGTTAAGACAGATATATTCCATAACTAAGGAGTAATGGTTTATCCACACAAAAAAAACTCAAATACAAAGGCATCAACTCTGTGTTCAAAACCTTTATATGAACAATTCGTCATTAATTATTCATAAGAACGCTGGCTCAAACAAAAAAAACAGAAATTCTATTTTTGTATAAACCTCAAACTTTTTTAATCAAATCTCCCTAAATTCTTCCTAATATTTCTATATAATCTGACTCAAATCACAAGAAAGAGGTATATATATATATATATATATATATATATATATATATATATATATAACCAGCACACAAGGATATAGACAGTACTTGGGTTTCAATCCTAATATCACTCATAGAAAAATAATATCTAATATTTATCTTTGAAATCCAGAAATTTCAAAATACAATGCCGAAGGCCTTTCTCGGTCCGCTCTTAAAATCCAGTCTTACGTAAAAGAAGGGAACACAACCTAACCTAACTTGGCTAACCTTGCAATCCAAGTTGATTGCCAGCCAATCAACTTTTTCAGAACACGCTTCGCTTCGCTTGCCGGCACTTCGGTAGCGGTAATTTTTCTCGTTTTTTACGAATAATTTTTTGGGCACAATAGTGACAGACAGTCACGAGATGCAAGTACACTGAATTAGGTTTCAATGGGAGCAGACATTTCAGCAAATGTGTTATAAGTAATGGTAAAATGAAGTTTAGAGACATCCTTCAGCGTGTCTCGGTCTGCTCTTAAAATCCAGTCAATGTCTTACGTAAAAAAAGGTAACACAACCTAACCTAACTTGGCTAACCTTGCCATCCAAGTTGCTGACCAGCCAATACATTTTTTCAGAACACGCTTCGCTCGTGGGCACTTCGGTAGCGGTGATTTTTCTCGTTTTCCACGAATAATTATTTGGGCACAATAGTGACAGTCAGTCGCGAGATGCAAGTACACTGAATTAGTGCGAATTTACACGATCCAATAAAATTGATCAATAAATTGAACAATAAAATTGACCAATATGGGTTATATTTACACCTGACAATTTATTGGTCAATTTTGGCAACAGTTTTTACTCAGTAATACCAACATACCGACAAGAAATGGTTCAACTTCAGGAAAAGTTCCGAATATTATTCAATAGCTTATTCAATTGACTCTGATCCATTCTTAAATATCGTTTGAATTGATTAGGATCTGTACTCAGGAATTTTTCGCGAACTAATGTCAAGTTTCCTTTCCCTCTTTTCTCAATCCAAGATCTAATCCACCATCTTCTACATCTCTGTCTTTTATATTCAGCAATGCACATTGCTGCGATTGTAATGCAACGTAAATTATGTTTTTTTTTCACACTATCATTTTTCTCGCGGTCAGGGTACGGTATGTGAAATTGCGTAAATAATAACATATAACCTGAAAATCTCTGTTCTAGCAGGCATCTAATTCATGGCCGAAAGTTACTGCAAATTGTCACTAAAAATTGATGAAAAATTAGAACCGATTCTAAAGTCATCAATTTATTGGTCAAGTTCAAATTGACGACAATTTTCTGTTTACACCTATCAATAAAATTAAGGTCACAAAATTGAACAATTTATTGGATCGTGTAAATTCGCACTTAGGTTTCAATGGGAGCAGACATTTCAGTCAATGTGTAAGTAAGGGTAAAAATGAAGTTTAGGGACATTTCGCTATCACCAAAATCGAGGATGTTTTTACATTGTAAAAAGGAGGCATTGTGAGTGATTTTTGTGTTCTGGATCAAAGAAAGCTCTCTAATTCAAAAAGTGTACGAGAGCGCTGGATTCGTGTTCAGGGGGCAAAAACACGTAAGAAAAGTCGTTCAGCTATTTTCAGAGGGCAGGAGTGTTCTTACCGAATATACAGTGCTATAGTCTAAAGTCCGTTCCCCCCCTACTAATTTTTGAACCACCTGGTATATCGCAACGAAATTTGGAGGGCTTAAATCACAGCTAAAAGTTTTAAAATGGCGGCTGAGCGCCATCTTCCATAATATTTCAAATAGAACACCCCGTATATTATTCCATTTTCGAAATCTGCTTATAATTCTCAACAGTTTTCTCTAAAACACTTTACTCCTAAATTCAATTGTTTTCGAAATATTGACGTTTGAAAAGTGACATTTTGGTCATTTCAAACCCAACCAAAAACACTAATGTTGCTTTCTATCAAGTTTGCATTGGAAAAAATCGTTGTCACGGTAACATCTTGTTTACTGTCAAACTGAACTGCTAACTGTCAAATAGTCCGATAAGTGCCTAAATCCTTTTATGAAAAGTGTGATCATGGCTCGTAGTTTAGACGATAAATTTGAAGCAGTTTCGATATTTGGAGAAGCTGGAAGAAATTATCATCTAGCAGTCCGTATGTTTAATAATAGATTTCCCGAGAGTCCTATTTCGAGATCATATTTGCGCAAACTTTTAAATAAGCTCCAAGCAACTGCTACGCTGAAAGATGCTCCAAGATCAGGAAGACCGCCTCTTTCAGAAGAAAAAATGGTAGAAATTGTTGCTGAAATGGTAATCAATCCGACTTAGTCGACGTCTGCAGTTGCTGAATCATGTGGAGTAAGTTCAAAAAGTGTCCAAAGAGTTCTAAAAAAAAAAAAGTTCCATCCCTATAAAATGAAAATCCTGCATGCTCTCACGGAGGATGATCCAGACCGGAGGGTTGAATTTTGTGAGTGGTTAACAAGAACCATTGAAGGAGAACGGAGCTTCCTAAAACGTGTATGTTTCGCAGACGAATGCACGTTTTTTCTTAATGGAAAAGTCAACAAACAGAATCTACGATACTGGAGCGATACTAATCCGCATATTTTTAGAGAGGGACATAGGTACCCAGTTTCCTAAATAGGTGAATGTTTGGGCGGGCGGTGAATTTTGGGTAAACGCGTTGTTTGACCGATTTTCATCAGAGGCAATCTTACAGGAGTTCTTTACAGAAATCTTTTAGAAACTGAAATTGAACCTCGAATAAGACAAATTGTATTAAACAATCAGGAAGAGTTTGAAAATCGTGAAATCTTATTTCAGCAGGATGGGGCACCTACCCATTTCGATCGCATGGCTAGAAAGTTCCTCGATACAAACTTTCCTGGGCGATGGATAGGTCGCAGGGGAAGTACAGTATGGCCACCAAGATCTCCGGATCTTACACCTCTAGATTTTTTCCTTTGGGGGTATCTGAAGTCAAAAATCTACGCCACTGAATGCCAAACAATAGAAGAGTTGGAACGCAGAAGAATAGATACATGTGAAGAAATAGATGAACAGACTTCATGAACGTGAGAGAAGCTATTTATAATAGGGCACTTTATTGTCATGATTTAGGAGGGGGCCACATTGAACACTTGATGAAATAATGATTGGGGTTAAACAAAAGTGTTATTCAAAAATAAATTATAATTTTTTTGCTAACTAATTTGTTTTGATTGTGAATTTACAGAACACATTCGTAGGCTTCGAGATTTTTCGGTAAGCAGCACTGTTTATCCTTAATAAACTCTCTTTACGCCTCTTATCAGTCGAATTCATTAAGAGATTTAACTACAAATTAATAACAACGATTAGTTAGCAAAATGTTTTACCGGAAGTGACCAAAATCCATACTTTATTTTAAACCGGACTGTCACTTTTCAAAAGTTAATATTTCGAAAACAATTGAATTTAGGAGTAAAGTGTATTAGAAAAAACTATTGAGAATTATGAGCAGATTTCGAAAATGGAATAATATACGGGGTGTTCTAGTTAAAAAAATTATGGAAGAAAAAGTAAGTTTTTTTCTCCTATTCAAGCTCTCCAAATTTCGTTGCGATATACCAGGTGGTTCAAAAATTATTAGGGGGGGGGGAACGGACTTTAGACGAGCACTGTATGAATGTTTATCAAGAATTGAATAATTGGCAACAATGTAGAAAACAGATGCAAAGATTGTAGTTCTCTCTTTGACAGATGAGATGTATAGTGAAATGTCAAATAATTTTTAATTTTCTGAAAGTAAACTAACTATTATCCTAAACCCGAAAAAAAAAAGTTATGAATTGCATTGAAGAAGGTATCGAATAGAATGAGGGTTCCCTACAGTGTGTTGCTGAAAGAATAAAGAAATTAAGCCGTTCCAAGTAAGTAGAAATTATGATTGAAAATAGACCTTTTTGAATCTTTCAAGGGCCATAATTCCGAAAATAACCGTTTCCGCGGAAACATTTCGATGGATCTACTTTTATTATCGTGTTCTGAAGCATCTGTGAAAATTTCGTCAAAATCGGCGACATTTAACTTTGCTGCAGGTTTACCGGAATACTACCTCCCCAGAAAGTATCAGGCAGTATGTTCAGATTCAATTTTTGAAAATTAAATATGGACTCTATTAGATACAAACAAACTCTCACGTCTTTATTATATTAGTATAAATTAACCCTCGTATATTTCACGTAAGCATCATCGCCTGAAGTACACCTACTACAGGTGAATGACCGCGGCACTTGGTCACTGTATCTCCGACAGACGCTGATCTCTGTTCACGGTATTGAAGATTATTGCCAATACTTCTACGCCAAAAATACCTCCTTCGGATCATCCGTGAGGACAGTGGCGGGATCCAGTATCGTATTGGCACTTTCGGCACATTTTCTTGATTTCGCGCGCTAGTCCGATTGGTACCGGTGCTAATGACCTTTATTGCAGCGCATCGTTTACTGCAGCAGTTCAATTCAATGAATGAATATTGTAAATTATGAATAAAAAATTTCTGAAGAAGCCAGGGACAAAACGTCTATTTCTTGAAGATTTAGTTTAATTTTATGAATACAAAACCTAAGAACCTCCAAGCCAAAAATAATACACCAGGATTCAAGAACTCCAAAGAAACTATTATATATATATATATATATATATATATATTTATATATACCGGGTGACAATGGGACTAGGGCCATGCCTATATCTCCTTATATGTTTGATGATTTTCGGATTCTACGGCTCAAATTACATACAACAGTGCCAAATTTTTATTCTACAATTGAAAAAAAACTCCATTTTTTTTAGCCTTGATCAGCTTAAAATCTACACCAATTTACAGTAACTCATAGTAATAGTCATTTCATCAATAAGAACATCAACAAATCCTACAAAAGGAATTGAAATTTTCTGAACGCATTTTTAACGAAAAAATAGTTTTTTTCAAATGGTACCTACCGAGGGCCATCTTGCCATTGATAGAGATTTTAAGTACCAGTTCAACGATATACATTATGTAATACTTTCTTTTTGTTCAGAACTAAAAACGATCATTTATTAAATTTGTACAATATTTTATACGATGCCTACAAATTCCAATGAGTTATCCGATTAGGTTTGATGAAATGAATGGTAGCCGTGGAATCATGGAAAACAGTAGGTGATCAATGTCATGTCAAAAGTGAAATACCAATTTAACTTGTCATCTCGTTTCGTTTTGTAAAAAGTTTTTTTTAAATGGAAAATGCTATTCGTTATTCTCGAAACGAACAAATCGATATGATATTGATATACTGAGAATGTCAGAAGAACGCTGTCAATGCTAGTATGCTATACGCTGTTCGTTATCCGTTAAGACGGCACCCATCGAGGACCTATTTCAGGAAATTGGAAATGATGCTAAGGAAAGAACCAGCTGATCAAAACCACATCCACTTCATCTCAGTGAAGAAGCGGAAACTAATGTTTTAGCATTGTTCATTTTTCTCCATCCCTCATGCGAGAATTGGAAATTGAATGTGGGATCAGCAGGGAAAGTGCCAGAAAAGTATTGAAAAAACATAAATATTTTAATTGGCTTTTGCGTCATCATGATTTGAATAATGGTTTTGTCTCGAAGATACTGTTTACAGATGAGTCTAGGTTTACGAATAATGGTATGTTCAATAGGAATAATACAAGGTATTGGGCTCAAGAAAATCCTAGGTTGCTGAGAGAAGGTAATTTTCAAGAAAGATTTGGATTCAACGTCTGGGTAGGAATCATAGGGACAAGAATCATTGGACCAATTTTTTCGACGGGCCTTTGACGGGCCAAAGATATCTACAATTCGTAGAGGACGATATTCAAAATAATATCAACGATTCACCTGAGAACATCAGGGAAAATATGTTTTTTCAGCAGGATGGAGCAGAACCACATAATGCTAATATTATTCGGCAATATATTAGTGATACCTATGGGCAGAGATGGATTGGAACAAATGGTCCAATCAGATGGCCAGCCAGATCGCCCGATTTAACCCCTATTGATTTTTATTTATGGGGTCACATAAAATCCAAAGTATACTCGAGGAGACCAACTTCTTTGGAGGACTTGAGAGATAGAGTTGAGCGCGCATTTCAGGAAATTCTTGCTTACGAGGTGTACAATAAATAGAACTAGTCTATGTGTTAGGGAAAACGGGAAACACTTCGAACGTATCATCAGTCATTAATAAATAAAATGACTTCGAAGGTTGTGACACTCTTCTATTGAAAACAGGATAATGGTATTGTGAGTAACAATTTGTACCTTGAATATTTCACTGTTTCAGTCGTTAGATTTATTCAAACAGTTTGATTATATTAAAGTTATCTTTTCTGTAATGGGTTTATGATCATTACATCTTGTCGAATCGATTCTTTTTGGTAATTCATTGTTACCATTCTGAAGTAAAGTTTGAAAGAATGAATAGATGTCATGTTTCCTACCCATTTTTTCAGATTGATTTCATTTTGTTAGATGGCTCTCTATGTTTTGAACAAAAAGAAAGTGGTACATAATGTATATCGTTGAATTGGTAATTAAATTATCTGTCAAATGGCAAGATGGCCCTCGGTAGGTACAATTTGAAAAAAAAAAAAAATTTCTTCGTTAAAAATGCGTTCAGAAAATTTCAATTCCTGCTGTATGATTTGTTATTGATCTTATCGATAAAACGACTATTACTATGAGTTACTTATGTAAATTAGTATAGATTTTAAGCTGATCAAGGCGTCCTGGGCTAAAAAAAATATTGAAAAATATTTTTTTTCAATTATAACATAAAAATTTGGCAATACTGTCGTATGTAATTTGAGCCGTAGAATCCGAGAAACATCAAACATATTTGGGTGTTCTATTTAAAAACTCATAAAGATGAATGAGTTTTTAATTAAGACTGGAACAGAAAATCAAATAACTATCTGAATGAAAATGCAAATTTTCAAGTTCAGATTTTTTCTTTTTAGTTAGGATCTTTTCAGAATATCTAGCAGATAGTTTTCAATACACAGAAAAATATTTCTATTCAATATTCAATTGAGAATGTTCCCCTTATAAATAAAATTAGTTATCTCAGCCTCTGCTGCTCAAAGGATTCCGCCGCAAGACTGGGAAGTTTGTTTTTTATGCTTCTGCAATTGATAATGGATGAACTATACGTATTTTTTCAATACATCAACTCTACGTATCTCTCTGGCAAGTCGTGTTTTGGTATAAATGGCTAGTAAACGTAAAATTAAGATGATATTAGGTTCAAGAAGGCCCCCATACATTAGATACTTTTTAGAGAATTGTACTAAAAATACTAAAAATACTATGTTCCATCATCTATATGGACATCATCACCATGGAATTGAACTGTCCAAGGTGTTGAAATGAAGAGATTATTTTTTGTTTTTAATGTTTTGATTTTCCTCGGCTCTTAGGAAGAATGTCAGATATTCATTTCGTATCATTTGGTATTTGTCTTCTTGTTTTGAAAATATCTATGATTTCTTATAAATAAAAGTTATCATTTATGACAGAATAAAGATTTTTTATTTGATTTTGAACAGACTTTTTTTTATACCAAATTTAGACCAATTATAACTCCATGGGCAATTGATAATCTCCATAAAACCTAATAACGATCTCAATTTTAGGTGAGACTCAAACATTTCTTGCCCCTAGAGAATGAGGATGTGATAATTTAATCAATTTTCTAATTTAATTTTTTAAATTTTATAAACGTAATTTTTTACAATTTCGCTGGAATAACGCAACTATAACTTTACAGGAAAACCATAACGTTGATCCTAGGTCGTATATTTTTGAAAAATTCCCAGTGAAACAGTTTGTAATTAGGAACTCTCGGTTAGGTCCCCTCTATATTTGTTATTTACAGGGTGTTAGTGAATAAGTGCGACAAACTTTAGGGGGTGATTCTGCATGAAAAAATAATGACAGTTTGCTATATAACTTTGGTCCGCAAATGCTTCGTTTTCCGAGATACGGGGTGTTAAAGTTTTTCTTAAAAACTTACTATTTATTTATTGCTCTGAAACCG
The DNA here is from genome assembly GCA_018342105.1 of Gonioctena quinquepunctata. Lineage (NCBI taxonomy): Eukaryota > Metazoa > Arthropoda > Insecta > Coleoptera > Chrysomelidae > Gonioctena > Gonioctena quinquepunctata. The sequence goes on from JAFIRS010000654.1 coordinate 59,209, forward strand.
GTCGAGATATGTAAATGAAATTTGGTGAGTTTTAAGAGGTAGTTATTGCGCATTTTTTGAAATGCAATTTATAATTTTATGTTCATCATTGGCGCGCATACGGGTAATTATCTCAATTTTTTTATAGAAAAAATGGTTCGCCACTGATATATTTCAAATTAAAAATCATTCAATTTGTGACAAAAAATCTCTTGCCTATTTTTCGTATGGGGCGCCGTTTTTATGCAGAAAAATAAAACATCTTAACGCGTATTTTTCATTTCCTCAATACATTATCAAGAACTATCTAATACAATAACGTTAAACCAGAACAATAACAGAAAATTACACTAATAAATAAATAGGCGTAAAGCTACAACAAATGTTCAAAATGACCTCTCTTAGACGTGATACAAGATTCAACTCTTCTCCTCATTGATTGTCGTATTCGCGTAAATATTCCTGGTGTATTTCTTATTGTCTCACAGCCGGCTATAATTAGATTCCTCAGGTCTTCAACATTTTCGACGGGGGTGGAATAGACTAATGACTTAAGAAAACCCCAAATGCAAAAATCTAGGGGATTTAAATCCGGAGACGTGCAGGCCAATGTTCCGTATCTCCCCTACCTATCCAACGATTTGGTTATACTGTATCTAAGTGATTACGTACAATAATGCTAAAATGGACTGGTGCACCATCATGCATGAACCAGAAGTGTTGTTGTAGGAAATTAAGGTAAGAGTCGCTTGTTAGTCGTTGGGAGAAAATATGGACCGATTAAATGAGTACCCCAAGCCATACATTACTGAAAACTGATGCTGAAAATGAGCTTCAAAGATTCCATGTGTATTTTCCCCAGTCCAGAAGTGATTGTTATGGAAATTTCGTATACACTGTCGTCCAAAATAAGTCTCGTCAGTAAACAAAACGCCATTTAAAAAATTAGGAATTTGAGCGATTTGATGAAGAAACTAGGCGCGGAAAAAAGTCTCTAGGTAGTAGAGCTTGAACACGTTGAATATGAATTGGATACAATTGCTGTTCTTTAAGAATTTCAAATACAGTGAAGTTGCTTACATTCAGTATGTTGGCAATTTTTTGAGTACTTGTTTCAGGTGACTCCGCAATTAACTCGAGAACTGCTTCTTCTAGTTGCACAGTTCGTACTTCTCGAGGGCGCCCGCAGTCAGCTGTTTGTTTCTTAAATGTACCATTTTCGCGCAAACGTTGGTGAAGACGAGCAAATATTGTGTGATGGGGTACCCTACGTCATGGATACAACTCAGCATACAATCGTCGACTTTGCGAACCATTTCCATCACTTCGACCATAGACAAAATGCATGTCTGACAATTCCGCATTTGTATAATTTTCCATTCTTTTCGATAAAAGAAAAATTAATTATTTATTATCATTAATGTTATACCAAAGTAAAAGCTTAAAAATGAAGAAACGCTAATTTGACATTTCGTTGAAATATTCGTATTTAACAGAATGTTGACAGTAGCCTACTAGCATCGCTACTAGATAATATATTAAAGTAATGACAAATACGCGTTAATATTTTTCATTTTTCTGCATAAAAACGACGCCCCATACGAAAAAAAGGCAGGAGAGATTTTTTGTCACAAATTGAACGAGGAATTCAAAAATAAATATCTAAGTGGCGTACCATTTTTTTCTTTAAAAAAATTGAGTTCATAAAATGCGCAATAACTACCTCTTGAAACTCACCAAATTTCATTTGCATATATCGACCGGTTTCAGAGCAATAAATAAATAGTCAGTTTTTAAGAAAAACTTTAACACCCCGTATCTAGGAAAACGAAGCATTTGCGGAAAAAAGTTATATAGCAAAGTGTCATAATTTTTTAATGCAGAATCACCCCCTGAAGTTCGTTGCACTTATTCATTAACACCCTGTATTTGTATGACAAACGATGAACAGAAATACTCTATTGGGAGGAAGTAATTCTTGAATTATTGAAAAATTCATTGTTGTAACAACTTTTGAAGAAATACCCCGCTTCCCTTCTGAATCTACCCTTGAGAAACTCAACTGGAAAAATAATTTTTGTACTTCGGTTCAGAAACACGTTAAAATGTTCCGAAATCGTGTCCTCACTGAAGTTACCAGCAATGAAATATGTTTGAAATATTAGAATAGCATTTTCAGCTGGACCTTATTGTGAGTTTATAGGATTGATAAAAAATTCAACTCCTCAACATTCGAGGGTTAATTACACTTCTTATTACCCTCGTACGTAATGGTTTCCCTTCAATTCTTCACGCTTCAGTACACTCGGATGGCAAAAACGACCCGTTCTGTTGCTACCGGACCTGAAAAAGAAAAAAGTTAACTGTTTGTAAAATGGTAATTGGTAAAAGTAAATGGCGTTTTTTGTTTTCCATTAAAGCGGTCGTAAAAGCTAATTTCTGCAAGATAGGAACTGTTAATAGAATTACCTGTTCTGACGAACGTATTAAATGAGGATGAACATATAGCAATGGACGTTCATCAATATGGTGGATCAATTTGTTCGAAAATATGAATGAGTTATGACATGTCTCACAGTGAGGAGGTTGGAAGGAAAAAAACTGTGAAACTTAAACTCCACCATTTATTCTTCCTCGAATTAAAATTTCTGACTGATTCACATCTGTATACAATTTTTTACCACCTGACAGAACACAACAGGTTGGTCTAATATCCTGTGTTACCCAGTGCCATGTACAGTTGTGTGCATAAAAAAGTCGTACAGCAGTTATAGGCTATTGTGAGTCAGGCTTGTCAATCTTAATTAAACTTCTCATCGATTTTGACAAGTCTTCGACAAGTAGTGTCAAAATTGAAACTATTTTTGTCAAATGTGTACGTTTACTACTTTTTTATGAAATCTGGAACATCATAGGCAGGTTTACACCATACAAACCTTGTACGACTTTTTTATGCACACAACTGTACTGCACACAGGTAATGTTCCATGTGTATATTTAAAAATGCGTATTTTATGAATCATTTTTTATTTATATTGAACCGTTTTGGGTTCAAGATATTAATAGGGAACAACTGTTCAATAAATAATCTCACCTACGCTTTAGCAGATTAACACGTTTGCGTTTAAGATTTTACTTGAAACAGCGTGGAATATAAATCGTCACAATGCAGGATATGAAAATGCGGGAATTAGAAGGTATTTAAGCGACTTGAATTTTCGCCAAACTTCTAGTACAATTACCCACCACAAACAAGGGGTTACCATGTTCCCTGTATCAAAGGAATCTTCTCGTGTGTAACCTAAACACAAATCTGTTAATATGCTTGGTCACACTTTTGTTTCATATTTATAAACATATACGTTTTTGACCCCCATAAACCTAGCAGAACCATTTGCGAATTTTGAATTACCAATTTGCCATAATTTTTGCTAATTCATCACTAATTTATTACCACAATTATAAATTTGTCGCTATTGTTTAAAAAAAAATCCATGGTTCTAGGTTTTAAAGCTGGCAGAACCACTTCGCCTTTTAAAAAATTACCACTTCAAAAAATTTGTCGCTCTTCGTTTTTCTAAAAAAATTCATGGTTCTGCTAGATTTATATGAAGCTAGCAGAACCACTTCCTATCTGTCTAATTATGAAAAAAATTTGTCGCCAATTTGTCGCTATTTTATTACCACAATAAGAAATTTGTCGCTCATCTTTTATTGTGAAACAGTATTTTATAAAAAAAACATATCTACTAAAGGCTATCAAACATATATACCTATTAGTTCCATAACAAGCAGATAGGAATAATACAGTAAATTTCCCTAATTTGTGGTTAATGTATACAGGGTATTTCCGAAATTGGATCGATAAATGAAATATGGAGTGTTGCATAAGACTTAACGACACAATTTTTATTTTTTTATTGGAGCAATTTTAAATTTTCATAAATATTTTACTTATGCACTGGTTTGATTATTCAGTCTAAAGCGCGTCTCTGTCTCCTAGCATTGTGTTAACATTTGGTATTCCCGCAGTGTTGCCAGTTTATTTTCATTTCATAAACACTAGTTATCATATTTGGATTAAAATTAAAACGGAAGAAAGACACCGAATTAAAATGGGACCATTTCATTTCATAATGAAGCGTTATAAAAAGTTATTGATAATATGGGATAATAAATAATGTATGTTAACCATTTGCTCTATGGATGCATATTGTTGAGTATGCACTTAATCCTCTTCATTTTATTACTCGGGTCTTGCCACAGGTCTTGTTACAGGTTCTAAGATGGAGTTATAGCAGATGAATCTACTTCAAATATACAAATATTAGCCTTACATACAGGACCGTTAATTTGCAGTTCTTCAACATTTCTCAAATGTGCCGAAGCTAATTCATTACCTTTCATCATCACAGTTTGAGATTGGAAAGACATGTTTTATGCTTTCAAATCCTGTTCTCATTATAAAATCCATTTGATTAACTCACAAATATTATAAATTGTTCTCAGATATCGACAATGTTTCATATTTCTTCAAGTTTTTCACTTGATGTTGATAGAAATTATCAAAACATGGCTTGTCATCTAACTGTCAAATAATTCCAGAGTCGCGAAATGTTGCGTTCGCCACTATCGTGCACCTAGCCAATATATCGAAACATAGTTGAATTATCTATATATAGGTAGGTATTACCTAAGTAGGTGTATTACTATACCATAGAGTAATCGGCGATTTAAAAAGAAAACTTTTTTCAAATTTATTGGTTCACCCTGTATGTAAGGCAAATATTTGTATATTTGAAGTAGATTCATCTGCTATAGTTTCATCTTAGAACCAGTAACAAGACCCGTGGCAACCCGCTATAAGAAAGTGAAGAATATTAAGTGAATACTCAACAATATGCATCCATAGAGGACGATATGACATTATAAATATCAATTATCGTTGAAGAACATTACTCGGGCATTATTTATTATCGAATATTATCAATAACTTTTTATAACGCTATTATTATGAAATGAAATGGCCCCATTTTAATTCAGTGTTTTTCTTCCGTTTTAATTTTGAGCCAAATATGATAACTAGTGAATGGAATGAAAATAAACTAGCAACAGTGCGGGAGTACCATGTTAACACAATGCCATCGGACAGAGAAACGCTAACTAGGTCAGTATGGTGGTGTTTTTGTATTGGGTTTCAAAGTTGTGTTATTTCATTTAAGTAGGTACTTTGTTTTCATACATGGTGAAAAACTGACGTTTGTGCCGAGACAACGACGTGCAGAAAAATAAATTGAATTAGATCAATAAATAAAGGTTTAAATGAGTTTCGCCAATAGCCTGCGCCGTTAAAAATATTTACAAGCATATTGTTCATTGCTTTGCTTTTATTTGAAATAAGAATTCCTCAGACTCTCTCAAAGAATAAGTTCGAAATTCCATATAATTAAATGTATATTCAAGATAACGAAATGAATTTTTATCAACTTTAGAACAATAGTAAATATAGTACATAAGATACCGGACCTATCACAACTTCGCATAGCCAGTGCCTTTTTTACTTTAAGTTATTATGTAAATAACTTCCAGCAGAGTTTGGTAAAGTAGAACTAGAAATCTAAGAAGGTCTTAAATCAATATTAGCCGACGACCCTCATTATTACCTATTGTTCGAAATATAGATAAGCAATAAAAGTGTGTGTCCCTTAAAAGATTCCCAGGTCCGGATTAAAATATCTCATGAAATAGTTTGGCATTTTAATAATAGTGGGCTCTCCATTATTTTTGGCTTTTGTTGACAGTTTTGTACTTAAATTTATTTGATAATAAAAAATCTCGTAAGGTTGATTTTGAACCTTTGGTAAGGATATGTTTAAATGTGTGTAAATAATAAAATTTACTTACCTGGCCACCAGACTTTCAGTACTAATAGGCTATTAACGAAATTATAGCGATAATGGTCTATTTACGGTTACAAAATAAATTACCTACCAGATTTGGAAAACTGTTTTGAGAACTGACCGCTTTCCAATTTCAGAAATAAAAGGGGGAAAGTTGAACAACATTTAGTCATTACCTACCTAATATTACGTTGTGTCAGTTGTGTCTATTTTAAAGTGTTTATTCGATTTTTGTGTCGTGAAAAATGTGGCGTCCATGGGTTCATCCTGAAGCTAGTACTTCAACTGGTGGTCGTAGTACCACGAGTCGACAAATTTTATACCCTCATGGGAAACAAATTAAATGTTTATACTTCCCTTCTGGAACCTGGAACAAAAACACCGTATTCTACAGTGTTTAAAATAGTAAGTAACCCTATTTTAAAAAGAAAGAAACGAAAAGACTCTGGCGGTTCAAGGAAACTAGATGGCTGTATAAACAATATATGCCTTGTATAAAGAGCAAATTGTGCCTATATTAAATATTTTAATGCAACGGCTTAAAAAGAATAAAACTGGTATCCAGTGTTGCAAAGAGACTTTAAGGAAATCTCTTTTACAAGACGGATTCAAATTTAAAAAACTCACTAGTAGCAGAAAAATCTTAATGGAATCTGTGCGCCTTAAGAAATGGATATTTGAATATTTATTGGCAATAAACGAATTTAGAGAATATGGTAGAACAGTAGCGTATTTGGATGAAACTTGGTTCGATACCCACGATATTCCAAACAAAAGTTGGGTAGACTCATCAGATTTGTGCCAAACTAATGCGCCGTCTATTAAAGGAAAACGCATTATGATAATTCACGCAGGAACCGAAAATGGTTTTATACCAAATGCGTTGTCTTTATCGGCATAGAATATTAAGGACTCTTTAGTCGATTATCATGATGATACTACAGCCGAATTATTTGAATACTGGTTCCAAAATAAAGTCATACCAAATATCCCTCCCAACAAACAGTATTAACGTCATGGATAATGCTACCACAGTCGAAGACTAGATAAAGCACCATGTTCAAATGAGACCAAAGCCACTATACAAGAATATATGTTAAATAATGATATGTACTATGAGGAAAAGTATACAAAAAAACAGTTACTAGAAGTTATTCGATAAAAAAGTAATATTTTTGTGATTCATTGGCTGAAAGCTTGGGACATACGGTGCTCAGACTTCCTCCTTATCACTGTATGTTTAACCCAATTGAACATATATGGCATCAGCTTAAGTCAGCAGTTCGAAGAAATAATTCTTCTCCAACCTCAAGTTCAACTGTGGTAGCTCTTATTCAAACAGAAACTGCAAACATTCTTGATAGCAGCTGGGCCAAGTGTGTTTCCCATATTAAAAAGGTGGAAAAGTCATATATGGATATAGAAAAAATTCCTAAAGAAAAGTTTATTATCAATTTGGATGACCACAGTGAAAGTGAAACTGATCTTCGTGAGTAATTTTGTTTATAAATACCTTTTATCGAGAAACTGAACTATTTATAAAGTATAAAGTTACATTAATTAGGTATATCATTATATAATATAATATAATTATATATGTATATATATTATTATTATATATTATATATAAATAAACAATTTCCAATTATATTCAAGCGATTTTTCTTAATAATTATCTTAACCCAATATCATTATACCTACCTATAAAACAAAATTGAATGGCTAGGGCAGGTACAACTCTGCGTAGAATCCACCGCCTGCTGATAACTCAAGTGGTTGGTGATTTACGACCTTCTTAGATTTCTGGTTCTACCTTACGTTGTATGTTGGATCCAGGAATAAACAGTGTTTTCTTACGGCTCCGACAAGTGGACATAAAATGATAAATTTTTAAGTTTTTATTTTAAACCATTGTATTTCGTTATAAAATTGCATTTACGGGAGTAAAACAAGTTGAAATACACCCTATATATATAAATCATGTAATGGAATTCTCGTTTCCAATCCTCACGACTCTTTTTGTAGGGTGATGGGGAAATCTTGCAAGAGACACCTGATGGTAATGTCTCGCTTTTTGCGGCATCCGCTTTCGCATTTCTTCGATGATAATTAAATTTTGCCTTTCCCTTTATTTGATCTAATGACGGTGTATGCACTTCTCCATGCATCTTCTGACTCCACTAACCTTGCCATCATATATGCCACATTGAAGGACTTATTTATAGCGCTTTTGCTTAAAAGTGTGTGTTCCACGACATCAACTTCTGAACAACAGAAGCATTCTCTGGGCTTTTTCTCGCAAATATATATTTTCTGAAATACCCGTGCCCTGGGAGTGCTTGTGTCAGGAAGTACTTGACTTCGCCATTAGGTCAAGCATACGTATAGCAGGAGTGAGACTCCAGGTCCAGTGCCTATACCTTTCCTGATTCCATTTGTCTTGCCATCGAGACATGATATTATCTCTGGTAGTTTTCTTCGGAACTCTGTTGTGCAGTTCATACCTCTGAATTTGTAGCTTTATGGAAGGAATTCCAAAGATGACTCCTACCCCGTCCGTTATAATATTCCGAATCCACTACGTCACTGCCTTTGTTTACGTCTGGTAAGCGAGATCGTTGATCTGGATTTTACAAAATAATAATTCAAATAAGTTACAGATGATTCGGGAAACGACAGTCTAGTACATTCTGTTGACTAAACAGTGCTCGTCTAAAGTCCGTTCCCCCCTACTAATTTTTGAACCACCTGGTATATCGCAACGAAATTTGGAGGGCTCGTATAGGAGATGAAAACCTACGTTTTCATGAAAAAAATCACGGCTAAAAGTTTTAAAATGGCGGCTGAGCGCCATCTTCAATAATATTTTTAAATAGAACACCCTGTATATTATTCCATTTTCGAAATCTGCTCATAATTCTCAACAGTTTTCTCTAATACACTTTACTCCTGAATTCAATTGCTTTCGAAATATTAACGTTTGAAAAGTGACATTCCGGTTTAAAATGAAGAATGGATTTTGGTCACTTCCGGTAAAACATTTTGCTAACTAAATGTTGTTATTAATTTGTAGTTAAATCTCTTAATGAATTCGACTAATAAGAGCCGTAAAGAGAGTTTATTAAGAATAAACAGTACCGCTTATCGGAAAATTTTTAAGCCTACGAATGTGTTCTGTAAATTCACAATCAAAACAAATTAGTTAGCTAAAAAATTATAATTTATTTTTGAATAACACTTTCATTTACCCCAACAATTATTTCATCAAGTGTTCAATGTGACCCCCTCCTAAATCTTGACAATAAAGTGCCCTATTATAAATAGCTTGTCTCACGTTGATGAAAGTCTGTTCATCTATTTCTTCACATGTATCTATTATTCTGCGTTCCAACTCTTCTATTGTTTGGCATTCAGTGGCGTAGATTTTCGACTTCAGATACCCCCAAAGGAAAAAATCTAGAGGTGTTAGATCCGGAGATCTTGGTGGCCATTCTGTACTTTCCCTGCGACCTATCCATCGCCCAGGAAAGTTTGTATCGAGGAACTCTCTAGCCATGCGATCGAAATGAGGAGGTGCCCCATCCTGCTGAAATATGATCTTGGAGCATCTTTCAGCGTACCAGTTGCTTGGAGCTTATTTAAAAGTTTGCGCAAATATGACCTCGAAATAGGATTCTCGGGAAATCTATCATTAAACATACGGACTGCTAGATGATAATTTCTTCCAGCTTCTCCAAATATCAAAACTGCTTCAAATTTATCGTCTAAACTACGAGCCTTGATCACACTTTTCATAAAAGGATTTAGGCGCTCAATGGACTATTTGACAGTTAGCAGTTCACTTTGACAGTAAAGAAGATGACAACGATTTTTTCCAATGCAAACTTGATTGAAAGCAACATTAGTGTTTTTGGTTGGGTTTGAAATGACCAAAATGTCACTTTTCAAACGTTAATATCTCGAAAACAATTGAATTTAGGAGTAAAGTGTATTAGAGAAAACTGTTGAGACTTATGAGCAGAATTCGAAAATGGAATAATATACGGGGTGTTCTATTTAAAAAAATTATTGAAGATGGCGCTCAGCCGCTATTTCAATACTTTTAGCTGTGATTTTTTCATAAAAAAGTAGGTTTTTATCTCCTATTTGAGCCCTCCAAATTTCGTTGCGATATACCAGGTGGTTCAAAAATTAGTAGGGGGGGTACGGACTTCAGACGAGCACTGTATAAACAGCTGAGCGCCGCGCCGCTTGTATTCATTCAGTCGCGCATAGTACAGTTACGAGATAATATTAATTCAGATACTGTGTCTTGCACAATATTTCAGTGGTGAACTTTAATTGATTTATTTGATTGTCAGAGTACAGTGCTGTGTTGTAATTAATTAGTTGAGTATTTGTAATAGTCGCGGACCCCAGTTTCGTAACAATAGGAGCTGCTTACTCTCATGTATTTGTTTTCTGGATAGTTTTAGTATGAGCTTTTTATTTTCAGTGACCACGTGCCATGTTGGTGCTGCGTACAACAACTTCGAGAGGACAACACTAGCTAATATTGTTCATTTCGAGGCTCTAAGCCCCCAAAATATTTGGCATGAGACTGCTCAAGGCCGACACGGTCTTTTCAGCTTTCTCAATGGTCTTGTTCACGTCCTCTGCGAAAGTCAACTTGATATCCAGCCAATGCCAATTGATACTCATTTCTTCTCATCCAATTCGTCACCCATTGTTTGCCGAATCCATCACAGTCTCTTCGGTCACACCATAATCGCATCATCTGCGAATCTAATCAGTGAGATGCCTTGTGGTTCTTCAGGGGGTTGTTCCGTTCGCAGCAGGTTACGAACCTGTGCTTCCTTGAAGCAACTCTGGTCGAGTAGGTGATTCTATCCTTTGTCAAACCACTATCTTACCTAATATGTCTAAACCCCTGGTGCTTGCACTTTGGCGACACTTGGCTTGGCTTGGCTTGGATAATAGAGATTACTTGCGTTTCAGACCAATGAAAAAAGAATAATCGAAATCGAACTGCTCTGCGAAAAGCTATGCGTGATCATACATAAAAAAAAAATACGCGTCGACTAGAGAACCTCCTCCTTTTTTATTTCGTTGGTTAATAACTGCATGTGATAACCATTCGCATATCCTATTCTATTTATCAATACAATTGCTCTTCTTCTTCGTGTTTATTTCTTGACAGAATACCTGCAAAGATTGTGGAATCACAGAATTCACCTCATTAAAAAACGGTCGGATGGTGGATATTCTGACATGTCGTAGTTCTGTGATCGAATATCCGCCAAAATAATAAAAGCTGCTTCTTTGAATTTTTTGCCGTGTACCAATTTTCCGAGAGAAGTTTGTATCCCGTGTTTCGGAAGCATACAACAGTGAATGATTATTGCGCTCGATGCTGTGGACTTCACGTACCTATTTTCTCAGGCGAATCTCTGAACAATGCCAGTCGAAAATTGCACTAACAAATCACTTAACACTCACTGACTCCCCTGTCTTCCAAAATTGACCACTTTTATATACGTCTTTCGCACCTAGAAACTCACTGAAAGCCTAAGTATCGGAAAAGGTAAAGAATATGAGATCACCCAGTATCTTCACGAAATTTTTACAGGTGCTTCAAAACATGGTAAAAACAGTATACAAATCGAAAATTTTGCGCGGGAAAAATAATATTAGGAGATATGGGCCCCCGAAGGTCCATAAAGAGAGGTTATAGGATATCACTTTTGGAAATTATAAATTGATATAAACAATTTCTATTTACACTAAAATAGTAACTACACATACGTTTTACCTTTCAGTAATATTAAAATCACATAATTTTCGATAAAGACATGAAAAAACTCCGATTACTTTTCATATAATTTTACAGAAGAAATGTCAAAAATCAAATGTTATGATTATTCGAATCTTGGAGTTTATTGATATGCGACGCTGCCTATGTCTCCAAAAGGGGAAAAGAAAATACTGAAATTCAATGCGTCATACATATTGAGCATATAAATGATAAGTATTACAGCATGAAATAACGATCTGATATCTGTGTTTAAAATGCAATGTATATTTCACCACGCTTTTTGATAGTGATTATAATTTTGAAAATTAAGCATGAAGTTGATGTGCCGCATTCAGAAAGTTACCAAACATATTAAATAATGTGACTTCAGATTATTTTGATTTAAGTAATTTTAAACTGGACCAAGAAACGCATTTGGATTGGATGTTTTCTTGTATGCCTGGCCGAGACACGCCGAAGGCCAGGCATACAAGTCAATTAATTTTTTACGTAAAAAGAAGGAACATAACCTAACCTAACTTGACTAACCTTGTTACCCAAGTTGAATGCAATCTAATCAACCTTACAAGGTGACGCTTCGCTCCGCTCGCGAACATTTCGATCAAATCAATTTCTAACTGAAAAAAAACCCCAATTAATCAACCTTATAAAGCGACGCTTCGCTCCGCTCGCGAAAATTTCGATCCAATTAATTGCGAAAATCCGGATTGGCCAAATTCACTTGAATAGTTGGCAACGTGGCATGTCCATAAAACGCCAAGATCAATGCAACCACCAATATTTGATTTTTGACAGTTCATGTGAAAAATTTAATGAAACATAATCGGAGTTTTTTCATGTCTTTATTGATCATTAAGTGATTTCAATATTAAACTTAAACGTTAAATGAGTGTACAGTTAATAGTTTAGTGCAAAAAACTATTCTTTATATCAGTTTGCAGTTTCCAAAAGTGATATTCCATAACCTCTATTTATGGACCTTCTGGGGCCCATATCTCCTAAAATTATTTTTTCCGCGCTAAATTTTCAATTGCTTTACTGTTTTTATCGCCTTCTTAAGCTCCTGTGAAAATTTCGTGAAGATACTGGGTGATCTCATATTCTTAACCTTTACCCTAAGTATCAATTGATGATTTGCACAATTTAAAATTGGTGATCCATCGAGTACTCGTTAAGGAACGCTCAATAAATAATTTGTCCTACAAGAAAAGCAATTAATTTTTAGTATTCTGGTAATAACCCTCGGGATTTCAATAATACGAACAAAATTTGAGATAAGCACATGCTGAAATGAATACATTTAAATTGGTTAATCCTAAACAAGGAATAAGTTTGATAGTGGAAGATATTCAACCACGTGAATTTGGAATCTTTACTGAAAATAAAACTAGTTCGTGTCTTGTGGACCATGTACAATATCCACGGAATCTATTAATTCGCTTAGATGAATAAGATAAATGCCTGGAGATTTTTCAATGTTACTTGGGTGTCTAAAAATTAAGAAATAGCGATTTTCGTAACACAAAAACCTATACCTGCTCTATGAAACGGCTGTTATAAAACCCATGAAACGAAACTTGAAAAATCCATACACTAATCTCAATAATAGTTATTCATGACACAGTGACATTAAGAAAAACGAGTGTGCTTTAGACCACACGACTGAAGTAAAACTTCTTTAGCTCCATCTATATTATATATATATATATATATATATATATATATATATATATATATATATATACAGAGTGGCCACTTTTTAATGGGATTGTATTGGTAACTTTTAAACCATGAGAGTTAGAAGGTCGGTCAAATGGAGAAAAAGTTGCATTCATAGAAGCATTGTCAAGCAGTTCAAACAAATCGAGATTATCAGGGCCGGTTATTGAGATATCATAAGAAAAGTAAATTCTGTCATTTTGATTTTTCTTTTTTTCCCACTTTATTTCGAATATTATCAAAAACTGTCACGGGAGTTTTTTATTCGACAGTAAATTATCCTCAATTTGACATAATCAGATTTCGTATCCAACGTTTCGTACGCTCTGGGCCACCTTCAACCTCATTTTCTTCAATACGGACCTGCATATTTTATGACACTTTTCGAAATAACTTTCAACGCTAAATTCAACGATATATCATACAATGTCATTCAAAGTTGATTTTCAGGTGATTTTGACCCTTATCCAAATTTCTTTGGGTCGGATCTGTATTACATTACATTACAGGTACCTTCAGTTCAATTAACAACATGCAATACATTTCGATAAGAAAATCAACTTACTCATCTTCAACTGAATGGAACGTAACAGAATCAAAGCAAGAAACAAGTAATAATTATTTACAAATTTCAAGAGGTGAAAAACCTAATTCATAATAATAAAACGAAACTATCATTTAATGAAAGAAAAATCAAATGATTATTCGAAAGTAAATGATGAACATTAATGAAGTAAGTGTTCGAAATGTCCACCATTTTGTAAAATGCACTTTGCGGTTCTGGAACCCATACTTCTTATACATTTGCTTATTTCGTCTCCTTGAATATCTTCCAATACATTCTCAATCTTCTCGCGAGGAATCATTATTGTTGGATTGGTCATTTGTTCCGTTGAAACAAATTACAGAATCGAACTTTATTTTGAGATCATTACGATATAATTTTTGCAAGGCTTGGTGAATTATATCCTGAAAGAACAACACCAAATATTAAAATGTTTCGACGTTTATCTACAACGTTACTTGCACATAATTCATTCATCAAACCTAGAGGTCCTTATGTATGACGAAACGAGCCTATCAATGACATCAATGTTCTGGCCCAAATTCGAATGAATCCAGGAATAGGATCGAGAACTATGGCCAGTGAATGCAATTTATCAAAAAGTGCTGTTAATAAAATACTCAAGAGACACGGATACCATGAGTATAAATACCAAGCCGTGCAAAAACTATATCGCAATGATCCTGAGAGAAGGTTGCAATTCTGTAATTGGTGTTTCAACGGAAGGTGCGGAATAACAACAATTTTGCGTACAATATCATTTGGGGAGACGAAACGACATTCACAAATTCTGGTATGTTCAATCGAAGGAACAAACATTTTTATGCCACAGAAAATCCTCAATTAATTCATGAAGTTAGACATCAATATCGTTTTTCTTTGAACATATGGTGCGGTTTGTTGAATAATAAATTACTGGGATCCTATTTTATTGACGGCAACCTAACCGGAGCAAAATATGTAGAAATTATAGAAGAAATGTTGGATGATCTTCCTATACGGTATCGGCGTAATAGTCCATGGTTCCAACAAGACGGATGTGGTCCACAAAACTCAAGAATAGTCACAGACTATCTAAATCGAACTTTTTCCGATTCATGGATTGGAACAAGAGGTCCAGTAGCATGGCCTGCCAGATCTCCGGATTTGAATCCGCTGGATTTTTATTTGTGGAGATATCTCAAAAATGAAATTATGATACTACGAACCCGACAATAGAGATTCTTCGCGAGAAGATTGAGAATGTATTGGAAGGTATTCAAGGAGACGAAATAAGCAAATGTATAAGAAGTATGGGTTCCAGAACCGCAAAGTGCATTTTACAAAATGGTGGACATTTCGAACACTTACTCCATTAATGTTCATCATTTACTTTCGAATAATCATTTGATTTTTCTTTCATTAAATGATAGTTTCGTTTAATTATTATGAATTAGGTTTTTCACCTCTTGAAATTTATAAATAATTATTACTTGTTTCTTGCTTTGATTCTGTTACGTTCCATTCAGTTGAAGATGAGTAAGTTGATTTTCTTATCGAAATGTATTGCATGTTGTTAATTAAACTAAAGGTACCTGTAATGTAATGTAATACAGATCCGACCCAAAGAAATTTGGATAAGGGTCAAAATCACCTGAAAATCAACTTTGAATGACATTGTATGATATATCGTTGAATTTAGCGTTGAAAGTTATTTCGAAAAGTGTCATAAAATATGCAGGTCCGTATTGAAAAAAATGAGGTTGAGGGTGGCCCAGAGCGTACGAAACGTTGGATACAAAATCTGATTATGTCAAATTGAGGATAATTTACTGTCGAATAAAAAACTCCCGTGACATTTTTTGATAGTATTCGAAATAAAGTGGGAAAAAAAGAAAAATCAAAATGACAGAATTTACTTTTCTTATGATATCTCAATAACCGGCCCTGATAATCTCAATTTGTTTGAACTGCCTGACAATGCTTCTATGAATGCAACTTTTTCTCCATTTGACCGACCTTCTAACTCTCATGGTTTAAAAGTTACCAATACAATCCCATTAAAAAAGTGGCCACTCTGTATATATGTTTATATATGTATAGATGTATAATATATACATGTATATACATATATTAATTTTCTAATAACCTATGATTTCATCATTTTAGTTTGGTAAATTTAGTAAATTATTATTAGAGTCATGAATGATTATAAAAATAAAATAAAAATTAATTTACCTAACTCCAATCATTTGTCTCGGTTTTTGTACATGATCTATAGTGGGATTTTCATCATCAACTTCTATTTGATTATTCTCATGTTCATTCACGATGTCACCAATTATTTGTAATGGTGAACCTCTACAATTGATAAGTATTTTATTATTTACGTATTAGTTAAATTTTATGTTATCCTATTTTAAAAATTTGCTGAAGTAAATTGTAGAAACGCGAGGCCGATATACGGAAGAGTAACAAGGAGAAAGAGAGAGAAAGAGAGAGAAAGAGAGAGAAAGAGAGACAAACACAGCCCCTCATGTCGAGAGAAGAATGCCGCGTATCAGTAGGGGGAGAAAATAGACAAGAAGAAAGGAATGCTGCATATGACGCTACGACGCCAGCAACTAGTATGAGATACGCACTCACCTTTGTCGAGACCGTTCGCCTCGCCCGATCACACTTTTCGTAACGCGCTCGTCACGCATTCACCAGCTTACTCCCCAAGTCAAGCGTGCGTTAAGAAGTTTTACTTCAAAAATGTATACGCAACAAGAAAAGTCACTTCAATTTGAAGAAGACTTCGCTATTAATATAATGTTATTGTGAAAAGATTGAGTCGGACGATTTTTTGGAAGAATGTACACGTTTGCGCTGCTGTAACTCGTTGCACTTAATTTATTATTCCTCATTGAGATTTATTCCAAGAAAACAATTTTTTGCACCTTTAATCCAAGATGGCGCCCCGAGCCGACCCATCCCACCAAGGTTGCAAACTTGGATTTTTCATCGGGGCTCGGAATTTGCTGGCATATATTGAAATCGTTACTACGCCACCTTTTGTAGGGCAGATGCCTTTTTTAGTCCCCATTGACTGGAGTAATAGTCCCATTACGATAAAAACATTGATTCACATCGGACGAAGAATAATAACAGTTCTCAGCTTTATAATTCCTTTGGCGTTATTGCCAGTCCGATAAAAAACCATTTTCAGATTATGATGTGTCCTTTGCTCGGTATTTTCCAGAAAAATTATTCAGGTGATTGAAATACGCATTTATATAAAAGAGAGGTAAGGCTTAGGAAAACGAGCGCTTGGCCATTCTCAAGAATATTTTAACTTTCATAAATATTCCAAATATATGTCGAAATATTTGAAATGTCTTTCTAGAAAGAGTAACTCCATTTCGTGATATGTCGTGGATATGAATAATTCATATGAAGTAAGTAAAACAATTTAAGGCGACCACATTCTTGAGTGTAATAATAACATAACGTAACTACGTTTTTTTATAGTAAAGATAAGAAAGACGATTAAGAATGGAGAAGCGGTTGTCAACCTTCATTTCATTCAAATTACAACTAGCCTGACTTTATTTTTTTCTGGAGAATAACGTAAGAAATACAGTTTTACGAAGTATTCACGGGTGTGCAAGATGATGCAATTCAGTTTTAGCAAAGATTAATTAAAAAAAATAAGGTATAGGACATGATTGGTGAAAGTTATTGGCATTTTTCAGTAGAATCCGAATATGGCATAATATATAGGGTGTCCCATTTAAATAGAATGACTTATGACCATGTTTCCTAATCACCTACAAGAATATGTTTTTCAGACACCCTGTATAAAATATGGTCAAATCATTCAATGTTACTGAAATTACTCAATATTTTCTGGGTGAAAGTTGAATTTGAGTCCTGTGTGGATAACAGATAAAGTGGTATTTGAATTAAAGTTGGTCACATTTTGGTAGCAAAACAATAGGCGAGATCACTAATTTCTGGAAAAAATACCACAATGTCAAGAACATTGAGAAAAGTGGTTGGATTTTTTTTTCAATTATAAAAAAATACAAAGAAATGCTCCTGTTTGAACACTGCGTGTGACGTAACAAGTTCAGATCTATCGCCGATTGCTGAGTTCGAGTACGCCTGGACGGTGTTGTAATTTGATCCATCAGCCTTATGAATAGGGTACAGAGATACTTCTGATGTCTTTCCGAGTTGTCTATCATACACGGCATTCTAATCAGGACAAGTACCTCGCAGAAGATTATTTGTGTTTTAATTCTCACGAACTGGTTTCGGTTACAAAAGCAATTGGCCTTACATGTAAACTAATGTTAAATGTAATGCAGTTCAAATACTAAGAGTGGACATTGTTACTTGTTGCAATGTTGCAATGAGTGTTGAACGTGTTTCTATTATTTTGGGACCGTTCAACGTTCTCGCATCCTTGCAAGGATAAAAGTGGGATCCCATATTTCAGGTAAAAGTGTGAACCTCATTCCTTTTCTGCTTATTATATTATTTGAGAATTTCATTAAATAGTTTTGCGTTGAAGCTGATGTTATTTAGTGGTTTCCTGTCAGGTTAAAGCTAACCGGGGTTATATGGGTACTTTTTTAATTTTTAAACTATTTGGCTCCCTTACTTTTTTATGTTCTCAAGACCTTATGAACCTGCGAACTTAGTAAACTAATGAGCAAGCACGTTACTTGCCGTACCTAAAAGTATACAGAAGTAGCATTACTTTATGATATTCAAAATATCTATAACTTGACATGGACAACCTCCAAATGCGGTGAACTATCGTATCAATACAAATATTTTTTATTATTCACTTACTTATTTCTTTGACAGAAGAAAACTTCGATTCATCTGGGGAACTAGTAGTGAGAACAAAATTGTTACACCGTGGTAGATTATTTAGAAATTTTTAAAAAATTGAAATTGTTACATAGTGAGTATTGGAAATAAACCAGGAACACTTCAGCTATCGAGTCACTAGAGGGCATTACCAGTCTTGCACACAGCGAATAGTCAATTGTAGCAATATATTTTAATGACATCTTTTTGTGCTTTATCAGTATAATCTATAATTTTATCCAATTACACAAATCTAAAGCACCAAGTTCAATATATTGGTTAATCATTGTAATTATTTTTCTTCTATGAACAACAAACTTTAATATTTTATTGGACTTGGAAACATATATCAAATTTTTCAATTATAAGCAGTGAATTACATTAATCATAGTATAATATCTTTTCAGAACAAGCAAACTATCAAAATCTAATAAAATGAAGGAATATTTATCAGATTAGTTTATTACCACTTTAAGGAATGTAGAGTAAGAATGTGGAAAATATTCATTATATTAAACCTGGTACACAATACAATCAATGAGAAGAAATATGGTTGTCTCACCCTGTTTACACTTGTTCCGGAGATCACTCAGTAAAAACGTTTCTTGGTTCATTACCAGTAATTTATTAGGCAAATA
This sequence comes from Gonioctena quinquepunctata, assembly GCA_018342105.1. Classification (NCBI taxonomy): domain Eukaryota; kingdom Metazoa; phylum Arthropoda; class Insecta; order Coleoptera; family Chrysomelidae; genus Gonioctena; species Gonioctena quinquepunctata. The sequence continues at coordinate 78,670 of JAFIRS010000654.1, forward strand.
TTTTAATTATGTGTTTTATAATTTAATCTTTAAAAATCCCGTAAAGCAATTATTTATTTATTTATATACTTCTGTTGCCAATGATGAAATTCTGAAGAATTCTCCTAACTACATATCAGTGTATAAGATCGAATCGTTTTCTGTGAAGCTACGATGTTGAAGTTGATTTTCTTCTTATAAACTGCTAGACAAACTCATCAGTGTGAGTCCTAATAACTGGTACATATTGAAATTGTTTGAATCTGAATATAATTTGAAATACTATTAAAAATTACATCTATCTGACTGAATCGGAACTCGAATCGAATTAACTCAGATGAAACTGTGGATACGAATCATAATTTACATACTGACTTTAAGGAATATCCGAATGGAATGCTTGTCATTGTTGAAAAGCGGATTATATATATTCGTGTTCCCCCCTAGAACGCATTTCTCTAAACGACTATAATATCATCTCCCCAGTTGTCTTTGTTTTATTTTTAATTATAAACATACCGTCTCTCACGCTATGATTCAGCTGTTTCTTTATTTAGAGTCATAAATAGGTAATCTATTGTGCCTATAGAATCTTAAGTTACTGAAGTTCATATTTATTTACGATTTTCCTTGTTGGTTTATTGTTAATCTCCCTTGGTCTAGTTAATTTCTTCCCACATGGAGTATATAATTATATTTTGTCCCAGCAATAGATCTATCGTATTATTTTCATAATATTAAGGTTCACTGATTTCGTATACTTATTTGAATGGTATTACTTTTCCGTAATATGAATTTATATATTAGTACTGGATTCTTTCATAGTTTTGAGTGTTATTTTCCTCAATTAATATATTCTTCCAATTCAATATTTTTTTCTAAGCTCTATATACAGAGTGTGACAATGAAACTCCGAACCATTAAACTTATATCATTCATGAGGTGACGGAAATCAATCTTTTAGCATTTGTAGAAGTGAATCCTACCGCTTCTACTAGAGAAATTAGCCATGGTTACAAATTAGTCATGAGTCAGAAAGGAAGATTTTGAAAAAGCATAGGTACACGTAGTTTAAGTATCAAGTGCACCAGCATTTGTATGAAAATGATGGAAATCGAAGATTAGTTTGTGATTGGTTACTTCAGAACAATACTGCTAATCCTGACTTTGTTTCTTCGATTTTGTTTTCTGACGAGTCAAGATTCACGACCAATGGAATGTTTAACAGACAAACCTGCAAATATTGGGCGCAAAAAATCAGCATTGAATGAAGGAAAGTAATTTTCAGCAAAGATTCGGAGTAAATGTATGGATAGTTGACAAGGGTACGGTATTTAGAATTCCTTCAGAATGATATTGAAGAATTGTTAATGGACTTACCACTTGCTGTTTCTGAAATTATGCATTTTCAGTAAGATGGGGTTCTGTCACATAATACCATCGTGAACTCTTCAATGAACCGGTTTACTGAGCGAGCAATTGCAATTAATGCTACTGTACGTTGGCCTCTGATCTCAATATTTTAGACTTATTTGTGTGGAGTTATGTTATGTGTTTTATACATGGTGTATGTTATAACACATGGTGTATGTTATAACACTAGACAATTTTACAAAATCGCATTTGTGAAGTGTGCTACCATGAATCCCACCATGTTGCGAAATGCGATGCAAAAGACAATTGATAGAGCCAGAAAATGTAGGAAGTTGTAGGAATGGATTATGAACTTTTGTTATGTAAAAATGTAAGTTGATTAAGTTTCATTCAACTTTGTATCCACAGCATACTTGATGTGCGAAGTACCCCAATTTCGTCGTAATGTTTGGACGAATCGTTAGTGTATTATGATTATTATCCATCGATTTTAGATTTGAAACCATCAATGGATTCGTCTTCAAAATTGGAATCTAGGGAATGTGAGTCTAAAAGATGTTGTCTATCAAACCACCATAGGTACTCCACTAGGCGGAAAAAACGGTCATATAATATTTTTTACTCATCGTCCATGTCCATCAGCTTGGTTGAAGTGGGTCCAACGTATTCTAGATGCAAAAATAAAAATGCTTCTGAAAAATTAAACGTACCAATCCTTCGTTTCAAAACTATGTGATCGTACTCAGAATAGTCCCTAGAATCCAAGAGAGTAAAAATATACATCGTATTCCATTTAGAATTCCCGAGTTGGGGTGCAACCGGAAGTGATGGGAAAGTATGAAATATTGAAAAAAATTCCAATTCTTGATTGAAACCAATACCAATATATATATATATATATATATATATATATATACAGAGTTTCGAGGCTATGAGATCCAAACTTGGCATATATATATATATATTCAGTGCTTCTCAAAAGTCCCCTCCCCCCTCTTATTTTTGGAACGATCATACATAAACAAGTGAAATTTGGAAACTGAATATTAAAGGTTGTAAACTTCCCTACTAGTGATGATAGATGACGAAATCGTCAAAGATGACGTCACAAGGCCATTGTGACCAGTAATTTTAAATGGAACCCTACGGCAAGCGACACCTCTTTTGAAAGGCATAAAAAAAACCTATTCAATGACACTAATTTTGTTTGTGTTTATGGAAGTTTTGGCAACTCGCTTTTAAAAAACGCAAAGCTGTGATGAATTAAATCAGTTAATACTAAAATTCCAAATTCAAGCTCCGCCTCTGGATAGTTGTCAAATAAGCTGACGTTTTTGTTAGTCTCTCTAATTCGACGTTTTTGTAATTGTCCGAATTTTTGTACATTTAATAATTTGTGTATTGTTGATCGAACGTTTAACTGTTTTAGCAGCTTTTGGTACTTTTAATATTTTTGTACATTTTAATAATTTGTTAAACTGTTGTGAGCCGAACGTTTAAGTGCTTCAAGAACGAAATGATACGTGCTTTAGGTGATAAAGTAGCAGCGATCCTAATTCTTGGTGAAACTGGACAAAATATTCATGCAGCAGAACGCATTTTTAATGAGAGGTTTCCCGATCGCCCCGTTTCGAGGACTTATTTAAGGGAGCTTCTTCGTAAGTTTGAAACAACGGGTAGTATTAATGATGCGAAACGATCTGGCAGACCACGAATTTCTGATGAGAAAAAAATTGATATACTGGCAGAAGTAATAGTTAATCCTACTTCTTCAACAACTCACGTTGCATTACCTGTGAATTCAGTCGAAGTACAGTACACAGGGTGTTGAAAAAAAACCAAATTTCATCCATACAAATTAAAAATGGTTCATCAACTCTCAGACGACGACCCAGACCAAAGACTAGAATTTTGTGAAAATATGGAAACTAAAATTAACCAACAGCCAGACTATGTCAAAACAATTTGTTTTAGTGACGAAAGTACTTTCTATCTAAATGGAAATGTAAATACACAGAATATGAGGTATTGGAGTGACGCAAATCCTCACCTGTTTCGTGAAACACATACCCAATTTCCCCAGAAGGTGAATGTTTGGGCAGGTATCCTGGGAAACCACATTGTTGGGCCTCTTTTTTTAAATACTAATTTAACTGGTGATGTTTATCTGGAGCTGTTGCAAAACGCAATAGAACCGTTAATCCTTGAAATTTTGGAAGATAATCCAGATGAATTCGGCAATTTGGAAATAACATTCCAACAGGATGGTGCTCCTCCACACTATTACGGTGCAGTAAGACGGTATTTGGATGAGGACTATCGTGGTAGATGGATTGGACGACGAGGTTCAACGGAATGGCCAGCTCGATCACCGGACCTCACACCTTTGGATTTTTTTCTGTGGGGGTACCTTAAATCGAAGGTTTACGCCACTGAACCTGACAATATTGACGTTTTAAAACAACGTATTGTTGCAGAATGTGAGGCTGTTTCCGCAGACACATTTGCAAAAGTACGAGAAGAGTTTAAAAATAGGATATTTCACTGTCAGGAAGTAAATGGAGGTCACTTCGAGCAATTTCTTTAAGTAGATACAGATTCTTAAATCTGTAATTAATATCATACTGAATGGAATTTAAATTTTAATGTTTACTAATGAGCCATTAAAACTGCCATAAGCACAAACAAAATTAGTATCATTGAATAGGTTTTTTCGATACCTTTTAAAAGAGGTGTCGCTTGCCGCAGGGTTCCATTTAAAATTATTGGTCACAATGGCCTTGTGACGTCATCTTTGACGATTTCGTCATCTATCATCACTAGTAGGGAAGTTTTCAACCATTAATATTCAGTTTCCAAATTCACTTCTTTATGTATAATCGTTCCAAAAATAAGAGGGGGGAGGGGACTTTCGAGAAGCACTGTATATATGAAATGCACAAAATTATAGAGGTGACACCTATAATTTGTGGGGTGAAGCTTAGGCCAATCCACGTCACCAAAAGTCGTACTCCTAGTGCGTTCAGGAGCGTGGTTGGAGGATGAGTGAAAATTTTGGCATATTGTGTCAATTGTCATTTTGATTCTTTTGGAACGAAACGAAACAAATTAATTATTTGTCAGTTGTCATCGTCCAAAATAATTCAAAACTACATTGAAATTTAAGATATGGTTTAAGATTTAACAATGGAAGGAATTGAAGGGAATTCTTGACATTACTGGAGTATGAAACCATTTGAAATTTTGAGTCAGATTGGATTCTGAAAGAGCTTTTCGATACGGATTAGTTTGAGAAAATAATATATAACCATGACTTTGAAGGTTACATTCCAACTATAATGGTGCAATGCGCATGCGGTTGAAATATTTCAACTTTTCCACGGACTCTCGAGTTCGTGAAAAAGTTGTTCATCCGATTCAATCAACTGGAGTATAGGAAACATTTACGAGTTAATAAGTTGGAATCCAACGAGTTTATGAACGGCTAGGATGAAAGTTGGAGTATTGGAACGCGCCCCAGAGTAACGCAAAACAAATAACGAAAGAAAGAGAGATTTGTTACGATTCCTGAACGCACTAGGAGTACGACTTTTGGTGTCGTGGATTGACCTATACTGACATCTGTTGGTCTGTTGGTGACCTATTAATGTGCACGAAATTTCGTGTCAATAAATTCCACATCATTAGGTCTAAGCTTCACCCCACAAATTATAGGTGTCACCTCAATAATTTTGTGCATTTCACATTTTCATACTTGCCGGTAGGTATTAGCACTCAGAGAGATTTGGAAAGACCATAAGCCGTCCTGATGATTGGGAAACCATAAAACAGCTGTAGGCGGATGGTGACTTTCTTGGAATCTCTCTTTCTTTCGTTTTTTATTTCTATGTATATCTATGTATATATATATATATATCTATATATATATATATATATACATCGATATAAAAAACTTTAGAGTACATCCTCTTGTACAAATTCATAGGTCCAGATGGTGTCCGACGTCACTGGGCGTCCGATATGCGGACGCCCCACTAACCGCATTCGAAAAACCTCACCAAACAGTTTAGGAGGACTCGCGTGAAGTAAAAATTAGAGGGATGCTCATTTACCTGTTTTTCGATTGCCGTTTTATTTTAGTTCAAACGATTGCCATACTGCCGCTGTGGTAGCGTATATATATATCAATTGTCCTTTACACGGTTCAGTTAGCGTCCATCGTCATTTCTGCAGAACAGAAAAAGATATAAAGCTTAACTTGGCGACCATCGTCATTTCAGCGATCGTGAAACGCAACAAATCTTAGTTTTCCCAAGACCACCCTTGCCATGTGCGTATTTTGAATGACCATTGAATTGTATCAATACCAGAACACATTTACCTTGTAAATGGCAATGCACTGGAAGTGCTCAAACTGGTGACTCATGCCTGAAATGTTTGTAGAATGCAGAATGCATTCTGTTTTTTTATATTTTTAATCAATAAAAAAAATATATATTCGATTTGTATATTTATTTGTACATATGTGTATATATAATACAGTGTGACCCATTTAAAATAGAACCACCCCTGTAGAATACGCATTTTATAATCAATCTCAAAAAAAAAATTTTTTTTTAATATCAATCTTCGAAAACTGTATCTTGACACAAATTTTCATAATATCAGTTTTATTTCCAAGGCACACTATGGTTTTTTTCTTTGTCAAAACGGAAAAGTTATTAGGCAATTTTTGTTTTCAAGTTTGACTACACCACTGGATTCGTAGTCGTTATAAATAAAAACCATCAAAATTTCATAAAAAAATACTGTTAACAACGAAGTTACAACAACTTCAATTTTGGAAACAAAGTATTTGATTATAATTTTTATTTAGATTATAGACATATTTAAAATCTGGCAACACCGTCGATACAAAGTAGCCAGTGAACTTGTACAGTGAAAATCCGAAGTCAATAGCTCATTCCGTTCTACAGTTATAAGTATGGTAATGTTAGCGATTTGTGGTGGAAGCGATTTTGTAATAAAAATCTGACTAGGCCACTGGATTTGTAAATTATATTCCCTTAAAATCATTTATTTAAGTGTAGGTTATAAGTGTATTCGAAAAGAACAGAAAATTTGAAATTCATTTTCAAGTTATACAGTAGTACATTCTTCCATAGCCGATAAAAACGAAATGAACAGAAACAAGTTTTAGAGTATTTATTCAACAATAAAACGTCATTAAGCAAAAACTGAAACTAAAATAAACAAATATTTGAATTTTTGTGGCTTCTACCAAACCTCCATTTAGTTCGTATCTCTTCCGAATATTTTTTACACTATTTCTTATTTGTTGAGTTGTAATTTTGTCACAAATCCAGTGGTGTAGTCAGATTTTTATTACAATATCGCTTCAACCTCAAATCGCTCACATTACCATACTTTCAGAAGTTATAACTGTAGAACGGAATGAGCTATTGATTTCGGATTTTCACTGTACAAGTTCACTGGTGTTCTACTTTGTATCGACGGTGTTGCCAGATTTTAAATATGTCTATAATCTAAATAAAAATTATAATCAAATACTTTGTTTCCAAAATTAAAGTTGTTGTAACTTCGTTGTCAACCAATATTTTTATATGAAATTTTGATGGTTTTATTTATAGCGACTACAAATCCAGTGGTATAGACAAATTTGAAAACAAAAATTGCCTGATAAACTTTTGCCGTTTTTGACAAAGAAAAAAAACCATAGAGTGCCTTGGAAATGAAACTAAAGTTATGAAAGTTTGCGTCAAAAAACAGTTTTTAATGCTTGAAATTATAAACATTTTTTTTTCAGATTGATAAAAAAATGTGTATTTTACAGGGGTGTTTCCATTTTAAATGGGTCACACTGTATGTACGTAACTTTCTCGAAAAGTATCTGACCAATTTGAATGCATCTTTTCTTGCATAGAGATACACAGAAGGATCTACAGACCCACAGAATGATCTACCCTATTTTTGCGTGTATATATGTACAGGGTGAGTCAGAAATATGTATGACTGCGATTATTATTAAACCGATTCATATGCAACTTTTTGGATAGTAGCCCAGAAAATATTCAATTATATACATTATATACAGGGTGAGTTAGAAATGGTTATGTGCTATATTTTATATTCAACCAATGTGAATGCATTGCATTATTGCATAACGATTCCCACAAACCCATAAAAGGTTCTTAGCCAAATTTGAGACTAAATCGTTGGAAATTTTAATCGACTTCGAAAATAGATATTTACTCCACAATTCCAATGTATGTTTATGTATGTAGTTACAAACCGATTTTAATGTACACTGCTCCTCAAATCTGAGAAGCACCATAGCATATATATGTCATCAGGGTGAATCAAAAAAAGTATGTACTTATATCTACGATTATTATTGAACCGAATTGAATGGAACTTTCGATATGGCGATTTTGAACATCTAGAAAATATTTTTTATTGGTACTTTTCTGCCATCTTCTGTGCAGGATGAGTGAGCGTTACGTATAGCGATCATATAGACCCAGGCAATATTTGTAGCCAATTTTTAATCGACAGTGTTTCTCAACATTACTGTGTATATTATGATCTTTAAGTATCAACGTATATATATATATATAATTCAATTATTTGTAGAAAAAATGGAAAACATATGAAATATTTGGGAAATAGGTACCTAATTGTGCAGAAATGAAAAGGGTCTACAAGCGACTAAGTTCCACGCATACAATTAGTAGAAATCCAAATAGTTGTAGAAAACTGTTAATTCCTCACGATTGTTCGTTGAATATACATAAATCGAATTCTCCGATTTCTCATGAATTCTTTAAAAAATATTTTCAATGAAGAGATATGGGCTCATATTACAAGGATTTGATTCCACAAAAATTGTTCTATTTGCTATATTATTATTCATTATCGTTTAGAAGTTATAAAATAGCATAACCAGCCTAAAGAAAGGGCATCAAAATTCGGTTTTAAAAAAATTTAATTTCAGCGCTTGAGAAAAAACATATTTTATTTAATGAATTCTGCTATTCTGGACACTGATTTGACGCTGACACATACATGGAATTTCGAAATTATATTTCTTCTAATTAATTGTGCTTTTATATATTTTTTTATTAGTTTCCAAGAATATCCTTCGAGTTACTTACTCACAAAAAATGTGACATTCGAGATAATTGGGTCAAAATACCCCATGAGATTCAATAACAAAAATTACTAATCATATCACACGTACACTGCAAAAATTCCAGCAAGTTTTTTATTGGATCGTGCCGTTTGAAACCACTGACTTATCTGGGAATTACTACGTGCACATCGAAGGTTATGAGAAACACTATTTTATGAATTTCAGATGTTTTATGGGAAAACTATGGATTATTATTATGGAATATTGGATTCAGTATTTAGTAATTCGGACTTCGGTGATTATTTTAGTGAGCAACTAGTGCCTGCCCGTTTGAAATTAATATAGCATCTGAAATAATAACGATCAAAATGTATCAATTTCGTTCGCGTACTACTAAGATCATAAAAGCAGCGAAATAAATAAGTGCAAGTAAGTGAACAAAAAACAAATAAGTTATAAATTGTTATATTTTCGCTCCAATTCCAAACAAAATTTTAATCTTTCCACATTTACTCTAAAAGATCATTTCATTCATAAAAATATATAACCAAGTTTTTTTGCGTAAAAATGATTAATTTCCATTTCGAACGATTGATGTAAAAGGCCCAAATATCCGACTTTCGGAATTGATGTTGTAACCTGTATATTTTTGTTCTATCGTAGAAGGTTATAAAAATTGTTGAATTTGGTTTGAGCCCACTAATTAAATATTATAAAGAATCGGGTGAAGTTAGAAACGAAATCTCATCCACGAATTCTGACACAAAGAAAATTGTATATGAGATATATCATTAAGACATAATGGACTAGTCGAGAGCATAACACCAGTTCTACCAATTCTGCAGAATTGCACGGTACCACAAGTGATAACTTATGATCTATGCTGATAAAGTCAAGATGACCGATGACATAGATGACGCGGAGTGCTGTGCAAATTTTGATGAAGTTAACTGTGGTTCCTGTAAAAGAAAAATAGTGAAAGAACCTATTATATGTTTGTTCTGCGAAACAACTGTCCACATAAGTTGTATTACACGACAAAAAAGCTCGAAAACGATAGCAATTGACAAAGTAATTTGCTGTACATTCAAGGTCACACTAGACGATGCAATAGATCGCCTTATTTATTTCAAATATATATTTCTAATGTTTTTCTCCCTTGTGAAAAAACTGAGGGGGTGAAAATCATTTCGCTAATAACACATTATAGAATGGATCATAGGCAACGATTTCATATAGCATGCAAGTCTGCAGAAATGGTAGAATTTGTTTTATAGCACTTTGTTTATTGAAAATTTCGTGATTTAATCAGATTTTTTGAATGTTTTACTCCCTTATGGAAAAACTGAGGGGGTGATAATCATTTCGCTAATACCACATTATAGATCGTGCAAGTAGGCAGAACTTGTTTTATAGAACTTTGTTTATAACAGGGTTATTATATATATATATATATATATATATATATATATATATATATATATATGTTGTACACGGTAGCTTGTGAAGCCCACCAAATGAACGGGTCGCTCTTGAACCCGCACTTTTCAGAATGGGCGAAGAGTATATTCCAGTGCAATGACATCATTCCATCATGTTCCGTCGAAGCACACTTAGAGGGGTAACAATTCTCAATATTTAAAAATTTGTATACTCCTTTGAAACGTTGTAGAGCCAATTATTCTTTCACTACGCTATGAATCCCAAACGTATATTGCCTATATTGAAATGGCCTTTGTGTGTCCGGCGGCGTTGCCTCTACTACCTCGCGCGTTTTTCATTTCAAAATATTTATTAGGGATTTCAAATCAGTGAGCTTGCGGTGACTTGCAGAAAAGGCAAACATAATAAGCAACTCGCTTTGAAGTTGATGAATATATTTTTTTTTGTTTTATCAGGTTGATTATCGTATGAGAAAACCTGATAGCTTCAAAAATTTGAATTTTTCGTCAGGTTCAGGTGACGAAGTTGAATTTCCCGATCTGAGTAGCTGCGAGACGAGTAATACCGAAAATGAAAGTGATTCCGGTTATATAGAAATATCTGCATATAATTCTGAATCAGGAAAACTCTCGTATCTGGAGAAACTAGATATGTGAGAATTATGAAGGTTTTCATATAAACCTCTGCGTATTCTTATTCCATCCTCAGAGGGGGGGCGAGAAAAGGTGCGAAAGTTTTGAAGTAAGAGACGAGAAAATTGGTATTTGGGCTTATCTGTCTGAATAAAAATCACAAATTTCAGGATTTTTTTTTTAAATTCAACACTAAAGGTTAAAGTGAGGGTTGAAAGTATGTGTAGGAGTACCGTTAGTTTTTCCAGGTGGAGTTCATGAAAATTATAATTATAGGTCTTTGTTACAAATACATAAATACGTGTTTCAGTGTTTTCGAAATTTAACCCCTAAAGGGTGATATAGTGGGTTGAAAATGTATATGGTTGTTTCGTTACTTTTCAAGTTAGGATCATAAAAATTATATTCGTTACAAATGAAGACATACATATTTCAGTGTTCAGTGTATGGGTGGATAAACACTCCCAAGTATGCAATGAAAATGAACGAATAGCACAGCAGTTCTTTGAGAAAATATATTTTTATTTACGAAATTAAAAATAGCTGAATGAATTAATTCTGGAAAAGATAGATTGACCAAAGATAACTATGGAATGGCCACATTAGTCAAAGGCCAAGGCATTCAGAAACGGACACACAATTCCTTCAAGTTTGGAACGAGAAGAATTGTTGTAATTTTCCCTGGTGAAAATTCAAATATAACACGAATTCTGATAATTTTATCCAGTTTCAAATGTTATTTGGGAAATATTCTCATCAAATATCATTCGTGCTAGATGATTTTATCGTAAAATCTCTGAGATTTTCCCTCACGCATTTTGCCTCTAGGAAATTTAACTCGTGCAATTTGCGGCCAGATAATAAGACCGCAAATCGCAGTCAGTAAAATTTCCAGTCAAAATGCTTTCTGGAAAATTTCAAAAACACATTTGCGACAAAACCCCTAGCACATATGATATTACCCTCGATAAAACGTAAATTAATCGAATATTGATCAGAATAGGTGAACAGAGCATTATTCCTTGCATGTTCAACAAGGGTACACCCCTATATACCTATCGTTCACTCCTTTACATGAGTCTGCATATTGCTCAGATAATTCGGAAAAATATATCATCAGCTCTTGCACTATCAAACGATTGAAGATAGTGACTAAAGTTAATCTTTCAGTCGCAGATTATTCCACATGATTTTATGAACATCCTGTTCATATTTTCAAGCAAATCAATCTTCTTACCCCATGCCAGGTTTAAATGTGAGATTGCTCCTAAAAAATGTGTTTCCCATTTCTTCCGGTCTTCCTGATGATCGTGGAAGCGTGAAATAAATTTTCGTCAACAAAAATTTATTGAAGACCTATAGTGAATGCGATGCCTCTTGCATCAATGCTACAAATGATTTCTGGTGAGTACTCTCTTTTGAAAAACATTCTCCTTTGCCTCATTCATCTATATGAGTTCTCAATTAGGACTGGAAGAGAAAATCAAATAACTATCTGAATAAAAAAGCAAATTTTGAATTTCAGATTTTTTTCTTTTGAGAGTTTTTCCAGAATATCTATCAGATGTAGTCCAATGCCCAGCGTTGTTTCAGTCGGAGAAGTAGTTGTTCTCTGTTAGACATTCACAAAAAATAACTTAATTTTTATCGTGAGATTTTCTATTGACAGAAAAAATAATTTCCAATCAATACTCAATTCAGAATGGTCCCTCTTCCAACATGAATATCACCACAAGAGGTTATCTTGAACGATGAAGATAGTGACTAAAGTTTATCTTTCAGTCGCAGATGATTCCACATCTAATTTTATGAACATCCTGTTGATATTTTCAAACAAATCAATCTATCATACCCCATGACAGGTTTTGATGTCGAAAACACTGATTTCAAAGTGCCTCTCCGAAAGAGATGTTCCTTACTTCCCATCTTTGCAAAGTGGTATTGCTTCTAAAAAGTGTTTTCCATTTCTTCCGGTCTTCCTGATTCTCGTTGAAGCGTGAAATAGATTTTCGTCGACAAAAATGTATTGAAGATCTAGTGAATGCGATGCCCTCTCTTGCGTCAATGTTACAAATGATTTTGGTGAGTATCTCTCTTGGAAAAAAAATTCTTCTTCGCCTCATTCATCTCTATGAGTTCCTAATCAAGACTGGAATAGAAAATCAAATAATAATCTCAATGAAAAGCAAATTTTCAATTTCAGATTTTTTTCTTTTGAGTTAGGGTCTTTTCAGAATATCTATCAGATGTAGTTTAATGTCCAGTGTGGCTTTAGCCTTGGGAGTAGTTGTTTTCTGTTAGTCATTCACAAACATAATTTAAATTTTTATCGTGGATTTTTTGATTCACAGAAAAATCTTTCTATTGAATATTCAATTGAGAATATATCCCTTTTCAACATGAATTCTCACAAGAGGTTATCTTGAACGATGGAAGATAGTGACTTGAGTTTCTCTTTCAGTCGCAGATGATTCAACATTTGATTTTATAAACATCCTGTTCATATTTTCAAACGAATCAATATTTTATTTCATTCTGAATTGTTTAAATAATGTTAAATTCAATAAATGTGTTTTTATTCAGGTGACTCCCTCATTTTACGGGTTCAAAATGATAAATATAAATAAGTTTTTCCACTGTGTGTACATATTGAGAAAACAATATTTACACAATTTAAATTTGCAAGAAGAAAGTGCCTCCCCCAAAAAAATTACCATTTCCATTAGTGTCTAATATCGCATCAAACATTATTCTTGAAGAAGTATATGATGAAAAATCATTCATTTAACTCAAACTCATTTCATATAAAATTTTGTTCGAAGATTATCTGTGCTAATTGATTTTTATATACTCCAAGAATGAGTCCATTCAAGGGAGTTCAAGTGAAAAAAATATTGAATGATCTAACAATAGAGTCAAATTCTAAAAGTCAATAAAGGAGTTTCTTTAACCAACAGACAATATATTAATTTTTTCAATGAGGTTTCAATATCATTCGGCAAATGATTCCGAGGAAAAATATTGAACAAAACGGGTTTTTTTCGATCATTTTAAGTTTTAATTCCCAAACAAATATTTATCTCCAAAATTTTGCAATAAGATATCAATGGATGAAAAATTATCTGGAAGATTTGAGAATAAAAAAAAAATCTGTACTTCATCAGAAACTGGAATATTCAACTCCTTGTGTTTTTCTCCTCTACAAAGAAACATACCTATTACTGTTTCAGGTCCGAGTTTTCGGGAAGTATATCTGAATGATTAAATCCTATTCGGCATAATATACATTATTTTTATGAATAATTCATGAAATAGCACCGATCAGAACTTCATGAGAACATTATGTTACTTCCATTCAGGTTCAAATATGGAGTAAGAATAAGATGACCAATCTCTCATCCAATTGTTTGTTCAGGCTTTTTGTATAGTCGATCGCTTCCTTAGCGGGAAGAGAAGGAACAACAAATTCAATATCTCATATATTCATTAAATTTATATTTCATTCTGAAATTGCGGAGTTATAAATATTGATTTAGAAGTAAGATAGGAAAAAAGTGGATAATACATTTCTGTTCAATATTTCTTAATATCAATACTCAAAAGATAATAAAAATTTTCCGATAGAAGAAAATAATATCTCTCTACGAACTGCTGCTCACATAAAATTTGCCGATGATTGATCTAGACAGTTTTCCATGGCAATAATAATTGTGAAAATATGGATTTTTCTGTTTTTATGCCAAGTATATTAATGGTTTCATGTGATTGGAATACCCCAAAAAAGTATTGAGTACTCATCAGCGAATAATTCAGTTTTTGTTTGGTTCGAAAAACATGCACAAAAAAAACAATTGCCTACTTTCCTGAGGAGCTTCATTTCGTTATCTCTAGTTCCTGAAACTAGCTTTTCCAAGATATTTTTTTCCATCAAATATTTCTGCATATTTTAATTCAATTGAACGAAATATATACTACTTGTATTTTAATTCTTTATCATTTATTCACAATCGATCTCTAAGCACCCTCCCGATATTAATATTATCCAAATAAAACAGGGCATAATCTTAATCAAGCATTACAAAACCAGATTTTGTAGAGAACAAATAATTCTGAACCACTGAACATTCAACCAGATCTTTGAATTACCAACAAAAAGATTCATATTGTCGAGTTATTACTTCAATATTGTCGATGTTACAGCTTTCTAGGATAGAAAAAATAAATCAATGAACCGGAACTTCATGTGTATGTATTTTTCCGCAATTGAAAACTGATGAGATTATTCCCTGTATACAATGCAGAATCTCTTTCCTCAACAGACTCATCTGGGCTTCAATTTAATATGATGATTTCAGGTGGTTCAACCTATTTTGTATAGGTGAACTCTTCTTTTTTATCAATTGATGTAAGTGGATTTGTAGAAAAAAAACATGAAAAGTTCTTTGAATTTTAACTAGAAAAGACCGCAAAATTGCATTCCAAAAAAGTCAATAAAAAAGTGCCTTTGCCTCAAAAAATTGTTGAGAGTTCCGATATCCAATCTTCACGATGGTTGAGATCATTATATCGCTCCTCAGTTGGAAATTATATTTGCCTAATATTCTTGGTAGACCTTATTCCCTATATGGTCTACATCAGTGTGAATATATTCTTATCGTTTGATGCACAAAAATTAAATCCACAATGAAAACTGAAGAATGAGGCTTTCAAGCCAATATTGGTTATTTTGTACTTTTTTCCAACCATCCTTTATGTAGAAGGACTGATCGCACAAAATTCCCTTCAGAAAAAAAATTGGTAAATATATCTTCGAATATTGTAGCTATTCCAAACTCAAATTCCCTAATCTGAAAAATTAACGATAAATATTTTTTATATTGAATTAGGAACTACTCCTTGCCGTAGGACAAATCACGGATACAGCAATTCATATATATTACATTCATGAAGGCAGCGATTGCGATGTTGCCAAATTTAGGGCTACACAACGATACAAAAGTTCGTGGGCTCTACAAAGAAGTATATAATTCTGCAGTGTATATCCCTATATACGGAAAGCGCCCCCTACAGTTCGAACCAAAGAACTATATCGCGTATGTTGGTTATGGAAATGGTATATTGTGTGTCCCGATCTAAAACGTGGGGAAATGACCTGCATTCAATTCTGATCACCCAGTGAAGAGATACAGGGTGATACTTTGTAGAGCCCGATATCGGGACTAACAAGGTTACTCCGGGCTAAACTGCGTCTCGTTCATATGCTTCACGGGATTCACAATGACCGTGTACATCTTACATCTATATATATATATATATATATATATATATATATATATATATATATAATACAGACAGGGTTACGGCGAAACCTCCATTTTGATGACGTATAATGTGTGCCAGGTTAGCCAACTTTATAGAACTTATTTTCAACTTTCGAAGGGTAGAATGGATCTATATATTGGCTGAATGCGCCGAGCAGAGAATAAAGAAATGAAAATTCCTCAAATGAATCAATTTTTGTAGAATGTATTGTTAGGGCCTTAAAAAAACAATATGTTAGAAGACCAAAAAGATCCTTTCACATGGTATTAGTAATTATCTTTAGGAAATGAGTAAAAAGTTATGGAATCAAATTTGCACTTATACTTGGTAGTACAGCTTTTCACACTGCATGTAGGTCCATGCATTTTCTCAAAACTACGAAATACAATCACTACTACTGCACTATACACTGTCTTGGTGATAAATTAAACACTACTGGAGTTATTGATCAACACACTTAATGTTCAAACCGAAATGAACAATGGCATTTGAAAAACTCACAATCGAAAAGAACAATAAAAACAACTGAGTAATTCGTATATGTTGGCAGCAATGGCACACTTTCCTCACCTCACGTCTGGTCACCCGAACTGTCCTAAAGCTATTTTATGCCGTAACCCTGTCAGTATTATATATATAATAACACTGGTTTATAAAAAGTTTCCTTAAAATATCAAATGTTTCCCTCCATTACGAAAAAGTATGCAGAATTGGTGAAACTTGTTTTATAGCAATTGTTTGTCAAAAATTTCGCGATTCTATAGAAAAAATCTGATGTTTTCCTCTCTTTCTGAAAAACTTGGGAGGTGATAATTATTCCGTTGATACCACCTTATAGTATAGATCATAAGTTATCATTTGTGGAACCGTGCAATTCTGCAGAATTGGTAGAACTCGTGTTATGCTTTCGACTAGTCTATTATGTCTTATTGATATATCCCACATAAAATTTTCTATGTGTCAGAATTCTTGGATGAGATTTCGATGCTAACTTCACACCGATTTATAAAAATAGTTTTTAGTCAGAAATCAAAAGAGTTGTACTACATTTATTAACTTTTCATCATACTGAAAATCAATGAGTTTTTATTTTGCATTTTTATAAGATATCTGGAGATTTCTGCGTATTGAGAAAAAGTTTCCCAAGTTCAGTTGGAAAAGAGTTACCACTTTTTAATCTTCATTTATCAGCATTAACATGAATGTAGATAGATAAATGAAAATATAGTACGAGAAATTAATAAAATTCGATCGAGTGAAAAATAAAGGAGATCGAAGGAAAGGACCCTGCATTTCTTTTATGTAAAGTGGCGACTGGTCAAATTTTCTGAAACTTTGGTATGTTGTTGTACTAGACCTAGTAACCAAAAGTGTCACTGGGCCCAACTCAATCCTATGACTAGTATTCTAGATACGGGGTGTTAAAGTTGAAAATTGGATTTTTTTTGAAACTCACGAGCGAGATTGAATTTCTGTTGCATACACATGTTAACTACATGTTTTGGTAATACATTAATAAATACTTACAATTAAAAATATGTATATTCACAGGGTGATGACAGTAGACTTTTTCAAAATCTCACTTTTTCTACTGTGACGTCAGGGAAGCATATTTTCAAAAGTTACTCCTCAATATAGTATTTTGGCAAAGAAATATTAGACAGTACACATTTATTATACCGGGTGTTTCATAGAGAGAACCACAACATAATTTCCTTTTTCAAGGATGAATTCAAAACCCTGTACTTATGGATTGATTTTTGGGAAAGGTAATACTACTAACATATCTGTGTGTCTGAGCTTCAAAATATGCAAGGTGCTTTATTTGTCGGAAGGTACAAAAACCATGAACACTCTGTATTCTAAAATTTCCCCCGTCAAATGTAACCATTCTCTCAGTATGTAATCATTTTAATAACGGTCTAAAGAGGTATGTATTTTACATCCGATCCTATGACCAGTTAAAGTGGAGGATTACTGATTTTATAAATTTTTTCTTCAAATTGACAGGCTGGATTGACTTTATGTTGCATATATAAGTTTAATATAAGTTTTGGTTAGATGTACATAAAGAGGTAGAGCCCAAAATATTTACAGTTACAGGGTGATTCACGAATAAATCACATAGGTTTTTGCAAACGCTCAATTATTCTTCAGTTACGCCACAGAGAAACTATTTCATAAAGTTAATACCTACCCGTTCACAATTTTGAGGCTTAAAGATTTCGCTATGATTACTTTTCATACAGGGTGAGCCATGCTGCCAAAATTAATTATGTTCTGAATTTATTAAAACGAGAACTTGTATTTCTTTAGTGACTTTTGAGTAACTTGACATTACATTAGGTATGCATAACCGTAAGATTTTAAAATATACAGGGTGATTTATTTGTTTTATTATTACCTACAAAATATATCGGTATACACATCTTTGTCCGATATAATTGACAAGTTTTTGTACACGGGGCAACAAAGATTATAATTATCCATTTTCTTATGTAGGTACAATTCAATCTGGGTACCTATTTCGTACGGCAGGTCTTCACAATATACGCATAAGCGAGTTATAAGTATATAAAATTATAAAATCTAATAGTTATTACTCCGCTTATTACTAAATAAATATACTATTTTAGCAGAAAAATATGTTAATTTAGGATGATCCATACAGGCAAGAATTAAACCATAGGTACAAACGTATTCGGTCATCCAAGTTATTGTTGTGTACATCCCACAACGTTTGTTTGACAGCATACACACCTAGGTAAATTCTAAATCTCAACCAGTTACGTTTCTGATTGAACTAGTCCATTTAAATGAAATTTTGAAAAGTCTTGTATTTAAGATGCCGCTAAATAATATGGCAGCGATCCATCAACTTTGGTAATAGTCCATTTTCAAATGACAATTCCACCAAAAATATTTTAATTTCAAGCAAGATTTTTGTGATTCACATGGATTTTAAATATATTTATTTGAAAAGATAATAAATAAATCTCCCTGTATACTCCACAGCTTATGGTTATGCATATATAGTGATAAATATTAGATGAATTCCTTAAAGTCGATGTCTTACTCATTATTTTACAGCGTTAAGTTGGATTTAAGTATGTGTGTTCACAAACAACTGATAGCAATGTTGAAGTACATTATACAAATAAAAAAATATTAAAGAAACAGGGATAAATGTGAGAGAAATAAAAATAAATAAATTGAAAATATTGTTTTCTTTTCTACATACATACATACATTCTTCATATTGTTCGTTTACTGTCAGAATTTTACTAGAAAATTAATTTTGAATGTGTATTACATGAATAAAAGAAAAATATTCATTTATGCTTTTTTAGATTACTATAATTATTAATATACAAAAAATATTGTTTATATCACTGTGAACATTTATCAGAAATATTTATAAAAAAACTTGAAAAAGTTATCAATTGACCTTTTTTCCTTTCGTAGATTGATTGTAACAAAGCTGTTACAAGAATTTCCTGCACTTGTAGAGTGAATGCTCGTGGCGACTGAAAACACGCTTACACAGTATTTCATACATATACGCTCACCGAGGGACGTTCAAACATTTGATTTGAGGTTATTTGCGGCCGAATCGTTCATTGTCGTTCATTTATTATTCGCGCACTTCTGACTCTGGGCCTCTCTTTGATGCGAAGCTTTTACCCGCCGAATTAAAACTCAAACGTTGTTTTGACGTTTGCGACCGAAAAATTTAAACTATCGAACTTTGTACACACCCGTTTTATCAAAGCGGTAAATGCAGATAAGTGAATCCTCCCCCATGCTCCAAAGTCATTAGTCTTGTGGTTTTCAAAGTTATTTTCGTTGAGTTCTTTAATATTTCGTGGATATTTTTTGATTTGTTGTGTTTGTTGTTGTTACAAAATGACGTTCGCAAATAGGATAAGTTGTTGCGTATGTGAAAGACAGTTTTGACCTAGACAGTTAATTCACTCAAACAGAAGACAATATTGATGTTTGCTTCTTTTAGAAGAAGGCACGCTGCTGGATTTCTTCCACTAGATGTAGGTGAAAATACAAGAATTTGCTTGAATTGTTCTAATGCTGAAATGAACTTAATCAAATACTAATTAATCCGACTGTCTACGTTTCAAGTTCTTTCTCCGTTCGAGGCATTCTTGCATAATATGTCTTATGCCCAAAAAACTACTAGAATGTCTGTAGAATGTAGAGTTAATGTGTTTGTTTTTCTGACATTATGTACCTGCGTTTTAAGAATATCTGATCATCATCTTGACAGTAGTGGTTTTGAGATTTAATACGAGGTTAACGTTTCGTTAACCTTAACTTATATCTTGCTTAAGGATTCAAGCAAATGCTTACTACGGAATTAAAAATTGGGAAAGCACAGAAATATTTGCTGAAGATGAATTTAAAACTTCAACGTCTATTTCCAAAAATCACTTTGAGAAGTTATATTCATTTTGTGATGAAAAATATTGCAATGCACAAAGAATCAATAAAAAGCATTTGCTAAGATTTTTATTAAAATTAATACATGGGATAACTGATGTTGTATATATCACAGAAAGGATTCAAAGCTATTGTAACTAAATAAGCCCCTTGCCCATATTCCTCAGAATATTAACTGTCATTATTTCATCGTCGACGTCATTAAAATTTTCCAGATTGATACTACAGAGGGTAGGTAGTGAACAACATATTTTTCTAATGTATCGAGTTTTAATAAAATATTTTTCCTATTTTTCTCATATTTGACCTGTTTCATTTCACTGGCTTCCATTTCATCATATCGTGAAAATTCACTGATACTTCAGGAGTAAGGGGTGGAAAAAAATTATAGCGTGTTTCATATTTATTTTAGTCTTTTTTCGTATGTACAGTATCCGCCATATGGAATATTATTGCTACTTTTTTTAATTCTTGGAAATAATGATATTCTGAAAATCTTGAACAATGATTTTTTGGTGTAGTAACTGTGTAACTAACTGTAATAGTCTAGTCAACAAGTGCTTTTTGGACCAACTTTTTTCAGCAGTCTCCGAAAATTATGGTCGAGGTGTCATTCGATTCGGAAATAAATATTATTTAAGCATACTAAATATAAAAATGAAAAATTGAAAAAATTCAGACACTAACTGAACAGATGAAATAGAACCCCGTAGGACAAATTAAAAAAAACATGATTTTTCAGTTTTTTATTAATAATTTTCGTTGTTGCAAAATTAAATACTTAAATTAATCATTGAAAAAAATGTTTTTTTTCAAATATTATTAACGATCCGTTTTTATGTTATCAGAAACTGCATAGAAATAATTTTTAATAATTTTTATCTCTAATTATTTAAAAAATTGTTATAAACAAATGCGTTGTTTATAAGATAATTGTTTTTTTTTATGGAATTTCAATCTTTGATACAAATAATGATTTTTAAAAGAAAAATTGTTCCATAAAAAAAAAAATTATTGCTTAAAAACGCATTTGTTAATTAACAATTATTTTCTCCAACTTCTAATTAATATTAAGGAACCATTTTTTCTTTAAAAATCATTATTTGATATCTTTTTGATATAAAAAAACATTTTATTTAATTTTTCATTGTTTATGCAATAAACAATTTGTTATAAACAAATACATTTTTACCTTTTTTTTTTCTATTCCACTTTCTGTCACAAAAACAGACATGATTTTATTATTTTTTTTTCATTATTATTTTTTTAATTTTTGAGTATAAGTTCTCTGTAACTTCGTCATTCTTACCTGGTTTTTCATCCTTAAAATTATTATAATTTATAAACTACTCGAGATACGATGAAAATACTCAAGACTTATTTATTCTCCATTAGATAAAGAACAAATGTAGCTGTAAAGTTTAGTTGTTACTTATTTATTTATTAAATTTATAGCAATTGTTGATGAAAAATACTTAGGGAGAAATTTTTTTTTTGCTTCATAGCTTGAAAATCTTATCAACTATTAAAAATATGACTACCTCATTCAAGTATCTTATCAATTATTGTTCATTACTCAACATTTTTACCTTTTACATTTTAATATCACTTAATTATACTTCGAACTCTGAATATTACTATGTAAACAAAAAATTTTTGCAGAGTTCATTAGCCTAAGCGTATTAGAAAGGAAGAATGATCTTGACATTGTTTTTCATTTAACAAAATTTATTTATAAGTAGTTATTAACATTTCCGATATTTTTTTTTTACATTTTATTTTACATTCCGTTTATTTTTTTGAACGTTTCTTTGATGGTGGCTCGTAGTCTACAGTTTCTTCTTGTCTTATGTTTTCATCGTTCTCTTCGTCCCCCAGCAAAGTTTCCACAAGTTGTCCAAAAGAGACGGCATAATCAGCACTATCGTCTTCATTCTCATTTTGTAAAGCGTTTTCTTCATCAACATCGCCGAATTCGTCATTATCATCTCCCATCGCTATCTTTTTGCAATTATCGCAACTCTCTCCTTTGCAATGCTTGCAGAGAGACGAACATGGAAGACCAGCCTTCCTGCATCCGCATCTTTTTGAACAATTTTTGAGGCAATTACAGTGAACTAATTTTAAGAGTTCATCAGGAGCTAATTTATCGGTTGTTCGAACTGGCAAAAACATTGTTTCTGTCTTTATCCAGCCCCAATTTTCCGGATTGAGATCGTTGTTACCAAGCCAATATTGAACTTGGTAATACACTCTGTATGAATGATAACTCAATGCTGTTGACGTAGGTGGTAGAGTCGCTAAATTGATGGCTTTTTTAGACTTCTTCAAAAGTTCCATAAACTTTTAATTTTAATGATAATGGATATGAACGTGCATAAAATATTCTGTTCATTGATAAATAACTTAAATTTTGATTTGTTGAAATTATAAACAGGATGTTCATAAAATCATCATTTTAATCGTGGATTTTTCAATTCACAGAAAAATCTTTCTATCAATATTTAATTGAGAATGTTTCCCTTTTCAACTTAAATTTATTAGAGTCTCTATTGTCTCAATAATATTTCAAAAAAAAAATAAAGATTGTCATTCATAAACTTTTACAAACATTAAAGAAACAGAACCTGAAAATAAAAATCTAGATATTCGTGAATTTTCCTAGTATAATTAAGTGATATTAAAATGTAAAAGGTAAAAATGTTGAGTAATGAACAATAATTGATAAGATACTTGAATGAGGTAGTCATATTTTTAATAGTTGATAAGATTTTTAAGCATTAAAGCAAAAAAAATTTCTGCCTAAGTATTTTTATCAACAATTGCTATAAATTTATTTTTAATAAATAAATAAGTAACAACTGAACTTTTAAATTTGTTCTTTATCTAATGGAGAATAAATAAGTCTTACGTATTTTCATCATATCTCGATTAGTTTATAAATTATAATAATTTCAAGGATGAAAAACCAGGTAAGAATGACGAAGTTACAGAGAACTTATATTTAAAAATTAAAAAAACAATAATAAAAAAATTAAAAAAAAAAAAAATAAAAAAAAAAAAATTAAAAAAATGAAAAAATTTTTTTATATCAAAAAGAAAAACAAATAATGTTTTGAAGAAAAAATGGTTCCTTAATATTAATTAGAAGTTGAGGAAAATAATTGTTAATTAACAAATGCGTTTTTAAGCAATAAATTTTTTTTTTATGGAGCAATTTTTCTTTTAAAAATCATTATTTGTATCAAAGATTGAAACTCCATGAAAAAAATTTCAATTATCTTATAAACAACGCATTTGTTTATAACAAATTTTTAAACAATTAAAGATAAACAATTTTTAAAATTATTTCTATGCAGTTTCTGATAACATAAAAACGCATCGTTAATAATATTTGAAAAAAACCATTTTTTTCAATGATTAATTTAAGTATTTAATTTTAATAATTTTTAAAATGAATATGTTCAAGCAGAACAAAATTATTAATTAACTATTGAATAACTTATTGAAAAATTGTGATAAAATTTTTTTTCAAGCGGATTATTGTTCATGCATCTGTTCATGTTCAGTTGGTGTCAGAATTTTTTCAATTTTTTATTTTCATATTTAGTTTGCTTAAATAATTTTTATTGTTAAAGTGTCCAAAGTGGGCGCGGCTTGCCCAAGCCAGAGTACCCGTTTTCGGCCGTATTTTCATCCCTCTGGGAAAATTATAAATATTGATCATACAATTCCGGGAATCGAGACTTTTTTTAGGAAATTTCCTCCTTTTTTTGAATCTTTTTTCAGATTTGAAAAATCTTGATTAGTTTTTGAGATATTTGCAAAAAACCAAAGCCCCCTTTTTTTTTTAGTTAATTGTTGATAACTTTTACAATTTTTGCAAGCGGAACTTCATTTTTTTCAAAAATCATCTAGATATCATTCCGAATCGAATGACATCTCGATCATAATTTTTGGAGACTGCTGAAAAAAGTTGGTCCAAAAAGTACTTGTTGACTAGACTATAAAGTATAATTCAGTTCAGTAAAATTTCCACACAACTTCATATAGATTTCAGAAAAACTGAAATTATTGATAAACAACAAATCTACAAAAAAAAACGTGCGGTCGGGGGCCCCCGTTAGTAAAGAAGTTCCTTTACGCGGCTTGCCGTATGTGTTGACTGGTAGAAATCGTCACGTAATACCAAGCAATACTATATCTATATAATATCCATTTTCCAAGCTCCTCCGCTACAGTTAAAGGTATTTTATTCCTGATAACACTATTCGTTATATTATATCAAACTGGCGTGCCACATATTCAATGTAAACCATTATTCCAACTTCGGCATACAAAAACATTGAGAAATTATGTCAAAATAAATAATAGTTTAAAAAAACTAAAAGACACGCTTTTATAGAAAACCAGACTAAAAAAATAGAAAATAAGAAAAAAATTGATTTTATTTAAAAAAAAGCGTGGGGTGCATGGTATCGCCTCGGTGTGTAATGTACTATATAATTATTGATACCATGCACCCCACGCTTTTTTTAAATGAAATAATTTTTTTTTTTCCATTTTTTTAGTCTGGTTTTCTATAAAAGCGTGTTTTTTAGTTTTTAAAACTATTATTCATTTCCTACTTTTTAGTGTGGTTTATTTATAGAAGCGTGTTTTTTTATTTTTTTTAGACTGTTATTTTTATTATTTTTTTGCAAATTAAAAAATGGAATAAGCTTATCAAATTAGGTAATCATAATCTCCGACCCCAAAAACCCCCACATACCAATTTTGAATAGAATCAGACCATAATCACAAAACTCGGCCGCCATTTTAGAGCCGCCATCTTGAATTTTCCAATTTTCACAAAAGAATCATAATATTCGACCCAAAAACCCCCACATACCAATTTTGAATAGAATCAGACCAAATCACAAAACCGGCCGCCATTTTAAAGCCGTCATCTTGAATTTTCCGATTTTTACAGAAGAATCATAATATTCGACCCCAAAAACCCTCACATACCAATTTTGAAAAGAATTAGACCATAATCACAAAACTCGGCCACCATTTTAAAGCCGTCATCTTGAATTTTCCAATTTTCTACAAAGAATCATAATATTCGACCACAAAAACCCCCACATACCAATTCTGAATAGAATCAGACCATAATCACAAAACCTTGGCCGCCATCTTGAATTTTCCAATTTTACAAAAGAATCATAATATTCGACCCCAAAAACCCCCACATACCAATTTGATAGAATCAGACCATAATCACAAAACTTGGCCGCCATCTTGAATTTCCCAATTTTACAAAAGAATCATAATATTCGACCCCAAAAACCCCACATACCAATTTTGAATAGAATCAGACCATAATCACAAAATTCGTCCACCATTTTGGAGCCGCCATCTTGAATTTTTTCATTTTGACAAAAGAATCATAATCTCCGATCACGAAAACCCTCAGATACCAAATTTGAAGCGAATCGGACCATAATCACAAAACTCGGCCGCCATTTTGAAGCCGCCATTTCGTTTTTTCTCCTCACAAAAATTTCTTAATGCATTGTCACCGCAATTATGAACACCTGCCAAATTTCAAATTATTCAGACGTCTGGAAGGGGGTCAAAATCGCGCCCAAAGGAGTCGGTTACAAACAAACAATCACACATACAAGTGAAGCTAATATAAAGCGTGTAAAAAGGATATAATCATGTAAACACACGTTATATACAAATATAAAAGAAAAAAAATATCTTCCACGTAATGATAATATCCGACTTGTATTCGCATCCTACCACCCATGTATCGAGGGTAATATCATAAGTGCTAGGGGTTTTATCGCTCAAATTTTTTTGAAATTTTCGAGAAAGCATTTTGTTTGGAAATTTTACCGAGTGCTATTTGCGGTCTCATTACCTGATTAAACCACGAAAGCGAAGCTTGAGTAGTTCAATCTTTGATAATAAGGTCGCAAATTGCTTGAAAGAAAATTAAAAAAAAATGCGATCAAACCCTCTAACACAAATGATATTTGATGAGAATTGTTCCTGAATCACATTTAAAATTCGATAAAATTACCAGAATTCATGTTATATTATAATTTTCAACGGGGAAAGTTCAATTCTTCAATTCTTTTCGATCCAAAATCGAAGGAATCGTATCCGAATAATTACCGTTTCTCAATGCTTCGTTTCACAGATTCATTCATTCACAATGATCATTCACTGTTATTGAACCCACCCAAAAACCTGAAACATATAAATTTTCAACCATCAGGTTTCCTGATATGGGATCGAACCCGAGCCTACCGCGTGAGAGACTATCATGCAAACCACTGCTCTACGAGGACTTTTATTGGTATACATAAAATGAAACAATTAAATTATTCATTGCCTTACTTGAAAAGCTTTCTAACATGCTGAAAAAGGTATATTTGAATTCAAATATAAAATCACTGTATCCCTTTTTCCATCAATTTTGCATTTCCTATTTCCCTTTATAGGAATTCAATGCGTTGACATTTAATTCTGACAGGACCAAGTGTAGTTGTCACACATACTCTTATATAATAGAAAGAGACAGAGAGAGAGAAAGTCGCATGGAGGGGGCATAACGCTTTTTTACGTTACATTTTCTACCAGTAGACACCTACCGCAAGCTGCGTGAAGGAACTTCGTTCTAAATAAAAACTTCTTAACAAAAAATTAAACCGACGAAAAAATCAACTGAAAAGCAAATAATAAAATAAACCTTCTTAGTCTAAATGATAATTGAGCTCCTAAACTAATGTAAGTAACTGATTTTGAGTCGGCGCCAAACAATTATCGAAGATCATTATCTATGAAAGAAGTCATCAAAACGCAGCCGTGCATCTCGCTGCCATCATTTTACGCTTCACCTAATTCAAGTGCTAGTTTGTTTGGCGCCGACTCAAAATCAGTTACTTACATTAGTTTAGGAGCTCAATTATCATTTAGACTAAGGTTTATTTTATTTTTTGCTTTTCAGTTGTTTTTTTCCTCGGTTTAATTTTTTGTTAAAAAGTTTTTATTTTTTACTTTTCAGTTCCGTATTTCGTCGGTTTAATTTTTTGTTAAAAGCTTTTATTTTTCAATTTTTTCTGGCTAAAATCTACCAATTACTACCTACTTGTTTTTTTATTACTTCCAAAATACTTACCCACCGTACTTCAACTATTACCAGTTAAATAATATGATTATCTACTTTTACTATTTGTTGTAATATAAATTATTTTAGTTGTTCTGGTTAGTTTATTTCATTACTTTGTATATCATTCGATCCTCTCATAAAATATACTGATTTTGAAGGAACAAGAATAATGTCAGTAGCGATCTGTCATTGTCAACTACGTTTGTGTGTGCTAATGTTCACTAGTGAAAAATCAATTATCCCCTATTTTTCTACCCGTAAGGGTGGCTAATTCCTTTCGAAAACCAAATATAAGGTATAGCCTATCTATTAAAAAAAGAATCATCCAAATCGAAGAACCCAGTACAAAGTTATGCCTGATAGAATCGGTTAACGGGCCAGAATTCAGAGGGTGAGTGATCAATATCCTTCATTTCGATACGCTTAGGGGTGGATTTCATCTTTTAAATTGAAATGGGACCAAATTCGAAGTACACCCTATCCACTGAAAAAAGAATTATCGGAATCGGACGCCTCAGTAAAAAGTTATGCGTGATCATACATAAAAAAATATGATGAAAAAAAAAAAATATACGGTTCGAATAGAGAACCTCCTCCTTTTTGGTTTCGTCGGTTAAAAAGGATATGATCTCATAAAAAGAAAAATAATAAAAATACAAAATTTAGATCCAATAAGTGAATTGAAAGTACCCCTATGTCGATTTCCCCTTCAATATCACGAATTATGGACCCTATGGTTACACATGTCTTATCAATTCAAAAAACATCTGAAAGAATCGCAATCCCTTAAATAAACAAGTTTTTCCTATATTCAGTTGTGACTTTGATTCCGTAACAAGCTCTCATTATTGCATCCTTGATCAATACATAAATATTTCAGTTCTAGTGACAATACAAAATCTATGTAAATGTCTCTTTTAATCGGAGTTTTATACCTACAAAGAACCTACTGTTCATGTGAGTATCCTGTTTTCCGCATATTTTTTTGTAATTCATTGTGTAATAAATTTCCGTGAAGTTTTACCTGTCTAATAGTGAGTTTATACAGCAAGTAAAATAAAATGAGAATTAAAATAAAGTAATTTAAAAAGATAAAACTACACAACATCCATAACCAGTTTATACAGAAAATGGTGTGTTCAGTGCCATTTTTTTAAAATTTAGTTTAGCCAATAATGTCTTTAGGTGACGAAGATTTTATAATACTGGTCAACTGTTGCTTATTTTTTATTCAACAAACAATAACAGGGACCAATTTCTCAAGTATACATCATTGAAATTGAGGTAACCTTAGCATAAAATCCCAAATTTCGAATGACAGCTTCTTACTTCTTACATTAATTTACTCAGCTCTATAAACACTCTGAAACTTATTATTTCTCACATTACTTTATTTTATTTCTTATTTTATTTTACGTGCTGTATGAACTCACTTTAAATTTGTGTACGTTTTATTATAGTCCATTTGAGACTTTATATCTTTATAACTTGATTTTAATATCTTTACATAAAATCCACATTATTTTTATAGTCCTATTGTAGTGCCTTGAATATGACTTTGTAAAAGTAGAAACGTCGACGATTCCAGTTATTTTTACCCCAACCAACTCCCAAGTAACTATAACTGTTACAAAGATATAAGACATTTTTTCTTCAAATTTATTTTTATTAACCGACGAAACCAAAAAGAAGGAGGTTCTCTATTCGACCCGTATATTTTTTTCCATCATATTTTTTTATGTATGATCACGCATAACTTTTTACTGAGGCGTCCGATTCCGATAACTCTTTTTTCAGTGGATAGGGTGTACTTCGAATTTGGTCCCATTTGAATTTAAAAGATGAAATCCACCCCTAAGGGTAGCAACATGAAGGATATTGATCACTCACCCTCTGAATTCTGGTCCGTTAACCGATTCTATCAGGCATAACTTTGTACTGGGTTCTTCGATTTGGATGATTCTTTTTTTGATAGATAGGGTATACCTTATATTTGGATTTCGAAAGGAATTAGCCATCCTTACGGGTATAAAAATAGGGGATAATTGATTGTTCACTAGTGAACATTGACACACACATACGTAGTTGACAATGACAGATCGCTACTGACATTATTCTTAGAAAAAATAGAAAAATCGAATTTAAACGGTTTTCTTCACATAAAGGATTCAATATAAAATTGAACCAGAGAATGGTAGATCTCAGGTGAAAAACAACTACTTTCCTGGCAAATACCACGCAGAACGTTGAATGATATTCACCTGAAAATCCATGCATACTTCCATATAATATCAATGGACTTGAATGAATGTTTCTTTCTGATAAGCTCGATTATGTTTAATTTATGTCGTGTTCACCTAACAATCCGCATACCGGTTTCAGGCTTCTTGGCCCTCATCAGTACGGAGTAGTCAACCAGCCAAAGGTCCAAAGAACTCTGGCTGAAGTGAGACACAACGTAATTGAACATAATCGAGCTTATCAGAAAGAAACATTTGCATTCAATGTCCATTGATATTATATGGAAGTATGCATGGATTTTCAGGTGAATATCATTCAACGTTCTGCGTGGTATTTGGCACTTATCTTTCGACATTATTCTTGTTCCACATCCGTCAAAATCAGTATTTTTTATGAGAGGATGGAATGATATACAAAGTAATGAAATAAACTGACCAAAACAACGAAAATAATTTATATTACAACAAATAGTAAAAGTAGATAATCATATTATTTAACTGGTAATAGTTGAAGTAAGGTGGGTAAGTAAGTATTTTGGAAGTAATCAAAAAACAAGTAGGTAGTAATTGGTAGATTATAGAAAAATAAAAACTTTTTAACAAAAAATTAAACTGACGAAAAAATCAACTGAAAAGCAAAAAATAAAATAAACCTCCTTAGTCTAAATGATAATTGAGCTCCTAAACTAATGTAAGTAACTGATTTTGAGTCGGCGCCAAACAAACTAGCAATTGAATTAGGTGAAGCGTAAAATGATGGCAGCGAGATGCACGGCTGCGTTTTGATGACTTCTTTCATAGATTTTTTTTGCTTTTCAGTTGATTTTTTCGTCGGTTTAATTTTTTGTTAAAAAGTTTTTATTTTTTACATAGTCTCCTTGTGAGTCTACACACTTCTCCCAGCGATGCGCCCATCTCTTAATCCCATCCAAGTAGTACTCGGCGCCTTTCTCTGCAAAATTATGTTTACGAAGGTGATGACGAAAATATATGTCATCCGAGCACAACTTAGCTTAGGGAACAGAAAAAACAAAATACATACGTATAAAGTAGAGTGGAGTGGTCGTATACGATCTGTCTCCAGTAATATCAACCGTTTAACAGTTTAATTTATCGGATAATTTTCATTCAAAGTGATCAAAGTCATCGATTGAGACACTGTGCAGCTATCCCTTGTAGTGAAAATTACGTAAGGTTAGCCGTCCTCCAGGTATCCAAGATGCCCCTCACACGTGAACAACAAACAGACATCAAAACATTAGCTGACGAATTGGTAAAGCGAATTTGTCTAGATGATCTTCGTAAAAACGTTAGCAGATAAGGTATCGGCCAATATGCAAATCATGTTGAATGAAAAACTGAATATATTCGATTCAAAACTAGGAAAAACTAGTTTGCAAAAACTTGAACAAAAATACGAAGGGAAGATCGATAAACTATCCGAAGAGGTCAATGAACTGAAGAAAAAAACTCGAGATTAAAATAATGATTCCCCAAACATTATACAGATAGTCTCTGAAGTAAACGAGATGAAGCAGAGGGAATAGTACATTGTGTATCTCGTAGAAAAAGCAATACATTCCCGGACGACAATGTAAATTGAAGTCTGGGAATGTCTTTTTACTACGAGGTACACATTCTATTTTTTCTGGAATCGCAATCAACATTATCATAAATTAAGGAATTTTTATAAATGCATAACATTTTTGATTGCCATCTTATTGCCTATGAACCATAACAACACAAGTACATCCCCTGTACATCCCAGGACGTCCTTCATTTGCTACTAGGACGTCCCTGGAATATCCTTTGTCGGGACATGGTACATACTAAGGACGTCCCAGGGGCATCTACTTTCCACCGAAAAGGACATTCGAGGGATGTACCAAGTCCCGACAATGGAAATCAAAGAGACACCCTAGGGATGTCCCAGGGACATCCCTGGGATATCTCCTGGACGTCTTCGAATGTCCTTTTCTTTCATCCATTTAATTTGAAAAATTTCATGGAAAATATGGAAAAAATGAAATCCAAAGTTCCTCAAAACAAAACGGGTTTAATTCAGAAATTAATATGTCATATTGTCTTGAAATATGATAAAAAAACGACAAACAAAAACTCATCCTATCTATAAATTCATATGACAAATAAACAAAAATAACTAGGCGAATTAGTTGAAAATTGTACACATATTAGGGTGTTGCATTTATTGCAGGCATTGCATTATCTTTTTCTCTGTGGCTTCTCTCATTGGTCCTCCTGAAAAACTTCTGCAAAGTCCTCCTCAATCTGTTTTTTTATTGCCAATGGCTTCATAAGATCCTGTAACAAAGATATTATTGCAGGTGAAATGGAATTGACAATGAAAAAAATACTAATACAGATATCATGTTGAACTCTTTTAGGATTTACGATAATAGAAAAAATACTCACAAAGTATTATTGCTGCATGTGTTATGTTGTGTTTCAAGGCCCATCTTTGAATCTATTTGAGCTGTTGAAATTGGCAGGAGTTTGGTCAGTGTTTTGAAGAAAACCAAAGATTTAAAATAGTCGACGTTTCGAATTTATGTTTACATCTTTTTCAATATTTTCATGAAAGTTCTCAACAGGATAATTTTGAACTAGGTCTTCTCTTGATGTAGGGCTAAGTTCTCCAAGGGAAGAACAATCAGACAACTTTTCAGAACTTGAATCACATTGATCAACTTCAGGAATTTGATCTTAACTTGTAGAAAGTAATAGTATGTGATTATCATCATTTACAGCCATTAATCGACTAGTAGAAGGCCCACTACAAGCCTCTCAAGATTCTTCATTTTCTCTTCCAAGTTTTCTTGCCCTTTTATATTTACTCAGTGTATTTTTTCTTTCAAGTCTTGAGGATACCTTCCTCATACGATCCATTATATTAATGTGTACCTATAATAGATTAATGAATATCATTGGAACAATCAAGTCTTTGATCCAAAAGAATACAATCAATATTTTGAAAATTGTTTTACCAACCTTAAACTGAACTTATTATTCCAATTTTTCAACTATGATATACACAACACTATAACTGATAAAATGTTTCAATTGCTCACAAACATCGTCAAACACTATAAGGATGCTGCTAATCTTTTTACATCGAACAAAGAAAAATTAGAAACTTCACATTATGCAAAGTGAGGTTAACATTTTTGACATACAGAACACCACAGAATTCAAACAATGTTGCCAAATCCAAACAGGACAAAACCACTTAAACCGAAGTGCAATTGTGTTCGGGATTTGTGTATAATTTGTATCATTGTTGATAATGTCGATGTATGCATAAATAATTTTCTGCTTGCGAATTGGTCACTTCCAGAAATTTCTGAGATATATTTCCATTTTATTTATCATTATTTTCCAGAAGAAAAACAAACATTTTCAAAATAAAATATCAACTTTGAATTTTCAATGAACATTTTGATGAGTTTCGACGATTGTTATATATGATAATGGATATCCGAAATACCAGGGACATGAATGGGACAACCTATGGATATACCAGATGGGATATCCTCTGGACAACTTCTGCGGGACATCCCCTGGATGTCCCAATCATGTCCTTGTACCGCGGTACATATACCTAGGACATCCCTGTGTTGTTAGGGAAATGATTTCCTTGACAATCACTGTTTGTTTATTGTTGTGACAAAGGTCAGAGATTCACTACTTATTTCGGTTCAATACCTAGTTATCGCTAAAAAATATTTAAAATGCAGAGTGATGATGTCCAGGTGTGCGGGACACCACCAGAGTTAGTAAAGGCTGCTGAAAATGTCATCTTAAATTTATTGCCAAATAAATCCAAGGCAAAATATGAATACGCTTACAAACGTTTCATGGAGTATTGCCAAGAAAAAAAGACTACCTCCCGATCTAAAAATATCATGATTGCATACTTTTCCGATTTATAAGTTGAAGGCATCTACGTTACGGTCAACTTACTCCATGCTGAGAGCTATACTTCGTACAAAAGATATTGATATTACAAAATATTCCAAATTACGTGCTTTCCTGAAACGTCAAAGTGACAACTATAAACCAAAGAAGTCAAAAGTTTTGTCAGATGAACAAATTGAAACGTTTATTACTCAAGCACCAGATTATATATACTTAATGAATAAGGTACGTTTAGAATGTAAGAATTTTAAAATTACCTAGATATTTATGTAGTTTACTTTTTAAGTTGCCTTAATATTTGGTGTTGCCGGTGCATGTCGCCGATGATGAACTACATCAATTAAATTTGAATGACAGAAGATTTTGGATCTAAGCTTTTGATTGAAATACCTGATAATAAAACGAACAAACCAAGATCATTTATGATAAACGAAACTATATGCCATTGTATAGAAAATATGTTGCATGTCGTCCAGAAAATTTTGAAAGTTGCTGCTTTTTCTTTAAATATTCAAATGGGGAAGGTTGCAGGCAAGTAGTGGGAATACATCAGTTTGGCAAAATGTCGTAAACTTTTTAAATTTGCCATATGCACATGAATACACAGGTCATTGTTTCCGTGGGTCCTCTGCGACATATTTTGGATTTGGATATTTTAAAAATACGTTGAAATAAAAAAATATGCCATAAGCGAGGAAGTATGTGTTAATAGGCAATCGGATCATAATAATTTCATGTTCCTATGGTCGAAAAAAAGCCATATTTTCCAACATAACACAACAGAACTATAGCATATTTCAAAACCTATTTCGATCCCAGACCAGAGACGCTACTGGCTTTTATTTATTCAGACCTCTTCAAACACAAATATAACTCGTGATTTATTAGTTTCTCGGCCTCTCAACGTATGGACATACCCACAAGCATTATCATTGGCTTGCGGTCCGTTTTGATTGGCTCAGGTGAAACTGCTGTAGAACTAGCCAGCTGATACTCAAACCCACGTTGACTGTCGCCTCTTATGATCTTCTTTTGATCTTCCGTTTGCCGAAGGAGAATGTTTACGGGTAGTACACATTATTTTTCGTTCCGTTACTTCGCATATACGCTCGTGTTAGCGAAGTGAGTTTTTGATTTGCTCTTATTTGCTGTGTGCATTAGGCTGGAGGGGAATATGAAACTATGATAGCGCCATGATGGCAGAAGTAGGTAATGATCCTGGTAAGCACAAGCTGATTTTCAGTTTCTGAGGCCTCCCCGTTTATTCACAAATAACTTAAAAATATTGTAACAGACTTCAGATGAATAAACATTATTATTAGTGGCAACGGTCATGGTTGGGTAGTATAACAACATACATACAGTGCTTCTCAAAAGTCCCCTCCCCCCCTCTTATTTTTGGAACGATTATACATAAACAAGTGAAATTTGGAAACTGAATATTAAAGGTTGTAAACTTCCCTAAAGATGACGTCACAAGGCCATTGTGACCAATCATTTTAAATGGAACCCTACGGCAAGCGACACCTCTTTTAAAAGGTATCGAAAAAACCTATTCAATGATACTATTTTTTTTTTGTGTTTATGGTAGTTTTAATGGCTCATGAGTGAACATTAAAATTGAAATTCCATTCAGTATGATATTAATTACAGATTTAAGAATCAGTATCTACTTGAAGAAATTGCTCGAAGTGACCTCCATTTACTTCGTGACAGTGAAATATCCTATTTTAAACTCTTCTCGTCAATATTGTCAGGTTCAGTGGCGTAAACCTTCGATTTAAGGTGCCTCGTGCCTCCACAGAAAAAACTCCAAAGGTGTGAGGTCCGGTGATCGAGCTGTCCATTCCGTTGAACCCGTCCAATCCATCTACCACGATACTCCTCATCCAAATACCGTCTTACTGCACCGTAATAGTGTGGAGGAGCACCATCCTGTTGGATGTTTTCCCAGAATACCTGCCCAAACATTCACCTTCTGGGGGGTTTTTTTGCAACGCTCCAGATAAACCTCACCAGTTAAATTAGTATTTAAAAAAGAGGCCCAACGATGTGGTTTCCCAGATACCTGCCCAAACATTCACCTTCTGGGGAAATTGGGTATGTGTTTCACGAAACAGGTGAGGATTTGCGTCACTCCAATACCTCACATTCTGTGTATTTACATTTCCATTTAGATAGAAAGTACTTTCGTCAGTAAAACAAATTGTTTTGACATAGTCTGGCTGTTGGTTAATTTTAGTTTCCATATTTTCACAAAATTCTAGTCTTCGGTCTGGGTCGTCGTCTGAGAGTTGATGAACCATTTTTAATTTGTATGGATGAAATTTGTTTTTTTTCAACACCCTGTGTACTGTACTTCGACTGACTTCACAGGTAGATGCAACGTGAGTTGTTGAAGAAGTAGGATTAACTATTACTTCTGCCAGTATATCAATTTTTTTCTCATCAGAAATTTGTGGTCCGCCAGATCGTTTCGCATCATTAATACTACCCGTTGTTTCAAACTTACGAAGAAGCTCCCTTAAATAAGTCCTCGAAACGGGGCGATCGGGAAACCTCTCATTAAAAATGCGTTCTGCTGCATAAATATTTTGTTCAGTTTCACCAAGAATTAGGATCGCTGCTACTTTATCACCTAAAGCACGTACCATTTTCTTTCTAGAAGCACTTAAACGTTCGGCTCACAACAGTTTAACAAATTATTAAAATGTACAAAAATATTAAAAGACCAAAAGCTGCTAAAACAGTTAAACGTTCGATCAACAATACACAAATTTTCAAATGTACAAAAACTTGGACAATTACAAAAACGTTGAATTAGGGAGACTAACAAAAACGTCAGCTTATTTGACAACTATCCAGAGGCGGAGCTTGAATTTCAGTATTAACTGATTTAATTCAACACAGCTTTGCGTTTTTTATAAGCGAGTTGCCAAAACTGCCATAAACACAAACAAAATTAGTATCATTGAATAGGTTTTTAAAAGAGGTGTCGCTTGCCGTAGGGTTCCATTTAAAATTATTGGTCACAATGGCCTTGTGACGTCATCTTTGACGATTTCGTCATCTATCATCACTAGTAGGGAAGTTTGGGCGTGCCGTAGGATTCAATTAAAATTAAGTGATAATTAGGGTTTTTTCCAAATTTACTTGTTTATGTATAATCGTTCCAAAAATAAAGGGGGGGGATGGGACTTTTGAGAAGCACTGTAAATAAGTAATAATTAGGTTAATATCTACTAGCAAGTTTTTCCTGAAAGTTTAAGTATTTTGAACACATTTTGCAGGTCATAATGAAGTTCATAACAAGTAATTTCAATGCACTACGCCTATTAAGTTTGTGGTTTTGAAGGAGATTCGGTGGTCTCAATTACGTTTTTTATAACTCAAATTATGACTTTGGAGTTATTTAATTATTTATTTAATTCATATAGGCTACCCAACAGAGAGCATTGCCTGCCCAATGACAGAACAGCACAAGATAACAATAGATCTACAAGTGATTAGTCTGTAGCTAAAAAATATTCAACGTTTGGTTACAAAAATAAAAGATGGAATATCAGAGTACAGTAAGATACAAGATATTAACCGAACATTAGGATTTCTCGAGAAAAATCAAGTGTTATATAACTAGTATATTGAAGTATAAGTGGATAAAAAGGGCTTTAAAACACGCGCGATTTTTCGAGCATGACGGCCCAGCCGGAGTGCTCGAAATAGAGCAAGTGTTTTTGAGACCAGTTATCCACAAATACTTTACGCAATTTTTTTTTATTGGTGCACTTTGAAATCATGTATACTGGTATTATTACTACAAAAAATAGAAATAAGAACTAATAATGCAAAATGGTTGAATTCGTGATGTGACATCAGTATACCTTTCGTTGTCACGGAAATGAGAGAAACAGATATTCATTTGCAATTTGTTATCAAAGATCAATATTTGTTGTCACCAGAGCTCAAAAATGAATTATTCTAATATCGATTTTTTGAATAGTGAGGCAGAATCGCGGTTAATACCGCGAAAATCCAGTGATATATATAAAAAAGAATATGAAAAGTTCATCGAATGGATGGAGGAGCAAGAGGTATCACATATAAATGAACGAGTTGTTAGTAATATTTTATTTGACGTTACAAGGTACTCCTGTCAGATCAATAATAAAATTTTTGTCATTTAGACCTCACGTTTCTCGATTTGTTGATATTGCCATGGTAACTTTAAAAACGCGCGTTTTTAAAGTTCGATTCAAACACGCTGAGGCGTGCTTTAAATGGGTAAAAAGGGGCACCAATAAAAAAAAAGTGTTTTAATCTCGTTTGGAAAGGGATCTAGATCGTTGCCCACAATGAAGTTATAGGATCGAACGCATCTGTAATGTGGAGAGAAGAAAATGTGTACTACTCCTACTAGAAGTGTTCTGTTTCTCATTGTATATGGTGTACAGTTCATGGTAAAATAAATTAACAGTATGGTGAATCAATAAAGTTGTTGAACAGAACAGAAAAAATTTCGCTGAGTTCAAGGTGTTCTAGTTTATAGAATCTTAGGTTGAATCATATGAAGGTAGTGACGTTGCGTCTCTGTAATTCAGAGTATTGATGATTTTTATTTTTTTCGATTCTCATGGTGTGGTTACTGTAACAAGGGTTCCATATTACGGATGCGTATTCCAGACTTGGTTTTACAACTGCGTTATAAAGAGTTATGACAGAGTTAATATTCTTAAAATTCTTAGTAACCCTTAAGACAAAACCCACATTCCGAAGACTCTTTCGAACAACTTTTTCAATATGAATATCAAATGCCAATTTAGTGTCCAAAGTGACTCCAAGGTCATTACTGAACTAATTTGAGTTAACATTTTCCCGGTTATTGCAAGGTCGTAGGTTGGGGGTGAATTGCTTCTGGTAAAAGTAATTTAATTACATTTATCAAGATTCAGATGTAATTTATTGATCGAAAAGTACGTGGAGAAATTGGCAAGGGCAACTTCCAACGCAGTGTAATCCTCCTGATATGTAATTGCTTTGTAGATTTTCAAGTCATCTTCGTAAAGAGCTATCTCAACATTATCAAAACACGTGAAGATATCATTCAGGAAGATGTTGAACAGGGGTGGTCCAAGGTATGAACCCTGAGGAACTGCAGACGTGACCGACCGTAACTGAGACTTACGGTTGTTGATTGCCACAAATTGCCTACGGTCTGTCAGGTAGGAGCACAGCAAGGATAGGAGGTTGCCATGTATACCGAAATTTCTAAGTTTCACAAGTGTCGTAGGTAGAATATTTGGTCAGAAATAGGTAAATTCGGATTTTTTTAAGCCATTTTACCCCTCCGCTTCGTATAATTTTTCCTATAATGTTAGTTGGGATTCCATCTCAAATTTCATTGAATTCTGAATAGAGATTATATAACCAATAGTACTACAATAAAAAAGGCATCTTTACTGAATTTCCCAAATATCAATTACAACTATTTGGTTTCAAACAAAAAATTTGTTCTGCTCCACAAATAAATCCGGTTCTGCATACAGCATGAAGTACAATATACTGAAATTTAAAAAAATCTGCTGGTGTATTTTGCTTTCATGTTATGGTTGTTTATTATGTAGCGTATGGGGTTACAGTGCAATGTACATGATAGAAAGAATTTAAAATACACAATACGTATAAACATAGAAATTTTAAATATAAACAGACAAACTTCAAATATATAAGGACAAACATAAATATTATGACAAACTATATGTCTACATCCAAATTGCGTAGCCATTCAATTGCCTCTGGTGTGGCTTTCATAAAATCTTCAAGGTCATAATCGTAGGTTAGGACATTCTGATATGATGTGGCGGATAGTTTGCAGCGGAGATCCACAATCACATTGTGGGGATTCTGCCCTGCCCCATTTGTGTAAGGAATCAGCACATTTCCCGCAACCTGTTCTAACTCGGTTGAGCTTTGACCATAGTCGGCGTGGCAGGTCAGATCCGTTGAAACACTGCGTTGGGTCAACTAGTTGAATGTAGTGGTCTCCTGCAGTTTCTGCCCATATGGTAATCCATTTATTAGTCGCATGAAAGTTTTCATTCGATTCTAATGCTGATCGGATGGCTGGATGTCTTAGCCATCTTCTGTCTTGTCTTAGGTATGATTTTCTTATATTCTCTGATGAGACCCGCAGTTCGTCGGATATCCGGTGGTGTGATATTACTGAGCACTGGGAGTCAGCGCGTTGGTGTTGACCGTATAGTTCCAGTAATCAGTCTCATTGTTTGGTTTAGTTGCACATCTACTTTTGTAGTGTGCACACTGTCGATCCAAACAGGACAGCAATATTCTGCGACAGAGTACACCAAGGCCAGAGCTGCTGTTCGAAGTGTTGCCGCCGTAGCTCCCCATGTTGTTCCAGCAAGTTTGGCTATGATGTTATTGGGCGTTCTCAGTTTACCAGCCACGTTTCTAAGATGTAGATTGAATGTTAGTGATCGATCGAACGTCACGCTTAAGTACTTTGTGTTTTTGCTGTGGTTGAGGTTCCTGCCATCAAATTCCACTCGCAGGGTATAATTTGCTTGCCTGTTCGATAGATGGAAGCAGCAGACTTCTGTTTTAGCCGGACTTGGGCACAGCCTCCATTTTTTGAAGTAATCATGAGTTTGTGGTTGTATTTACCTTGCACAACCAACCTTAGTCTTTTTAACACTTATCACTTTCTTATCGAAATAATTGATTAGTTCTGAAAAAAACTATTTTTATTATAAAACGGAAAACACTAAAGAATAAAACGAAATAATACACAAATCGAACCATAAAAGTCACAGCTGTCAGACGAATGAGACGAATGCTTTCTTGAGCGTTCGGTTCGGCAACGTCTAAAATGTTGGCAACTTTTAAAATTAAATTTTACTAGTTTCATCGATATTTAACGCACATCATTGGGAATTTCAACTTTGTTATGTTGAATATACAAAATTACCAAAAATGACGTCATTCTCGTCATAACGTAAACAGACTATATCAAGAATAACAAAGTTACTGTTGACCTTTGTACTTGTGAACTTTGTAAAGCTGAAAATCACCATATTTTGATTTTTGTTAGACAAGAAAAAACCTGGAAGTTTGACAAGAAAAAACTGTGGTTGATATGGAAAATTTCACTCATGTGTTAAAATGTCCATAAGAGGTGTGGAATTATCGCTGAATTACAGCGGTAATCCATCTACTATGTGGATTATCGCTGTAATTCAGCGCGCTAGCTGACAATTCAACTGCAGTGACGCGATTTAAAAATCGGGAGTGTATGTTTCGCGATTGCCATGGAAGTAACAGAGAGGCTTACGACCATAGCAACGCGTATCTGAAGTAAACAGATACTATAATTTAGTCAGTGTTTCATATTTAACGTCTAAAATGAACCGTTTCGGGACTTTAAAAGCAGCTGAAATCGACAAGCAAATCGAAAAAACGACTCCAGCGAATACAAAGAAAATCAAGAAGTTTGTCTGGAATCAGTTCATGGATTTTTGTGCAACAAGAGGGTATAAATTGGATCGAGAAACGCCAGTATGCGAAATTGCGAAAATCTTGAAGGACTGGGTTCATAACATGAAGAAAAGTAACGGTGAGGAGTACAAAGAAAGCACCGTGAAAACTATTTGGAATGTCACCGCCAAAATGATTATGGAAGAATACTTCCAGAAAAATGGTATAAAAATTTACCCATTCTAAGATGTGTTTAAATCTGCATGGGACGCAAAAAATGCAAAGAGAAGAGGGAAAAGGTAAAGAATATGAGATCACCCAGTATCTTCACGAAATTTTTACAGGTGCTTCAAAACATGGTAAAAACAGAATAGCAATCGAAAATTTTGCGCGGAAAAGATAATATTAGGAGATATGGGCCCCCGAAGGTCCATAAAGAGAGGTTATAGGATATCTTTTTGGAAATTATAAACTGATATATTTACACTAAAAAAGTAAGTGCACACACGTTTTACCTTTTAGTAATATTAAAATCACATTATTTTCGATAAAAACATGAAAAAACTCCGATTACTTTTCATATAATTTTACAGAAGAAATGTCAAAAATCAAATGTTATGATTATCCCAATCTTAAAGTTTATTGATATGCGACGTTGCCTATGTCTCCAAAAGGGGAAAAGAAAATACTGAAATTCAATGCGTCATACATATGTGAGCATATAAATGATAAGTATTACAGCATGAAATAACGATCTGATATCTGTGTTTAAAATGCAAAGTATATTTCACCACGCTTCTTGATAGTGATTATAATTTTGAAAATTAAGCATGAATTTGATGTGCCGCATTTAGAAAGTTACCAAACATATAAAATAATGTGACTTCAGATTATTTTGTTTCAAGTAATTTTAAACTGGACCAAGAAATGCATTTGGATTGGATGTTTTCTTGTATGCCTGGCCTGGCCAGGCAGACAAGAAAACATCCAATTCATTTCTTACGTAAAAAGAAGGAACACAACCTAACCTAACTTGGCTAACCTTGCTATCCAAGTTGAATGCAAGAAGCTAATCAACCTTATAAAGCGACGCTTCGCTCCGCTCGCGAAAATTTCGATCCAATTAATTGCGAAAATCCGGATTGGCCAAATTCACTTGAATAGTTGGCAACGTAGCATGTCCATAAAACGCCAAGATCAATGCAACCAGGCAACCACCAATACCAATATTTGATTTTTGACAGTTCATGTGAAAAATTTAATGAAACAATCGGAGTTTTTTCATGTCTTCATTGATCATTAAGTGATTTTAATATTACTTAAACGTTAAATGAGTGTACA
This sequence comes from Gonioctena quinquepunctata, assembly GCA_018342105.1. Classification (NCBI taxonomy): domain Eukaryota; kingdom Metazoa; phylum Arthropoda; class Insecta; order Coleoptera; family Chrysomelidae; genus Gonioctena; species Gonioctena quinquepunctata. The sequence continues at coordinate 121,201 of JAFIRS010000654.1, forward strand.
GTTAATAGTTTAGTGCAAAAAGCTATTCTTTATATCAGTTTGCAGTTTTTAAAAGTGATATTCCATAATCTCTATTTATGGACCTTCTGGGGCCCATATCTCCCAAAATTATCTTTTCCGCGCTAAATTTTCGATTGCTATACTGTTTTTATCGTCTTCTTAAGCTCCTGTGAAAATTTCGTGAAGATACTGGGTGATCTCATATTCTTAACCTTTACCGAGAAGAGACCTACAGGCTCAAGATAGTAGAAAAGTTAGCACAACTGCTCTGAAATTCGAAGAACTGAAAAAACTAGTAAACAATTGTGACGAAGGAACCCCAGAGGGACTACAAAAGAAGGTGTTCTTTGTTTTGTCGAATGAATTGGCGTGGAGAGGAGGCGAATGAGGCAGAGCAAAGATACAGTTTTCAAGGAAGAACTCGATAACTCAGGCCAAAAAACAAACAGAATTGAGTACAATCCGATTTTCGGAAAAACTACCCAAGGCGGATCCAAGCCATGTGCCTCATCTAAGTGGTTAGTAATGAATAGAAATAACTATAATTTTTGTCCAGTTCGATTATTTTACGCATTAAAATCGAAAAGAGAACAGTGACCGTTTATTTTTTACTGTCAATCCATTTTGGAAAGTAAGAAATCAATGGTTCCAAAACATACCTGTGGGGCAAAACGAGCTAGCAAAGTGGACTAAGAAACAAACAAACCAGGTGGGAATAGACGTGGAAAGAAAAAAAATTACCAATCACTTATTAAAATAACAGGACATGCCAACTCCAAATCTATTGCGAGCTATCTACAGATAGATGAAGAACACCATCAGGCTATCGTTGAAAAAATGCGTGGCAATGAAAATCTACAACCATGCGCGCCAAGAGGAGGTTCAAGATCAACTTCAGTTACGGAGAAGACAAATACAAATATTTACAATATTACTTACAACAATTGTAGTATCAACTATAACAAATAATATGAATCTTTTTGTGTTCTTGAAATTTTCTACCGAATACCATTCGTGCTTTGAAAATTAACCAAATAATTCTGAAAAAAACATGATTTTTTGAAGAAACTGCACTCGGTTATTTTTTTCGTTGTTTCAAAAAATTGCCCTCCTCCTTCGGAGTCTGTCAATTTATGCTTTGAAACAACGAAAAAAATAACCAAGTGCAGTTTTTAAAAAACACGTTTTTTTCAGAATGATCGGTAATTTTTAAAGCAATGGTATTATCCCCGATACTACTCGACAGGAACTACCTATTGGGACAATAGGAAAATCACCCAGTCTTTCTTTGATAAGTCGCGAGTTGGTGAAGATTTATCGCCCGCCGAGTTCAGTACACTACCAGCGTCCCTTATCCAATTGTTGTTTATTTCAATTTCTTCATAATTTAAAACAAAACTCGATAAAAAACATCATCAACATTGATGTTTATAAATAATGTGAAGTCAATAAACTCGCATTAAAAATGTAATGGCAATTATAACTTCTCGCTGACCTCATTGTATCGTGTATGCATTTCCTGGTCTGAGCGTTCAGCAAATACAAAGAGACATACATGTGGGTTATTCGTTATGTATGAATGACCGTTTTTTGTAATGATGATATTGTGAGTGGGCTGCTCGAAAGTAGGAAGGTGCGATTTTTGTTGTTTCGCAGAGGGACTATCGAATAACAAATGAGCTTGCATAGGATCTGAATAATGATAATATGCCACAAATCATGCTAGTAGAACCGAAGACCAATCCTTCAGGCTTTTAGGTGAGGAAATATAATTTGATGGAGAGTTATGTAAGAATAGGAATTCATATTGTGTATTCGTTTCGGTGAAATAAACCAAATAAGATGTCCAATCTGCAACTATCTTTCACCTTTCGAGATGTTCTTTCGTTTCGTTCAAACAAATAAAAACAAACTTTAAAAGAATACGCTGCTGCTTAGCTGTTAGATAAATTTGGATGGTGTTGTTCCCGGCTTCGGTTCAAGATGTTTTTCGAAAGCTGATAATGGGGAAATTCTCGATAATTCGCCAGGGTTTTCATTTCGCTGCTTTCCAGTATTTTTGGAATTCGCTAATTTAGGTTCAGAGTTCTAGTTTCAGTTGCATTGCTATAAAGTGTTGGGTTGTTGTTAGCAGTTAATTAGTTCTTTCTAAACCCACCAAAAAAAATCCGATTTTGATGACTTTTTTCTTTGAATCGTTTGCTATAATCAATTATTCAAAAATGGGATAGATAATTTTGTTTTTTATATATTCTGGTTTTCGAAAAAAAAAGAAGTTTTTTTGGTGCCGCTGAATTCATATACAATGTCGATAAAATGTTTTTTTTTTAATTTCCGAAAATGTTTGGGAATTATAGAGATTTATTAATAATCTTCGTATATTTATCGCTATCATTTATTGTTACGAAACTGGAATCTGCGACTATTGAAATACAGAACTAATGATCGTGCGTTTATGATACTTTACTGAAGGCAACACAATAAGGTACTCTGACAAATCAATCATAGTTTACAACTAAAATATTGCTCACATACTGTATCTGAATCACGTACTAAACTCTGTCATTTTTTCACTGTTTCACTAAACACCCTTTTTATAAATGCAAATCTGCGAAAAGTTGTTTACCGTCGCGTCGGCTCAAATAAATTTCATGGTAACAAACACGTTTTGATAGGACTTCATGTGTTTTCGAGTTTACTTTTCTAGTCCACTCTGTTTTATCTCGAAGATGAAATTATTACAAAGCATCGATGCTAAAAGTACTGATCAATGACGTGCGTTCGGTAAACCATGTTTTAATATTTATTTATTTATAAAACTTTCCAAGAAACAGTACATTTTTATAACAATATTTAATTTAGAGTAATAATTGACAATTCATCGATTATTGGATGTATCAAAGTTACACTTGTCAAACTATTATAACTGCGTCCTGTGCGCGACTTCGGCAGCTCACCTAAAATATTTTAGTTGCAAATAGTGATGGTAATAAATGTATGGAGTTATAGTCCATCCAATATCAATTGCAGAAGCTGTTTCTATAGGGAGCAAATGAAAACTCACTTCGCTAACACGAGCGTATATGCGAAGAAACGGAACGAAAAATAATCTGTACTACATTTTCCGTCGGCATACGGTAGATCAAAAGAGCCGATAGTCAACGTGGACTCGAGTGAGGGCTGTCAGTTGTACAACCGATTCGTCTGGACCAATGAAGTCGAACATAATGCTGGCAGGTGTGTCTCTAGATGGTAGGTCATAAATCACGCGTTATATTTGTGTTTTAATAGCTCTGAAAGATTAAAAACCAGTAGCGTCTATGGTCTTGGTGTGTGCCGATCGAAATACGTTTTAGGATATAATAATAACCTACATCAAACAATGAAAGAAATTATTTTTCTTTCTTAATGTATTTGTATAAATAAAAGCTTGTCTTTAATTTTTTTTCATTTTTCATTATTTATGAAGTATTTTTAAAATCTTAAAATATCTAAATAAAATTAGTTATCTCCGCCACTGCTGCTCACACGATTTCGCCGCAAGACTTTTTTATGCTTCTGCAATTGATATTGGGAAAACTATACTTACCTAAATGTCCATTTCACAGTCATCATCGGTATCCGAATCAGATGAATCTTCGGGTCCTATTGAAATTACTAGAGATTCCACAGTTTGGTCAATTAAATTATCAAGATATCTTCTGTTAATACATGATTTACAGCATTTTTCCAATTGTCGCTTGTCACTTTTGAGAACGATACTAGAAGAAGCTGACGTATATCATCCAATTTAAAAGTAGTGTTGTTCCTAACAACGTCTCCTTTCACTTGAGCTCACAATGGTATGGAGGTAATCGTAATACAACAATCTTTTTTTCTTTAGCCATTTCGTCAACTACTTACAGTTTGTAGTTTGCTTTGCCTCGCAATGGATAATAAATCTTTTTTTACCATGCTATTATCATGTGGTAGATCTTTCTGCTGTAACCAATCATTTTTTTTCCATGTTGATGTTGGCAACGCTCTATCATTTGTGAAAAGTAGTCCTCAAACACATCCGCATTCATCTCCTCCTGGTAATCTTTTGTTGATTTCGAGACGAATTGCAGCAAACTACCATCGACACAACCATGCTCATTTCTAATATGGGTGATAATGAACCCTTTTCCGATCGGTGCAGGTAACCCAGTGGAATATACTTCCATGACTGCTTGGCGGTAAGTTTTTATGTTAGTGTCGACCCATGTTTTCTGCACAGTATGTCCTTCTTTAAGCCATGTTTCGTCCAAATAATAAATTGTCCTTCCTTTAGATCGGTACTTCCTGATCGTCCTCAAATAATTTCTTCTCCAACGCACAATTTCGTCTTTATCTATAAGGAGGGACTTTCTATTCTGCTTTTCCCAGGAAAAGCCTATCTCGCGTAAAATTTTCCATAATTTGGTTCTGCCTACTTGTGGTAAATCGTCGTTTCCCTGAATTGACTGTTGTCAATTGCTGGTATCTCTTTATTTATATAAAAAGAGTGAACTTTTCTTCGGATGGCGGTCCTATCAAAGTCATCGATTAATAGTGACTTCCTTCCTGAGTTTTGTTTTGGTGCACTAATGCCTCCACTTTTCCTCTCGTTTAAAAACCTGTAAATTGTTCTTTCACTAACTCCCGTCGTATTAGAACATGTAGACACTATCAGGCGAACGGAACTCGTGGGTTGTTGATAAACAAGTGCATCATGCACATTGAGCACTATAGTTTTTTCTATTACAGAGTATGCAACAAATGTATTGGGTTCAACTGGTGTAAAGTTTGCACCCGATGCCATTTTCATAAACACTACTCAAAGATCACAAACGTAATAAGAATAAGCAGTAGCTCGTCACAGACTCTCCTCCACAGCAAAACAGTATTCTATTGTATTTTGTAGAAACTAGCCGACGGGGGAAACCCAGAATTCATATATTTATTTGCTTTTAATATCAACTAATGATCCTATAATGGGGCAGGTACATCCACTTTGCATTCATTATCCTTCATAATAACAATTTCGAATTTTATTGGTTTTACCTAAGAAGTAAGCAAATTTTAATTATGAGGTATTAACTAAGAACCCTCATTATGTAATAATGTCCGATTCTTAGAAACGAATGAACATTTAAAGTGTATCTCGGGAATTTCCATCTAAATATTTTATTTCGACCTGACTATTTACTATAGTAATTGTGCTCAAATATGTACCTCAATTCCTTCATAATATCAAGTGGTGAGGGGAATAGGTATTAGTATTATTATATATTCATTTTGTAGGTATTTAACCATATTCTCATAACTTGCTCTTAATTAAATCCGTGCTTACAGTATAAAAGTTCGTAATAAGTATCATTGAATTTCCGTCTTACATTTTGGTAATAAATGTAATGGAAAGGAGGTTTATGTGTATTTTATACCTGAGACCACGAAGTCGTGCTGCCAGTGAAAAAAGGACATTATATCTTTACTTCGCCGGTTAGGCTGGCTCTTATATAGATCAATAACGATGAGAACATTCGTAACGGTCGTTCGTCGGCCTTTTTGGAAGTCGCTAAATGTATCCTGATTACTCCCGAGTTTTCTTGGAATCTTGACGTCACGCTAGGTAAACATAAGGTGGCGTTTCTAGAATGATCTCCACCTCTCTGTGACATTTCTACTAGCTCTAGTCGCACCGAACCCTCCCAAACGCTGTCGAACTGAAATCTAAATTTTGGTGTGGACGTACGCATTCCAATCCCTTCCAACGCCAAACCCCACCGGACAAATGCTTGAGTTCGGTTGCTCGGCGTTGGAATCTCGGTCTGTACGCGGTTTGAGAGCAAAGCACTGTGCCATCCACTTGATGAATATTCAGCAGAGAATGACAGAATTATTTCTTTCCATTCTTTCGTGAAGACCGTTGTAAAATTAATTTTAAATGATTAGGCGTAGTTCAATAAATACATGTTCGAAATGATCTGATCACAAGAAGTAGATAATCAATCCCAGTGGCATACTACCCAATATTTTCCCCGATGCGGCATTTTCGAGTCTGTCGCCGCTTTTTATGTTAGATCCTCTCTATTGTGTTTAGAGAAAAGCTTTATTTAGATATTCTATAGTACATATTTTTCGGTCGAAGTTCTCGAGAGTCATTGATAATATCTTCTAAACATTCTTAGTATTTCGATAGTACAGTCAAATTTTCACTTTTACTGTTCTTCCCTAATATCTAACACTAGATTTAGTGTAGGAAATTAAAAAAGGAATAGTTTCAGTTCTTGACATTTTTCTACATTACCACTGGTTTTCAAAATTCAAATTTCAATTCTTAAATTGTCAATAATTTTATGATAAATATGTAAAAAAATCCATATTCATATTTTGTTGCGTCAGTCAACAGGTACAGTTGTGCGCATAAAAAAGTCGTAGGTTTGTATGGTGAAAACCTGCCTATGATGTTCCAGATTTCATAAAAAAGTAGTACACGTACACATTTGACAAAAATGTTGACACGACTTGTCAAAGACATGTCAAAGTCGATAAGAAGTTTAATTAAGATTGACAAGCCTGACTCACAATAGCCTATAATGCTGTACGACTTTTTTATGCAACAACTTACATATTGCATATTCCAAATTAGAATTCGGTTAAGGATATTTTAAACCGACGCATGTTGTTTCGAAAGAAGGAATACCTCTATTACATGAAACATATCAATGTGGAAAAGGAAACATTTTCAACCGATATTTTCTCCAGAAATAGAAAATCGACAATAATAAAATTAAGCTTTTTCTCCATATTGAACAGAAAATAACTAATTTCCCAAAACTATGCCAACGCTGGACATCGAACTACTTCTGACTTCTGATATATACAGTGTGTTCTAGGGGTGCGTGCAAGCTCCATAACTTTTTTCGATGCAAGCTATCGACACGTTTTTTTTAATGCTAGGTCCGAAATGAGACACATTCTAAAAATATTTCTATTTATATACAGGGTGTCCCAAAATGAGATACACAACTTAGTTCTGTTTTTTAATGGCAACCCCCATTTTTTTCCCATTTTTTGATTCGCAACTAAATTGTCAATATAACGCACCCTGGTTTCTTAGAGTTATCTGCAATAGTTTTTGACGTATGTCAATTTAAGTGTCAAAATAGCGTCGTGCATAGACCCACAGAAAAATTCATAACTTCAGAACCATTCGAGATAACTCAGCCAAATGTTTTCCAGTCGATTCCTTAGGATTCAGCCATCGCCTACTTCGATTTTTGAAAATGTCAAATGGCAATAAATAGACTTTTTCAAATGCAACACCCTATACTTTATTGCATCATTGCATGGAATTTTTTAGGAGCTTTTTGCCAAAATAGGGTTTGTGGGTCTGCTTTGTAAAATTTGCAAGATTTGTTGCAAAATTAGAAATATTGATGATTTTTTCGTAAAAAAAGGAATCAGAAACCGCTGTCGTGAAATTAGTCACATCCATACAATTCTGAAACCATCAGTTATCATCATCCCGAAAACTGGAGGAAATTTTCTTACAGCCTCCAAAACCTACTCTTCAAAGACGAGAATGCCTTAATAAATCAAAGAAAAATACAATTCTGATGGAATGACGCGATAAGAGACTGTTTGATAGAGATTGTTCGTATAATTTCAGAATAAGTGTTCTATGCAGTTGTAACACAACACCATCAGTCCACTTGTGCATGAAAACGCCCAAATTCTTAGACTTAATGGGTTGAAAAACATTGGCAACACCTGCTTCATGAATAGCGTAATACAATGTTTATCGAATACCCGATGGTTGCTCGAGTATCTGAGAAAAGACGAGCATATGAGGGATATCAACATGTATGAAGGGTGCTTTGATAAAAGAATTTGCGATAGTGATAAAAGAACTTTGGTCTGAAGATTCGACTGATAGGGTGGTGAATACTGTTTCTTTGAAAAGCCAGATACAAAGATTCGCACCTCATTTCGTGGGGTTCGCTCAAGAATTTCTAGATATTTATTGGAAGGTCTTCGTAAAGGTGTAAACAGAGTGATAGAAAAGCCCAAACCTATCCTGACAGAAATTGATGAGAAATTGAGTGACCATGAAAAGGCAGTCTTGGTCAAGATATCTAAGAATGGACAACTCAAAAATTGTTGATAACTTTGTTGCTTAACTGTATTCAACATTGAATTGTACTTTATGCGGCCATTGTTCTGACTCTTTTACCCCTTCCTGGGACCTTTCACTTCATATTCTACAGAGAACTGGCCAGGTCATACTGTCACACTGTGTTTAGATTCATTTACTAAGGAAGAAACTTTGGATGGCGAACAGAAACCAACTTGTTGTAAATGCAAGGCAAAGGATAAAATGCACAAAGACATTATCTATACATAAATTCCCCAAAATATTAGCAATTCATTTCTTGTTTTTTTCATGAGCAGGTGGACTACTGAAACACAATACTCTGTTGAAACAACACCAATATATGACTGTGCTGAGATAATAGATATAAAAATAACAAAACTGCACTGAGCTCGCATAATTATGATTCAGGTCACATGTTTGACTTCACATCTACAACCATTTTAGATAGAGAGGATTCCTTACAAAAAATATTGTTACTGGAAATGGCTCACATAGTAAGCAATGAAAAATATGTTAATTTGAAAACAGATTGCGACAATCTAAACAACATTTACAGGAATATTATACTCAACCATAAAACAACCTTTAGATAGCGTAGACCCGGCCCAAGATAAAAAACAGACAGTTCAAGAACACGAATTCATCCGAGTTATTTTATTTCAATGTACCTTTAGATGCCGTTCTGTTGTATCGTATTTTATTGTTCCAAAGCTATTGAAATGTTGAACATATTCCCAAACAATGACACCTTTTGTAAAAATTCATGTAAATATCACATTTATATAGACACCGATACTCAAATTACATTTGAGGTGAGTATACTCAATGAGAATCGTTTCATTTGAAGTATTTTCTAGTATATGTCTTTTGTGGTATTTGTTGTGTATGTATTATATTTAACGTATGGTTTATGTCATGTCACATAGTACTGCAACATCCCCTTTTTTAATATAATTACCCTGAAGAAGGCGAGAAATATTCGCCGAAACGTTGGCATTAAAAGTGTAAAACACAGAGTATTCATTCATTCCACTTTTCACATGGCTTTTTACTTTTCACGATTTGCTAGTCAGGCTTGCCACTCCTACTGAGAAGGAATCTTTTATTTAGAATCCTATCGAGGTGGGAGATGTATGGAGTGTTCCTTTCTGTCACTAGGTACCGCCAGGTAAAAGTTATCTTTTCCGGCGTACCTATAGATGTTATAAGCTCGATGATGATTTGTTTACGTTGTGTCTCGCTTCAGCCAGAGCTCTTCGGATCTTTGGCTGGTGACTACTCCGTACTGATGAGGGCCAAAAAAGCCTGAAACCGGTATGCGGATTGTTAGGCGAACACGACACAAATTGAACATAATCGGGCTTATCAGAAAGAAACATTTGCAATTAATTTCCATGTATATGGAATTTTGCATGGATTTTCAGGTGAATATCATTCAACGTTCTGCGTGGTATTAGCTAGGAAAGTAGTTGTTTTTCCCCTGTGATCTACCATTTTGTGGTTCAATTTATATTGAATCCTTGTGTGAAAATAGACTGTGTACTTCGATTTTTCGATTTTTCTATTTCATTCCACTTTTCACATGGCTTTTTACTTTTCACAGAGTATTGTGTTTCAATAGTCCACCTGCTCATGAAAAAAACAAGAAATAAGTACATTCTGGACGTAAGAACAAAGCTTACTAGCAATTCACTTGAAACGATTTTCGCTGATGGATAGATTCAAGGGAAAATTAAATGTCACCATTGACTTTCTTCTTGAAGGATTAGACATGAGTAATTATGCAACAGATAACATAACTCCATGTCGTTACAACCTGTATGCTGTGTCTAATCATAGTGGAACAACTTAACGGACACTACACGGCTTACTGTAAGCACCCTTATGCAGACACATGGCACGAGTACAATGACTCAAGAGTATCACCGATATCACCAGAATCACTCATAAGTGGTGAAGCATTCGTCCTGTTCTATGAGCAATAGGGTACCAAAAAATTCCTTTGAAATTTCTGTATGGCATTGTATATCCAAAAAACTTTTTAACAAAAAATTTAACCGACGAAATACGGAACTGAAAAGTAAAAAATAAAATAAACCTTCTTATCTTAGTCTCAGTAACTAAGCTCCTGAACTAACGTAAGTAACTAATTTGAGTCGGCGCCAAACAAACAAGCCAATAATAATAATAATAATAATAATAAATTTATTATCTACATATTATACAATAATGTTACAGAGTTATTACAATCTTTGACATATGGATAAATGGCTACAACTGGTTCAGTTGTGGACGCATCCACCCCTGTTCTTCCACCAGTGCCAGTGAAAAAATCGAGTAACTAAATTTGAGTAGCAAATGTTATTTGAAAAAGAGAGAACTAGAGAGAGAAAGAAAGAGAGAACTAGAGAGGGAGGAAGTAGAGAGTGAGAGTAAATAGGTGAGGAGGGGTGGAAGAAAGAAACGTGTATACATTTGTAAGATTATTTTTGTGATTATAAAAGATATTTTCTGTATTTAACTTTGAATGATTTTGTAGAGGATGATAATAAAGAAGGATCTAATCTATGCAAATTGTTGACACAGACCGCGACGCCATAGGAGAACGATCTCTTGAAAATCATTTTCTCATGCCTTGGCACACGAAGAAGGTTTTTTTTTCGGATATTCAAATTATGAACATATGTTCTATAAGTAAGTTTGTTATGTAAGTAGGGGGGTGTTTTTGTCATATAGATTTTATGGGCTAAACATGCAAAATGTAAAGTTCGACGGTTATACATATTCAACCATTTCATTTCCCTAAACTTCCCGGAGATGTGGTGATATTTTCTTATTCCATGAACCAGTCGGACACAAAAATTTTGAAGTTTCTGAATTCGTCTAGATTCATCACTGTCTAAGTAGGGGCCATAAACTTCATCGCAGTGATTGAAGTGTGATAATACAAGTGAATCACATAACATTTTTTTCAGTTCACACGAGAGGAATTGTCGTTGAGAATAAATCAGTTTCAGTGTGGCATATGCAATTCTGAGTTTAGAAGATATATGTTCTTTGAATCTTAATTTAGTGTCAAGGATTAGACCTAAATTTTTCCAATGTGTTTCGATTGGAATTGAGGTACCTGCAATTTCAAGTAAGACTATCCTTCATAAGTGCTAAAGTGTTGTCATTACAAAATAAAAGAGCTGTTGACTTTTTTGGGTTTATTTTCAGACAGTGATGTCTCGAAGTATTGAATAATTCCTCCAGGTCACTGTTAATGCTCTGAATTGCTTCGGATACATCAGGATACTGAAAAGAAAAGTATAGCTGCGTGTCATCCGCATAAAGGTGATAGTTACAAAACTTAAGCGAATCAGGGAGGAGTGATGTATACAGAGTAAAGAATAATGGGCCAAGAATACTACCCTGAGGCACTCCACTTGTAATTTTCTGGGAAGTAGATTTTTGAGTACCGATTTGTACAATTTGTTTACGGCCATTCAGATAAGATGAGAGGAGAGAACATACTGTTTCACTGAAATGGAAGTATTTAAACATTGCTGCTAGAATATCATGATTCAACATGTCGAAGGCTTTCGAAAAGTCCAACAATATCAGCACCGATATTTTGCCTTCATCAATGGTTTTCAATAAATCGTCAACGACATCTGCAAGTGCCGTGGCACAGCTATAGTCCTTTCTGAAACCAGATTGCTTGATAGGTAAAATATTATTATTACTAACGAAGTCTCTAATCTGAGATTCGATTGCCCGCTCAAAAACTTTAGAGAGAACAGATAATATACTAATCTGCCTCAGATCACTATACTCTTTAGGTGAACTAATTTTAGGCAGTGGAATTACTTTAGCAAATTTCCAGTCTCTTTCCAGTCCCATAATGTGGACAATGATGGGAACGATTAGGGGACAGCATAACCGGATTATGATAATATTGAGTCCATCATTTCCAAATGCTTTACTACCAATACCAATGAATTAGGTAAGGCGTAAAATGATGGCATCGAGTTGCGCGGTGACATTCTGATAATTTTTTTGAAGTAATTTAATGATGTTCGTTGATTGTTTGTTTGTCGCCGACTCAAAATTAGTTACTTACATTAGTTTAGGAGCTTAGTTACTGAGACTAAGAAGGTTTATTTTATTTTTTACTTTTCAGTTCCGCATTTCGTCGGTTTAATTTTTTGTTAAAAAGTTTTTATTTTAAATTTTTTATGGCTGAAATATACTAATTACTACCTACTTGTTTTTTGATTACTTCCAAAATACTTACTTACCCACCTTACTTCAACTATTACCAGTTAAATAACATGATTATCTAATTTTACTATTTGTTGTAATATAAATTATTTTTATTGTTCTGGTTAGTTTATTTCATTACTTTGTATATCATTCCATCCTCTCATAGAATATAATTGTTTTGACGGATGTGGAACAGAAATAATGTCAGTAGCGATCTGTCATTGTCAACTACGTATGTGTGTGCTAATGTTCATAAGTGAAAAATCAATTATCCCCTAATTTTCCACCCGTAAGGGTATATAATTCCATTCGAAATCTAAATATAAGGTAAACCCTATCTATTAAAAAAACAATCATCCAAATCGAAGAACCCAGTACAAAGTTATGCCTGATAGAATCGGTTAACGGACCAGAATTCAGAGGGTGAGTGATCAATATCCTTCATTTTGCTATCCTTAGGGGTGGATTTCATCTTTTAAATTCAAGTGGGAGCAAATTCGAAGTACACCCTATCCACTGAAAGAAGAATTATCGGAATCGGACGCCTCAGTAAAAAGTTATGCGTGATCATACATAAAAAAAATGATGGAAAAAAAAATATACGGGTCGACTAGAGAACCTCCTTCTTTTTGGTTTCGTCGGTTAAAAATGTAACAAACATGAAGGGTTGCCATTTAAAAAACAGAACTTAGTTGTCCATCTTATTTTGGGACATCCTGTAAATAAATAGAAATATTTTTAGAATGTGCCTCATTGTCGGACCTATCGTTAAAAAAATCAAGTCGATAGCTTGAGAAAAAAGTTATTGAACTTGCACGCACCCCTGCGTCACCCTGTATGGTGAAGAGACCCTAACTTGAAAAAATGTAATAGTTATTTATGCAACAAGTGCAAAAAGTGTTTATTGCACTCGACGTGCAATAAAAAACCACTTTTTTCCCTAAATATAGTTCAATAAAGTTTTGTTTTTTGCATGAACTTAAAAAAAATCATTCATTGATTGAATTCTTTCATCCAGTATTCATTGAAAACTCATATTTGATTATTATAGGAAAATATATGCAATATTTTTTTCATGAAGTCGGTAAAATTGCGAGTCAACCAACCTCGTAGTCGATACATTTTTCCATTTGATGTAATTGATATTAGTTTTTTACGTACTACTTATAGTCTAATCAACAAGTTCAAAAACGTGTTAAATAGATATAAAGCTCCTAAAAATATGAGCAATAGCTCATTCGATTCGGAATGACGTCTAGAAAAAGTTTAGGTTATTAGCACGTAAAATTGCGATTTTATTAACAAATAAGATAAAAAAGAAGGTATTTCGTTTTTCGTTAATAATTTCTAAAATAATGATATTTAGGATATGTGAAAAGATCCCGAAAGAGGAGGAAATTTCCAATAAAAACTCGGAACTATATCTCTATTATTTATAATTTTTTAACGTGAAATATGGACGTTACAGCATAGGCAGCTACCGTTATATCACCAAAATAATTTTGTATAGTATAAGTAACAATTGAAAATTTGAATAAATTATGGTGTAATCTAGACTTGAACGAAAACCTCGGTAAAAAATTTTCATGTCGATTTTTCAAAGTTACACCATTGTTAATTAAATATTTTTTCAATCTCTGTTTTTATAAATTACGACATAAAAGTTTAAATAATTGGTCTATAAATGTTGCCTGGAGTCTTTTCATTTAGTACTTAATAGCAAAAAATTATTAAAGTTTATTATTTTGTTAATTATAATTTTTTTAAATTAACAAAAAATAAAATTTTTAAAAAATGTTATAAAAAAATTTTTTTTTAGTAATATCTTATTGTTGCTGTTTTTGCATCTGATATAGGTATTAATTAACATTGGAAAAAAAATTTTTACGTCATTTGTTAAGAAATTGTTTATAAACAAACGAACTATTATGGGATTTTTAAAGTTTTTTTTTTACCATCTTATTGCATAGTTAAAATTATGATTTAAAAAAAATATTCTTAAATAATGTTTTTTATTGTTTTTAATCGTTTTTTTAATATTTCAATTGTTTAAATAATTAGTTAAGAAATTATTTTATTCTTAAAAATCATCATTGACCTTTTTCAATGAATTAACAGAGAAATATTTTTTTTTTATAAATAAAATTATTTCTCTGTTAATTCATTGAAAAAGGTCAATGATGATTAAAATAAAATAATTCTCAACTATTATTAAACAATTGAAATATAAAAAAACTATTATAAACAATAAAAAAAAATTATTTAAGAGATTTTTTTTTTAATCATAATTTTACCTATTCAATGAGATGGTAATTTTTTTTTTTTAAATCCCAAAATAGTCTGTTTGTTTATGAACAATTTCTTAACAAATGACGTAAAAATTTTTTTTCCAATGTTAATTAATACCTATATTAGATGCAAAAACAGCAATACTAAGATATTACTAAAAAAAAATTTTTTAATAACATTTTTTAGAAATTTCAATTTTTGTTAATTTAAAAAAATTATTATTAGCAAAATAATAAACTTTAATATTTTTTTTTGCATTGCCCTATTAAGTACCTAAATGAAAAGAGCTCCACGAAGCGAAAATTTTATAGACCAATTATTTAAACTTTTATGTCGTAATTTATAAAAACAGAGATTGGAAAAAAATTAGTTAATTAACAATGGTGTAACTTTTTGAAAAATCGACATGAAAATTTTTTTTTATAGTTTTTTTTAATATAATAAAAAAATTATTTTAGGTGATACATAATTTATTCAAATTTTTAAATTGTTATTTAATATTATAAAAAAATTATTTTAGGTGATATAACGGCTTTTTAGACGGTGCGCCTATGCCGTAACGACCTCGCAGAGCCCTATTTTCAGCGTTAAAAAAAAATTATAAATAATAGAGATAGAGTTCCGTTAGAGTTTCCTCCTCTTTCAGGATCTTTTTTCATAATTCATTGAATATCATTATTTTAAAAATTATTAACGAAAAACGAAATACCTTCTTTTTTTAATCTTATTTTGTTAATAACAATCGCAATTTTTTACGTGCTAATAAACCCTTAAAAAACATTTTTCTAGACGTCATTTCGAATCGAATGAGCTATCGCTCATATTTTTAGGAGCTTTATATCTATTTAACACGTTTTTGAACTTGTTGATTAGACTATTATCCGCATCCCTTCGTGGATCTCTGTCACGTTTCAGAGTTCAATGACTTCGCATCGCGGTAATTCAATCCGTCGTAAAAAAAAATTGTAGGCCATTTTGTTATTTTTCTTTATTTCCGCTCGATGAACCCGCCGTCGAACGGTTCACTGGCGTGGCTAATGGGTCTTTGTCGAAATTGTAGAAAAGTGCCGAGTGAGATCGGAACTAATTCATAATCGATGCGAAAAATTGAGAAACACCTTTGGGACGCGAAACTGGTTTTGTGCGTGTGCCCAGGGACGGACGAGCAATCAGGCGAATTTTTCCATTGCGATAAACTCAACAATTTATCATCGATGATGTTAAGATAGGACGCCTACTTGAATGTGACAACAAAGGTAAATATCCGATAGTTGTTTTGTGCCGATATAATCATATACGAGTGGGCAACCTCATCTTCAACATCATCTATGATTAAATCGTCGAGTTCATTGCACCTGTATGCTTCCGCAATCACCAATATTAAATATATTTTCACTTAGAGCAGCTTTATTCGAAAAACTTCATCAATGTGAGTCCAGTTGCCGATAAAACATCTGGAATCAGCATCTTTGGCCTTGTGTTTTTTTCGGTATTTCACATAGATTTAATTCCACATGTGTCGTTTAATTTGTCAGTTAGTTTCCTTACGCTGTATTCACATTTTTGGCATTTTGGTTTCAATGGAAAGTTTTCATTCATCAGCCATCCAAAAAAGCACGTGATAAGGGTGAGCTGTCAATTGAACCCAGCGTTAAGGTAGTTCTCGTGAAATCCACTTCCAATCAGATTTCCACTTTTAGTTAACATTATTACCGGTATCATATTGAATTTTTGGAATGATTTACCACGCCGAAAGCGAGATATAAGGCTTCAAAGTTGCAACGTTTAACACGTTATCCCTATAGTGAGCTACCGCCGACTCCGCATTTTAAGGCATAACTAAAAACCCTCCATCCAGATCTTTTTGAAAAACTAGTATATTATTGAAAGGCAAGTAACAAATTTTATAGAAAAAATTAAACACGCGTAGCCATACATTTATTTAGTTATTGCCATAAGAAGTTTCAAAATTATTGCGGATGAGAAGTGCAAGAGAGGAAAGGCTGAAAATTGTGGCAACGCCTCAAGCGAGCGCTGTGATTCGAATAAACGAGAGCGCGAGGGTCTTGCTATTTTGAATTGAACTGTGTTTTGGAATGCACATATTTATGAATAATAGTTGTGAATAATTGCGTTAATATATACTAGCATTTTAAACATATTACAATAGGAATAATATAAAATAAAATGTAGTTTTAGAGTAACGGCAAACAACAGTGCTAAACTTTATTTTATTTATGCATTTGTACAACACATGTACGTATAACATAATACGAATATTTTTAAACATAAACAAAAATGATTCAGATTTCTAACAGCCTAAGAAAATATAACGTATAAATCTACAAAAAAATATAAACAACAATGAATGTAATATTATTTATTTTTCTAACTATTATGCTAAATAATCACTTGATTGACTATATATTTCTACATACTCTGGAAAAAATTGTTGTGATAAATTTTGTTTTGATGACACTTTTCTTACTTTTGTTTCGATAAAATGGCCTGTACTTACCTAAGCAACAAAAAACGGTTACTCAACATTGTATTCTTTTCTTTTTCTTCATTGTGGTATAGGTATAACAAATAGATCAGCATTCTATGTATTGAAGTTTATTAATCCCAAAAGATGAGGGCAAGAGGTATTGTGAATAATTGGAATGTTCAGAAATATTTTCCAAACTAGCCTCAATCTGTAATATATTCTGAATACTTCAATGGTATTAATAGGATTTATAAGTCTTTTGAGTTAGGTAGAATAAAACCTAGAATTCAGCTAGCTTTGCTTATAGTTGCATTTATATGTTAGTTGAGTGCCTCAAGGATTCCACCTTGGTCCACTTTTTTAGTATAAGTATTTTTGAGTGACGATATGAAAATGTATAAAGATATCAGGCATAACCTGGATTTTGATAAAATGCACGATCTAGGTAACTTTTCAGATTTGTTTTACTAACAGATTCTCAGTGAACATAAATAGTCACCAAATCATTTTCACAAATAGAGAGAATTTTTTCTACCTCCTCAGCATAGGAGCAATGTATCCAATGATCTCTCCTTCTACAGTTTATCCTGACCTTATTAGCGTACCAAGATTAGCTGTTATTTTAACAAATGATCGCAGTGGTGCCCCACTGCGATCATAACTCTAGGTTTTCCATTCTCCAATTTTTAGGTGATTAATCACAGCTTCTCCTTCATCGTGATACAATTGTTTCGGAAAATCGTATGTTATATTTTGTTACGCAATTTTTTTCAATAAATCCCGAGATATAACATTTTTTACAGCACTTAAATTAGGTAAATTACAAGAAATCCTTTCGTTCTCAGGTCGCTCTGAAATAAATTCTTTATATGATTTCGTGTATATTGATAATTCTGACTCTTTACCAATGAAACGAACTAATTTTTGCAAAATTTGTACATCATACATCGCTTTGTGGAAATTATCTGATGTTTCTTTTGACATTGAATCTTTGGCTAATTCCTGGCCCTTTTCGATCTGGGAACGTTTTTCTAAAAATATATAAGCTATCCACAAAACCTGCTATCATGTTAAAATCTTCTATTAAATTATTATTATAGCTCTTAGTAATCTAGGCACATCAAATCTAGCATTATGCGCAAGTAGATAAATTTAAAAATTATTTAAATGCTACCAAACAATCTACTAAATTTTGTGAATCTACTTGTACATCATTCAAATATAATTGACCAGAAATTGTACGCAATCCCGTAATTTTGGTCGCCACAGGATTGATGTTTCGTAGGGCTAACATATTAAATTATCTATTTTCACATTTGGCGGCGATTTGTAAAATGTCATCAGTTATGCACAATCCAGATGTTTCTAAATCAAAATAAATTATGGAATAATTTATTGATATTGATTCGCTGTTTTTTAATAATAGTGATGATGCTCTGATTCGTTAATTCCAAGGTTTGGTTGATATGTTACACCTTTTCCTTCAATTCAACTCTGCGCAACTTTTTTCTCTTGATGTTAGCATCAGTCTTCTTTTTTTCTTATCAGAATCGTATCTTTGAGCATATGTAGCTGTATAACTACCTGGTTCCAAATTAATTTTTTTCTTATATTTAATAACGATACCTTCGCCAATGTTTTTATAGCAAACTGCACCGTATCTTGAACAACTGAATGCGAGCGATCGTTGGATTGCGACGTTGCCAACAGTCCAGTCATGGCTTATTTGCTAGTTGCGTTTCTGAGTGTACAGTTCCCTTAAAAAAGATCCCACTAATTCAGCGTTCGAACATGTATCGCGTCGCGCTACAATCGAGCCTAATTTTTGACACTTTAGCACGACCACTACCTTGAGCATATTTCTGAAATGACAGCCTCAATCTTCGTATACTGCCAGTTTCTAATTGCCACTAATCAAAAGTGTACGACGGGCAAGGCGTGTATAAAAAAAATTGTGCTTCATTCCTTACAAAATATCAATATATCTTTAAAATACATCGAAATATATCTACAATTGAATAAACTCAAAGTGAATATCAATCTAAGGCAATGATTGTTTCATCAAATTCGAATCAAATAATGATTGATATTAGCTCCGTTGATATCAGCATATTCAATAGCCAGTTCACAATTGTAAATGAAATTAAATATCTAGGATTAGTAATAGACCAACAGTAAACTTTAAATAAGCATGCCGAATATACCATTAGAGAATTTGTATTTTTTCTCCAGAATCTCAAAATCTTTATCAACTTTTGCTAGATTATCATGTTACAACTGCATAATAAGACCTCATTTTGACTACTGTGCTGCACTGATGTACCAATTCAACCAAAATCAAATGGGACAATTGCAGATATTACAAAATCGAGGAATGATAATTATTTTAAGATGTAACCAATATACTATTGAATTTATGTTGAATACCCACAATGGCAGCCGGTACAAAAAAGACTGTATTACTTGAGAATGTTTTTTTTTTTCAAAATTA
Source organism: Gonioctena quinquepunctata (assembly GCA_018342105.1). Lineage (NCBI taxonomy): Eukaryota > Metazoa > Arthropoda > Insecta > Coleoptera > Chrysomelidae > Gonioctena > Gonioctena quinquepunctata. The sequence goes on from JAFIRS010000654.1 coordinate 140,878, forward strand.
CTAGTGCGATATAACCAGCCTATCTTAGCAGATATTTAGTCAGAAATAGTGATCTTCATTTATACAACACACGAACATGTAATACATTTTATATATACCGAACCAACTACAAGAGTGGATTGAATTCATTGTTCTCTAAAGGCATATATAGCTTTAATAAGATACCTGATAAGATCAAAAATATAAGTTACTATATATTGTACATTAGGATTCCTAAAATGAAGTCTACTTTTACTACTACTGTTAAAGGACAGGTTCAGTCTGCTCAATTATAAGTTAAAATCGTCCCTAAGAATTATTTCCAATGTTTTTTCTGCAATTGGGCTATCGAGATTTATTGATTTTTCTATTTCATAATACTTTGATATGTTGAAAAGAGAAACATTCTCAATTAGATATTAATAAAAATATTTTTCTGTGAATTGAAAAATCCACGATAAAAATTAAGTTATTTTTTGTGAATGTCTAACAGAAAACAAGTGATTTTATGAATATTCTGTTCATATTTTCAACAAATCAATTGTGTTTTAGTTTTTAAAAAGCTTACAAGCATTTCGTATTCCGAAAATTTGATGTTTTTGTAGATTTGGGAAGTGGACCCCCACTCTTTTGTACAATCTTCAAACACTTGGTACACCTTCTCGTAAGCGCAACGTGATTTTCCTTAATTACATTGGAAAGTTACCTCTTCTGCCTCACTGACAGTACCTATCTATCAAAATGAGACTTTAACCTAGATACATTGTTACGTTATGATTATTGTGCCCATAACGTCTCAATGATAATTTTAGAGTCGTTATATGTCCACCAACATCGCAGATACGTTATATAAAAATCGAATCTGATACGTATCTGAAACTGTTCTGTTACAACAAAAGTACTTATATACGAGTAAGCGTAATGAAATCGTTACATAACAAGTCCTTTTTTTCACATAATTTGAAACTACTTTCTTACGGGAAAATACTCAAGTCTCTTTTTTTAGGTTCTTTTGGAAGTATTAAGTACATCATAATATATCCAAATTTCCATCTATTGATGGATTGCTTACAATTAAAGTCAAGTCAATACATTAGAGCTTTCCTACGAAAATTAATAAAATATTTGAAAATACACTATCGAGCATAACATTTTACACAAATGATATATCCATTTGTGCCTAAGCTTCATATGTTATATGTCTTCAGTCGAGTTTTTATTACTATAAATCATGGTCAGTTATAAATGACCAGGTTATTAGAATGTATGAATAAAAAATCAATTGAATGATTACATCCAGTGAATAATAATTTATATATATTTAGGTAATTATTGATAAATATTGTGATTCAGTTGAATCTATATGTTAAATAGGGATTATACAACAAAACTCATCATTTAAGTAAACTCAAATTTGAAATAAAAAAATATATATCAAAACATGGAACATCAAACAAAAAATAAACGAAAATATACATTTCTCTGCAAAAATAAAATATATAAATAATTATTGTATTTACTGAAATCTCGGAATTAAATACTCTCAACATCCAATAAGGGTACGTTGAACCTGAACTTTCAGTTTTCATTACGATGACAGCCTCAGCTTTTAATAATCATTGTGTTGCATGTCGTAGCCATTCCATGGCTATTTTATCGAATAAACAATCCGAAAATGTTGGGACAACTTTCCGTACTGCACCTAAAAAAATATGTATTGAAATATTTGATTAACAATGCTGTCGTTTCATTACATCGCATGAGTTCGATAATAATCCTTTTTAGTTGCTTTTTTGAGCATTGGCCATATTTTTTCCATAAATAAAAATAAAATTAAGTGTTTATTTTTGTTGTCCATATATCATGTTAATTGATTGATCAATTAAATGTATTACCTTATGGTCCATGATGATATATATATATATATATATATATATATATATATATATATACCTGGGGCCATAAATATATCTATATATAGTTTTCAATCGTCTTGATTAATCATTGGAATTAGGGTGCAAATTTTTTGGCAAAACTGATTCCACAAACAAATCAAACCTTCATATTGAGATTTTATTAATTACCCTCCTAGTAGAAAACAATATGATGATGTGGCACATAACTTTTTTTTCAGATACTGATTTTCTTGTAGATAGGTAATAAATACCATCAATAATTTGATCACTCAAAAAACTCACTAAGTAGTATTGAACCGGCACAAGAGATTGATGAACGATAAATGAAATACCGCAACTTATTTGAGGTTAACCGCAGAGCACAAGATAAAACACAAGACCAGTTGAGAACGTTTTTGTAACGAATCAGTTATAGTTCATCCATTATCAATTGCAGAAGCATAAAAAACAAGTTTCCCAGTCTTGAGGCGGAATCCTTTGAGCAGCAGAGGAGGGCATAACTAATTTTATTTAGATATTTAAATATTTTAAAAATACGTTAAAATAAAAAAATATGCCATAAGCGAAGAAGTATGATGTATTTATAGGCAATTGGATCATAATATGTTCATTTTCCTATGGTCGAAAAAAAAGCCATATTTTCCAACAAAACACAACAGAACTATAGAATATTTTAAAACCTATTTCGATCCTAGATCAGAGACGCTACTGGCTTTTATTTATTCAGACCTCTTCAAACACAAATATAACTCGTGATTTATTAGTTTCTTGGCCTCTCAACGTATGGACACACCTACAAGCATTATCATTGGCTTGCGGTCCGTTTTAATTGGCTGCTGAAGAATTAGACAGCTGACACTCAAACACACGTTGACTATAGGCTCTTTGATCTCCTTTTGTTCTTACCTTCGTCGTCGAGAATGTTTACGAGTAGTACATATTATTTTTCGTTCCGTTTCTTCCCATATACGCTCGTGTTAGCGAAGTGAGTTATTGATTTGATCCCTATAGAAACAGCTTCTGCAATTGAAAATAACTATACGTCATATTTCCTAACCACTAAACGTATCTTCGACGTCCCCATGGTATTGAAATGTTCTGAAACCAGAACATCCTAAAGATATAAATAAGACATATTGCTATAAATAAATCACCAAGATGTTTTAAAGATGTCTCAAAGTTCGTTTGGAACGAAATGAAGCTGTGATGATTTTCTTATTAGTGACAATGCTTATAATAACATCGCAACTCCATAACTTATAAATTATGTTTTCTCAGAACCTTCGTCACGGGTACAAGAATTAAACGTTAAAAAAACCTCACAGGTTCTTGCTCAGTGGGACTATTCAGCGGCCCGCCTACAACATTGGTTGCCTGTGTGCTAAATAATGATCGGCAAATTAAAAAAATAAATTATGTAGGGTGTATTCCAACATGTTGCACTACCTATATTTGATAGTCCATTTAAAAAATGAAAATAATTATAATTATTTTTTTGGAAATCAATACCCAAATTTCACTACTTCTGAAATAGCTCACGCCACGATACAGATGTACGGAAAGTCAGTGTGTCGATGACTATACGATGTTTCTCAATTCAACTTCTTGCGATGGATGACCTATGTTTTTCTATCAATGTGTTAGTTATGCTTTGAAATTGTGTTAATTGATTTTATCTACACATATTTCAAAATAACCTATGAGATAGGTATGTCGAAAGTATTTTATTCATTGTTTACTGGGGCTACAGTCGTAAAAACCATATTAGTTATCATTTATCATTCATCGATAAAAACCGTCTGTCAGTTGTACATTCCAGGTAAACACCTCAATTTTATATATGGTGAAAAATTGGCGTTTTTTTCAGAGGCAAAATTTCCAAAGAACAAGGCGTAGAAACATAAAACGATGATTATCTAATAATACTGCTATTTAACGTTTAATACAAAAGTACAATGAAAATCTACCTTCTTCAAAAAGTAGAAGAAATGGGATCCTGGTTGGTGGAAAATAGGGTAAAAATATCACCTAGTTATCACCAACCACTTCAAAAATAAATTACTCAAATATTGAAATATATTTTTGGGACATAAAAAGTAATACAAAATTATTTTTTTGCTTTCAAAGTACCAGCACGTTTCTTATAAAAATGTATTTATAGTAAAATTCTAATATATTAACAAGACAATATTATACACTTCACTTTTTATTTTTTAATATTTCACTTCAACAAAAGGAACGTTTATTCTATTTTATTTCCCCTATTCCTTTGTAGTTGCTATACTAACTTTTCTGAGATGATGTTGATTTTTACTCATGTTACATGAATGGGACCCTCGAAATATTTAAGTTGTTGGAGAAAAATCAAACGGAATTTCGTTTATTCTATAAACTTTTTTTTTATTGGTGTCCCATTTAAAGCACGCCTCAGCGTGTTTAAATCGAACTCTAAAAAACGCGCGTTTTTTAAAGTTACCATGGCAACATCAACAAATCGAGAAACGTGAAGTCTAAATGACAAATTTTTGATTATTGATCTGACAGGAGTACCTTGTAACGTCAAATAAAATATTACTAACAACTCGTTCATTTATGTGATACCTCTTGCTCCTCCATCCATTTGATGAACTTTTCATATTCTTTTTTATATATCACTGGATTTTCGCGGTATCAACCGCGATTCTGCCTCACCATTGAAAAAATCGATATTAGAATAATTCATTTTAGAGCTCTGGTGACAACAAATATTGATCTTTGATAACAAATTGCAAATGAATATCTGTTTTTCTCATTTCCATGACAACGAAAGGTATACTGATGTCACAGTTCTTATTTCTATTTTTTGTTGTAATAATACCAGTATATATGATTTCAAAGTGCACCAATAAAAAAAATAGCGTAAAGTATTCGTGGATAACTGGTCTTAAAAACACTTGCTCTATTTCGAGCACTCCGGCTGCGTGTTTTAAAGCCCTTTTTATCCACCTATACTTTAATATACTATTTCTGTAAAACACTCCAAAAAGGAATGAAAAATGTATATATTCCATACACACTTCACCTTCTATATAAGTGTAACAAAATAATATAATATTAAAATAACAAAACCAAATATACTATTGACCACCACCTTAAACCACAAATACAAAGATCAATGTTCAAGGACTAATAAAAAAAAAGTTTTGCTCCTTTTAGAGGAGAAGCTTTGACCTTTGATGAAAAGACGCAAAAACCGTGGCACTAACGTTTCCGGCATGTAAAAGCAGATAGGTGTCGGTTTTATTTAAAAAAAATATTTGCTGATAAAGAAAGATAAGCGGGCCTCTGTTAGTACTATAAATAACTTATCATATATCCGAATCAAATGTTAATGCAAGTTCTGAATTGATTCGATGTTAGTTATACAACATATAAGCTGTGGTTATAGTATAGTATGATGAATTAAAAGTTCTTGCAATACATCCTTATCAGAAAGATAAAATATAACGTAGCGGTTAGTGCCATAAAATAATCTATATTTTCATTATAGTATCACTGCTCAAAACATTCCACTGCATACTTTTTTATCAGAATGGTTTTTTTCATAGTTGCGGTTATAGAGGTGGTAGTGATAAATGTTGGGGTTTTTATTTTTAAAAAGTGCGTTAAAATGTCTATTTGGAAATCTATAAAAAGTTTTGTAAGTAGATTTGATGTTTTGTGCCTTCATGTAATCTTAAGCCAATAATCGAATGCTAGGAAGGTAATTTGCGGTTAATATCCCGTAGTTGGACATGTGCGACAGACTTGCCGTTTGTTTGTATCTTTGGCTCCTGAAAGCACGAATCTGTATGAAAAGATGGCGCTTTCAATAACATTCACATTTATCAACAATAAATTTTATTTTAGCAACCATTTATCAACTGATTTTAGCCTAGTACTTTAGGTAAACAATCAGTATTTTTGATACCTGAAAAAAACATGCCCTTTGGGAGATATCTACTGAAAAACTCTTCTTTGGTTAGAATTGAACTTTTTATTGTTGAAAAATGTAGTAGAATGAAAATAACGTTGAATCAAAAATCATTGTTGAGCAGTGAACTTGCAAAAGGGCTTAAAAAATGGAAGATCAGAGTGAAATTCTGTCGGGCCATTTGTTGCTTCATTAGCTGGCTTCTGGTGTATATGATCAGTAGGATCATATGGGTCAGTGTATTTTGCACTTTGAAAAATTATTGTAAGCCAATCCCAACTGATATTCATGATGAACAATGCTTTTCCGCCAAATCATCAATTAGAAAAGGCTTGGGCAAACTTATTAATCAGAATAATAATAATAATGATAATAATAATATTTATTTCACTTGTTAAACAGTATGAAATCATTACAAGAAACATTCACATACAGTAACAAGGAAGACGTATGTGTATAAATAAAAAATTGATATAAAACAACAAAACATGAAAGATACTAATCAGGACATATAAGGATAATTAACAATAATTTATCGAGAGAAGTTATTAAAACTCGTCAACGGTGTAGCAATTTCTTTCTATGAGATATTTTTTCAATTGTCTTTTGAATATAGAGATATTCATTGAGTCCTTAATAGAAACATCTAGCCTCTTATATAGTTTGGGTCCGAGGTAGAGGTGACTCTTGTGATAGAGAGAGGTTCGGTGGGGGTTCGGTATCAGCAAACCTCTAGCTCTAGTTGCATATGAATGGTCTTGTTGGTTTGCCATAAATTTTTCTCCATTCTTATAAACGTAGAGACACATCTCATATATATACAGACCAGCAACTGTGAGTATTCCCAGCTCTCTGAATGTCGTTCGCACAAATAAGAAAAAGCAGTGGTCCGAGTATGGATCCCTGTGGAACTCCTTGTTTGCAGGCCAAAAACTGACTGAACACCTTGGATTATCACTCTTTGTGACCTGTTCTCTAGATAGGACCTCATCCAATCTTGGGCAACTCCACGGACCCCATAGCGATGCATTTTCTGGTCAGTAAATAGTGATCAACGCAGTCAAATGCCCTAGAAAAATCGATAAACAAACCACATACTCGTAGATTGTTATCCAAGGCTGTTACTACGTGCTCAATGAAATCATACAAAGCTGTTTCCGTGCTTTTATCTTGCATGAAACCATGTTGGTTTGACGAAAGAAGTTCATTTTTAAGGAAAAATGCTAGTAACTGATTTTTAATATTCATTTCGTACAACTTGGATAAACTAGGGAGAGGACTTAGTCCTCTATAGTTCTCATAGCTATTTGAGTCTCCTTTTTTGAAGATTGGGGTAACGATTGCAAATTTTAATTTTTCAGGGAACATTCCTTGTTCCATGGAAAGATTTATCAGATAGGTCAGGGGGTAGACTAATTCTTCCATGCATTTTCCAGAAGATTGTTTGAGACCTGATCATATCCGCTGGCATTAGAATTTTTTAATTTATTTATTGATTCAAAAAACTCATATTCTTTGATTGGATGGAAAAAGATGGAGTTTGGGCAAAGCGCGACTATATTTTCCATAAAATTGAGATCATATTCTCTTTGTTCTTCAGCTTTCGTGAAATGCGTGCATTAAAATTGTTAGCCATGTCAACACATGACACCTTGTGTTCTCCATCAAAAATGGAAATATCTTTGGGTTTATAGTTTTTTTCTGGATATTATTTATAGTTCGCCACGTGGTTTTTGGTTTATTGTGAGAACTATTAATCTTTGATCAATGCATCTTTGATTATTCTGCTAGTTTCTCCCTGTATGTTATAGTTACTTGGCGACATTTGTCCTTGAAATTTTCGTTTACTCTTGCGCATTCTGAGTATAGAGAGACCATATTCTTGAGGTTATAGAGTTCTGAGGTAAGGGGGTTAGAGTTGACTTTGTTTGTTTTGTCTGTTTAAGTGGAAAAGATACATCAATATAATATTGAAGGATTTCGTGAATTCTATTATATGCTTCATTTGGACATGTTTCCTTGTACACATTCTGCCAGTTCTTATTTCCCAGTAATATTTTTCTCTGAGAAGCTTAAATAGTAAGAAATTGGCACAGGGGAGTTTTTGGTGGTATTTTCTATGGGGAATTCAATTATTTGTCCATAGTGATCAGATAAATGAAAATCCTTGATCTTCACCTTGTAATCTGCCATTTTGGTTATAAGAAAATTATCAATGCAAGTGCTCGAGGAGGCTGTCACTCGGGTTGGTTCATATATTGTACACATTATGTTGTACGCGGATACTAAATCCTCTAGCTGGTTCACATTTGCGCCACCTTTTAGAAAATTTATATTTAAATCCCCTCCTATAATTACTTTCTCATTATCCTTGCAAATTAGTGTCAATAACCCTTCAAGTAGGTCTAAGAACGGCTTAAAATCTCCCATTGGTGGTCTATACATACAGACAAAGGTTGTTTTATTTTGTTGTGATCTGATGCCACAGCTTTCAAGTACACCCTCAAGACATACGTTTTTTAGGTTTAGGACCGCAAATTCCAAACTAGTTGCATTATTTTTAAAAATTGCTACACCGCCGTTTTTGGTTTCACTTCTACAGAAACCAGTACATAAACTGAAATTTTTCAGCTTCGTTACAAGCAGCTGCTCACTATTCTGCCAGTGTTCAGAAAAGGATAAAATTCAATTAATCGTATATATTCGAGCCTATATATGAGGATAGTCTGAAAAGTTTCCGACCTAAACATGAAGATGGCAGCACTCGTCAACAATAGCCAGAGATGTGTTTGCGCATCTTTTGAAATGTACTCACCGAAATTGCAGTAATTTTGGTCGCGCAGTTGTTGTTTGACAATCGGGTATCGAGCTGTCATTAAATATTTGTTTTTGAAAGGCAATACGCCTACGCAAATCAAAGACGAGTTCGACCATCATTTACCACCGTGAAATTTGGGGCAGCTGAATTTAAACGTGGCTGTACCAACTTCGGAGAAGATGAACGTTCGTACGTCCAAAAACTGCAACCACTCAAGTTCACCAAATGGTGCTAGACGACCATCGAATTGAAATGAGAGAGATAGCAGAGGCTATGAATATATCCAAAAAAAGTGTTTGTCACAGACTGCATGAATAATTAGGCATGAGAAAGATTTCCGTGCATTGGGTGCCGCGTTTGTTCAAGTTAGATCAAAAACGTGTCCGAATTAACATTTCCAACGCTCTGTTGTCGCAGTTCAGTCACAGTAAATCAGAGTTTTGGCGCCGATTAATTACTGTAGATGAAACTTGGCCACACCATTATACACCAGAAACGAAAATACAGTCAAAACAGTGGACTGCGAAGGAAAAATGGGCTTAAAAAAAAGCAAGACCTGTTTTTTCGGTTGGGAAAGTGATGGCGACTGTTTTTTGGGATAGTCATGGAGTTATCTCACTCGATTATCTTCAAAAAGGAAAAACCATTACAGGAGCCTACTACGCATAATTACTCGATAAGCTGAAGGCAGAAATTACAGAAAACGGAAACACACCTCAGCGGTTGCCATGGCGAAAATCCACGAATTACGGTTTCAACTGCTTGACCACCCTCTTTACTCACCAGATCTAGCCCCAAGCGACTTTTTTCTGTTCCCTAAGCTAAAAGTTGCGCTCGGAAAATTTCCGTCAAATGAGTTGCCCGTCACCTTCGTAAACAATTATTTTGCAGAGAAAGGCGCCGAGTACTACTTGGACGGGTTAAAGCGAAGGGTGCATCGCTGGGAGAAGTGCCTAGACTTAAAAGGAGACTATGTAGAAAAATAAAAATGAATTTGAAGAAAAAATGTCTTGTATCTTTGTTGGGTAGGAATTTTCTCAGTTCACTCTCGTATAAATGTATGGTTTTATAATTTGATTTGGTACGGAACACTAATCGTACAAGACTTGCAATAGACCAGTTGTTTTAAATAATTTTTTGTCGACCAAATCTATAATTATGGAAAAAAAGGATCTGACAGTCGCACTGTGAAAGATATACAGGGTGTCCGGAGATGAAACCGACAATACTTATGGGGTTATAGGGACTGCCAATATGATTGCAAAATGCCATATACAAATGTCCAAAACCGCTTCGTTACTGACATAGATGAGAGTGATTTGTGAATTTAGACAAAAAATGCAATCCGTCATATTAAATACAGGGATTAGCCGATTCGGTTTAAATTTGATACATGAATAAAACTGAAAGGACTTAACAAGTAGCCCTTTGAACGAAACCAATATCAGGAACGGAATATTTGTTTTTCCATGTTTAGTTCTAGTAAGAATAACCCTGTATAATAATTATCAAAAATCTGAGCTCAGATTCGAAATTTAGGGAAAAAATCCTACAGGAACTTGTTAAAAAGGTTTCTGGCACCATTTCTGTTATTCCGTAATAAATTATTATTTTCAATTTTTCACTCAAGAAATTAATTGTCGGATAAAGTACCATCAAAAATGGGTTAATATAATAAATATTTACGAAACCAAGACATAAATATTGTTATTCTCTTTAATCAGTTCGTAGTAAAATTTTATAACCCAAACAAACCGAAGAATAAATTCGTATCAGTAGCTTACAATGTTTGTCTAAATACAGTAGGCTTGTGTCGTTGTCAAATCCCGATTTTCCTTATGAAAAACTATTGTTTAGCTAGCTGGCATTAGCGTTAGTTTTGTTGGTGTTCATTCATTATTCTAGATGTTTTTAAGTTTAATCTATGGTTCTTAGAGTGTGTTTATGATGCCGTTTCATTTCACTAATGAGGAATACGCAGATATTTTATTTGTGTATGGGCTTTGCGAAGGAAATGGCCAGTCTGCAAGAAAGGAATACAGACGCCGCTATCCTAATCGTCACGTATCACATCATTCAACATTTGATAAAAGTCCGGTCAATTTAGACATAAAAATAGTGGTCAAATAACAAAAATTCCCGGGGAGCTAAATATTGGTGGAGAGCTGGGGTTCACCATTACAAATAAATTTTCAAAACTCCCCATCGATCCTATGTGTGCTACAAAAGTTATTCGGGGTCAAAGTTCAAAATTTGAGGTTTTTTTGATTTTTCTCGAAAATGGTAAGTTTTATAAAAAAAACCTCAAACCAAAGTTCTAGATCCTAAAATTCTCTACAAAAATGGTATCCATGATTTTTTTCCTAAGAGTTATCGCGATTCTAAGAGTCACATTATACATGATATGCACATATAAGCCACGTATATACATAATCAGGCACTTAAGACAAGTATAAATACCTATTTATTTCTCTTTTATATACAGTATCGGAAAACATTTATCTGGGGTACGGACAGAAATCTACACGAGCAACAAGGAACGCAATTATATGATAATAACACATAAACAAGAGAGACGCACTGCTGTGCGCCCCTCCTGTTACTCCACCCGACACATTAACTGACCACGTGGCAATGCTACACCCTGTATTATTATTTCAACGCATGAGTATCACTAAAGCTTTTGAGGATGAGATTGAAAAATTTTTTGAGTATGAATTAGCCCCTTACCCCTTATCACTCTTCGATGCAGCTGGAATGCGTAAAACAACAAAGTCAGCAATTTACGATTGCTTTCAATCAGTCAATACTGAGGTTGATCGTTCAAACGCAACTTACATTATTGATGGAGGATACCTACTACATCACGTTGTGTGGGATCGAGAAGAAACCTTTAGCGTTATTTTTGAAAAATATGTTCAGTATCTACGCAGACATTATGGGCTTACAGTGACGGTAGTATTTGACGGCTACAGTGACTCGACAAAGAATATTAAAGCTGCAGAACAACGTCGTCGAACTACAAAAACATCATCGGGTTCCGAGATTATCTTTGATGAATTTATGACAGTTCCAGCGAATCAACAACAATTTTTCGCTAACATTAATAATAAATCTCGTTTCATTTCCATGTTAAGTGACAAATCAACAGCTGCGAATATTACAGTGAAACAAGCTCAGAATGACGCAGATGTCCTCATAATTGAAACAGCAATAGAAAAATTTAATGCAACAAACACAACAATTGTAGTTGGTGAAAATGTTGATTTGTTAGTACTACTTACTGCAAGGACTCCAATGGATAAAATTATTTATTTTCTGAAACCTGGAAGGGCTCAACAGCGAACAGAAATATATTCTCCAAAAAGTTTATCTGCTTATCCCAAATGCCAAAACTATATTTTATTTTTACATGCGATAACCGGCTGCGACACTTCGTCAGCAATGTACAGAAGGGGCAAATCGTCAGTATTTAAATTATTCGAAAAAAAAGATTTGACTGACTGCGCTAAAGTATTTACAGAAATTGATTCCACACCGCAAACAATAATTACGGAAGGAATTCGCTTTCTTCTTGCGGTTTATGGAGCTCCAAAAAAAAATAACTTGCATTGATAAATACCAATACTTAACTTTTGTAAAAAATACGCGAAACAAGAAACAAGTACAACTATCCTCCAACATCGGCATCTGCTATTCAACACTTGTATCGAGTATACTATCAAGTTCAAACATGGCTAGGCAATCAACTGAACCCAGAAGACTGGGGTTGGAAATTGATAGATAATACTCTGGAACCGATTCAAACTTTACTCCCACCTGCTCCAGAAAAACTCCTCAACACAATTTTTTGCTATTGCAAAAAAGGTTGTAGTGGCAAATGTGGCTGTAAAAAAGTCGGGTTGCTGTGTTCTCCAGCGTGTACCAATTGCCAAGGTCAGTCTTGCTCAAATGTCCAGTTGAGTACAATAGAGGAAGATTCCTGTGATTTTAATGAAGAGACCAATGACTCAGCCACATTTGAACAATTTTTGAACATCCAGCAAGAGGAAGAAGAAGAAATCGAAGAAGACATGACTGTTGAAGTAGACTTTCAAGAATATGAATCTGATTAAAATATCTAAAGAAATCAAAACAATAGTTAACCCAATAATCAATAGCAATATCAATAATCAATATCAATAATAAGGTAATATCTAGAACTTGACGGGTATTGCTCCTTTAAATTATCCTAGAATTGTCATGACAGTTAGTGGAGTAGGCCTACAGGGGAAACCACGGTAAAAAAAAACGCGCCGAGTATTAGGGGAATAGGAAAAGTTCCATCAAATATAGGACGAGAAGATGCTCGAAGAAATAATGTTCATCACGAAGAGCAAATACTGGACGCTGTAAATGATAATCCTTCTAGTAGCGTAAAAAGAATAAGTAGGCAATTGGCGCTACCTCGTATGCTTGTACGGAAAACATTAAAAGAAACTGGTTTGCACCCATACCACAAACAAAAAGTGCAAAAGCTTGAAGAGGGTGATCATGTACCACGCATATCGTTTTGTAGATGGTGCTTAACACATAGAACGACCATTGACAGAATTGTATTTACCGACGAGAGCTAATTCACCAGGGATGTGCAGTAGAAATGTGTATATTTGGACAGACGAAAACCCACATGCCATTGTTCAGAAAAACTGCCAATTCAGATTTTATGTCAATGTATAGTGTGGAATCCTTAATAATCATTTGATTGGACCTCACGTTCTTGACCCACGGTTAACTGGTGATGTTTACCTAAATAATTTTTTGGCCAATACTTTACCGGATCTATTTATTGCAAGATCTAAATACCAGTAGTATGTGGTTTTAGCATGATGGTGCTGCACCTCACTTTTCAATTCTAGTTAAAAACCATCTTAATGCCACTTATCCCAACAGAGGCCGAGGAGGTCCAGTGAATTGGCCACCGCGATCCCCTGATTTAACACCCCCAGACTACTATTTATGGGGTCATTTAAAATCAGAAGAGTATAATGAAAATAATAGAAATACGGAACATTTATTAGAGAAAATTACTGCTACATGTAATAGTGTAAACGCTCTCAAAAATGTATTGATGCTGGAGGGCTTCACTTTGAAAATTTATTGTAATATTAGTAAAAGTTTTTTACGATTTTTTTTTTGTTATGTTTATTACAAAGAATTATTGTGTGTTGTGTTGTATTGTATTTTCATAAATTCAAAATTATTAGTAAGCAAATATAATTTACAAAAAAAATCAGTCCAGTCCTTTTTTTAACAAGCTCCTATACGCATTTTTAGTAGATTTCGAATCTGCGATCAGATTAGTGATAATTGTCAGTTAGGTCAGTTATTCTTACAAGAACTTAACATAAAAAACACTCACTCCGGTCCTGATTTATTCTTCAGTTTTTTTTGGGTTATGAGAGTATTTTATAAAATTTTACTACGAACTAATTAAAGAAAATAACAATATTTATGTCTTTGTTTCGTAAATATTCATTCTTTTAACGCATTTTTTATGGTACTTTATCCGACAATTAATTTCTTGAGTGAAAAAATTGAAAATAACAATTTATTACGGAATAACTGAAATGGTGCCCGACACTTTTTCAACAAGTTCCTGTAGGACTTTTTCCTTAGATTTCGAATCTGAGCTCAGATTTTTGATAATTATTTTACAGGGTGAGTTATTCTTACAAGAACTTAACATGGAAAAAAAACATTCCGGTCCTAATATTCGTTTCGTTCGAAGAGCTACTTGTTGAGGCCTTTCAGTTCAATTCATGTACCAAATTTAAACCAAATCGTCTAATCCCTGTATTTAATATGGCGGATTGAATTTTTTGTCTAAATTCACAAATCACTCTGTATGTCAGTCAGTCCCTATAACCCCATAAGTTTTGTCGGTTTCATCCAGGGTCACCCTGTATACTCTCTTCACGTTAATAATACAATAAACCGCTTTTTTGAAATAATTTTATGTCGTCAAACTCTACAAGCATGGTGAAAAGGTACTGACAGACCTGCTGGCCAGTTAAGTGAATCACCAAATGGTCGTTCACTTGCAAAATGCAATGAACGAACTCTAGAGATGGTAGTTAGATAGGAAAATCAGTATAATATCCACTGAAGAAGCTATTGTATAGTGAAACACGTGTCGTGGTTTTGTAAACACAATTTAATGATGTGAGTGTCTTTTGTTTGCCTTAATATAAAATTGGAGAATCAAGGTTAGATTGGCAGCTCACTTTCGGCCACATACAGGAAACACGTTAAGACGAATGTTGATAAAAACATAAGTAGCAAATTTTCCTTGATGAACAAGGTTTTCCTATACAAGGCTATGATAAAGTCTGTCATTATGTATGCATCAGAAGCATAGAGCCAAGCTGCAAACTACCACAAAATGATGATAGTTTCTTCAGGGGTGCCTCAGGGCTCCCATCTGGGACTCCCGATTCCATTATACATGAAAACTCTTTCGGATTATAACGAAATACATGAGGACCTGTATCGCATTTCATATTACTGTAGAATTTATATATAATGGGTCCAAATGACAATACTGAGGATGATAACTAATGCTCCGTGGTCCGTGCAGTTTGTAAGGATCCTTGAATACAGTGCCTCTCTTTGATGAAGGAAGCTATAATCAGGGTTTTTTTATTGTATGGGGCGAACGAAAAACCACTCGTAAAAGGATTCTGTACCATAGGTCCCTCCGATCCAAGCAACTCAGGCACTCACTTGAGTGATGGGGCATTCCCACAACTCTCACTACGTTGATGGACGAATACATATCTTCATTCGGAATTATTTTGGGACATACAATTTTCAATTTCCTGCGACTTTTGTACGAAGGCATAGAAGAGCCACTGGGAATAATTCTAATAACTCTGAATTGGCATACATTTCTGGTGGTTTATTTATATCGTGAAACCAAATTATTTTGTATGTGGGCACTTTTCTATCGAGATTTTTTTCAAAAGGTACATCTGAGTATATATAAAAATATTTAAAAATTATTCAAGGTAATTTCAAGTCATTTATTTGAAAAAAAAACTCGAACCTTTTCAGTCATGATAACTAAGCTTCTAAACTAATGTGAATAACTAATTTTGAGTTCTTATTTTTTATTCTTTTGTGGCTGAAATCCACTAATTACTACCTACTTAATTTTTAATTACCTACTTACCTACCTTAATTTAACTATTAACTGTTATATAGCATAATTACCCCAAACACGAGGTAGCTGTTGTAAACCGTTGAGGAGATCCCTCGACTGTCTTCCGTTTCCATCATCAGATTAACTCCAGGTCTCCATTATGTTGTAGTGCCATCAGAACTGCATATGTGTGCCAAGTTTCAATAGAATCGATTCACAGATGAAGAATCAATCAATCATCACCTATTTTTCTAACCTTAGGGGTGGAATTTTCTTTCAAATTCAAATGGACCAACTTCGAGGTATACCCTATTCAATAAAAAAATAATTATCTAAACCTGAAAATTCAGTACAAAGTTATGCGTGGTAGAATCGGTTAATAGTTAAAATTCAGTGGGTGAACAATCAATCATCCCCTATTTTCCTACCCTTTGGGGGGAGATATACTCTATCCAATGAAAGGAAGAATCATCAAAATCGGACCACTCTGTGAAAAAGTCATGCGTGCTCATACATAAATATATATACAGGGTGAGTCAGAATAAGACCGACAAACTCCGACTACAGATTCCTCATCTCATTTCGAGGTGAAAAGTTGCCATCAAGGTATGTCCTAAAATGCATCCCCTCTGAGATACAGGGTGTCGAAAGTGCGAAAAAACATTAAGATTTAATTTGTTTTCTCCAAAATTCCTGTAGGCAAAAATTTGAAACTTGGTACCCAAGGTTTATCAACGTGCTAATTTAAAGTTATAATTTTTAATTTTCGTGAACCAGTGGCGTAGTTACGATGGTATGTGGTCATATGTTCCTTCATATTTTCTTGGGACAAGTGAATGGACAAATGAGCGTTTGACATCAGTTCGGCTCATCGATACTCAACCTAAAAGTCATATTCCATGTGCCTAAAAGTGGAGGTTTCTGAGATAATTGAGAAAAACTGAAGATATGTCCTTAGTAGAGACATAATTTCCTATGTGCAATAATCGCATAATGCTAATTTCTCACAACATATCGGAATATGTGTCAACCTCCTGAACATTTTTAATGTTGGAGAATCGGAAACATAGTACGGGTGAGTCAGAATGAGACCGATAACTCAATTTTTTCATTCATCATATTATAGTTTCTATCGGTGTCTGGATTCACTGATTGTTCCATAGATTGTTTTGACAGATCACTGACAAACAAACCCAACCTCAAATTCATAATACTCACTTGATAAGAGTTAAGGCTGAATAATTTTTGCGAAAAACTGAAGAAAGACTCTTAATTTGTTGAAGTTTATGTTGGAGTATCATTATCAAAGCCATTTCTGATTGAATTATCTAGGAAAAATATTATCCAATCAACATGTTTTTGATGAAGAAAAACAATTATTGTGTATTAATATCTACTTAAATGATTTCTTTCGATTCGTGATAACTAGTTGCAAAGTCGAGCCTTTCATGCTAGTTTGTGGTAGGCTATTCAGTTCACTACTGATCAACGCATAAAACATACACGAAATTTGTAACTTAAAAGAAACGTAGACTTTTTTCATTGTTCCCGGTAGAAACACACTGATATATCGATACTTACACTTGACATAATTGACAGTAACCCAAAACAGTTTGTATTATTGTCAGTGAACATCGTTTCAAAATGGATTATTCATTTGAAGGATATACAGATATGCATGTCGTTATGGTGAAACAGGTGGAAATGCAAGAGCCGCTGCTGAATTATATCAACATAGATATCTAAACATACATCATACACATTTCACTACTTTTATAGCTGTGCATCGACGATTGAAGGAAAAGGGGTCCTTTAAATTCAGTAAACACCATTGTGGTGCGAATAGAACAAGAAGAGATAGTGTTACGGAAGAACAAATTCTTGAACGATTAGCAGCAGATCCTTCTACCAGCACTCGGGCTATTTCGTATAGGTTACAAGTGTCACAATCAACAGTAAGTCGGGTAGCACGTGAAAAACTATTTTATTCATTTCGCCTACAGAAGGTGTTGGCCCTAGATGCTGGTGATTATGGCCTTCGTAGATTCATTTGTGAATGGGTTTTGAGGATGGATGAAGGAGCAATTGACTGTCCTAGAAATGTTCTATTCACGTTTCACAAGAGATGGACAGCCATTTATGGGATGAACAAAATCCGCATGGAATGTTTTGATAAGGATACCAACAAAAGTTTTCAGTGAATATTTGGGTAGGAATTATCGAAAATCGTATCGTTGGACCATATCTTCCTCCTCCCCGTTTGAATGGGCAGAACTACCGAGTGTTTCTTGAACATGTTTTACCTGGGCTACTTGAAGACGTACCTAAATTGGTTCGTCAAAGAATGTGGTATCGATATGACGGAGCACCGGCCTATTTCCAACGAATCGTTCATCTATTTCTTGATCAAAAATTCCATGATCGGTGGATAGGTAAACATGGTCCCATACATTGGCCTACACGTTCTCCGGATTTAACTTCATTAGACTTTTTTTGTGGGGTTATTTTAAATCCCTAGTTTATGAATCACCCGTAGAATCTGAAGATTTAACGGCAAGAATTTTAGCAGCATGTACGTTAATACAGGATACACCAGGAATATTCCAAAGCGTGCCACAGATGATATGGAGATGCCAACAAAATAGTGGTCTTTTTGAACATTTGCTTCAATGCCTTGTTTGTTTCTATGTAGTGTACCCACTAAACCGTTTCTATCATTCAAGTAGATAGTTATACACAATAATTGTTTTTCTTCATCACAGACATGTTGATTGGATAATATTTTCCTAGATAATTCAATCAGAAATGGCTTTGATAATGATACTCCAACATAAACTTCAACAAATTAAGAGTACTTATCTCCAGTTTTTCGCAAACATTATTTCAGACCTTAACTCTTATCTAAGTGGAGTATTATGAATTTGAGGTTTGGGTTTGTTTGTCAGTTGATTTGACAAAACAATCATATGCAAGAAAGTATGGTAACATATCAGTGATTCGATCAAATAATATGATGAATGAAAAAATGGAGTTATCGGTCTCATTCTGACTCACCCTTAGTATGTTTCCGATTCTCCCAACATTAAAAAATGTTGAGGAGGTTGACACATATTCCGATATGTTGTAAGAAATTAGCATTA
The DNA here is from genome assembly GCA_018342105.1 of Gonioctena quinquepunctata. Taxonomy (NCBI): domain Eukaryota; kingdom Metazoa; phylum Arthropoda; class Insecta; order Coleoptera; family Chrysomelidae; genus Gonioctena; species Gonioctena quinquepunctata. Next base: position 159,866 of record JAFIRS010000654.1, read on the forward strand.
TGAGATTATTGCACATAGGAAATTATGTCTCTACTAAGTACATTTCTTCAGTTTTTCTCAATTATCTCAGAGACCTCCACTTTAAGTCGCATGGAATGTTTTGACTTTTAGGTTGAGTTTCGATGAGTCGAACTAATGTCAAACGCTCATTCGTCCATTCACTTGTCCCAAGAAAATATAAAGGAACCACATACCATCGTAACTACGCCACTGGTTTACGAAAATTAAAAATTATAACTTCAAATTAGCACGTTGATAAACCTTGATTATGTACCAAATTTTCCTTTAGGAGTTTTGGAGATAGCAAATTGAATCTTAATTTTTTTTGTACTTTCGACACCTTGTATCTCGGAGGGGATGCATTTTAGGACATACCTTGATAGCAACTTTTCACCTCGAAATGAGGTAAGGAATCTGTAGTCGGAGTTTGACGGTCTTATTCTGACTCACCCTGTATATATACATATTTGCGCGACTAGAGAGCCTGCTCTTTTTTTCGTCGGTTAAAAATTGAACTTTAGCAAAATACATTTCTGGAAAATAGTTAACATTCCTTGTTGATATGAAGTAGTGGTCTCATATCTTTGAGGGTATACTTTGAGCAAAACAAAGTACTAATGGAAATACATTTCATTTTGGGTCTTGGTGGTGTTGGATGGATATTAATATTCGATTTTTCATACAGAGTCTTTTCAATTTTACTGCATATCACTAAAATAGAGATGCACGGTGAGTTTCTTCATATAAAACTTAAGAAAAACGGTTATTTGAAATTTTGTAAAATATTTATGGTTACATAATATGGTTATTTGAACATATTTCCAAGTATTGAGTTTGTATCAGACATAGCAATAAAAACAAAAAACCCGACTGCTTAAAAAGTGAACTTTAAAAAAGATGGAAACAAGATGACCAGAAAATATTGTCTGAAAATTATGTTTTAAGAGGTGAACTATTAAACTCAATACTGTAAACAATCTCACGTAGTCGGAGGCTTCTTCTTTAATTTAAAATGAAGATATACCTCATCCATCTTTATGAGTTCTTAATTAAGGCTGGAATAGAAAATCAATTTTAAAAAAAGACCTGTGAATGCGATGTCTCTTTTGCGTCAATGTTACGAATGATTTCTGGTGAGTACTCTCTTTTGGAAAACATTCTTCTTTGCCTCATTCATCTTTATGAGTTCTTAATTAAGGCTGGAATAGAAAATCAAATAACTATCTGAATGAAAATGCAAATTTTCAATTTCAGATTTTTTCTTTTGAGTTAGGGACTTTTCAGAATATCTATCAGATGTAGTTCAATGTCCAGCGTGGCTTTAGCCGGGGAAGTAGTTGTTTTCTGTTAGACATTCACAAAAAATAACTTCATTTTTATAGGTGATTTTTCAATTCACAGAAAAATCTTTCTATCAATATTCAATTGAGAATGTTTCCCTTTTCAACATGAATACCCCACAAGACGATGGAAGATAGTGACTAAAGTTTATCTTTCAGTCGCAGATGATTCCTCATCTGATTTTAAGAACATCCTGTTCATATTTTCCTGGAGATATTTCAGTGACCTTTTATGAAGCAGCTGAACACATGGCAAATTCACAGATTTCAAATTTTCTCCGAATAAACTTGAAATATCTTGCAAATCTTTACAAAATATTATTTAAAATATTACTGTTGGCTTTACTAATGAGTTTCTTTGTCAGAAATTAATTTTTCCGAATCAATTTTTTTTTATGGCAAAAAATTTGTTTTAATTTTTTCCAAAACATGTACATAGCTATAAAATGTCATTCTGAACAACTTTTCCGAATAACATTTTTCGATATTTTTTCGAATAAGTGTGTTTGGAGACATATTTTTTTTTTTAATATCCCGCTAAACACGAAAGACGAACGGCACTGTACAACGTCTTCTGGGGTTTCTTTTGATGCAGAAGAGATTGCACGTATCGATATTTGTCAAAATTTATTAATAAAAGAATTTCCCTTTCGCTTTTGCCGGCTGTGCTGAAATCATCACTGTTTCACCAACCTTGAAATTTGACTTTAGACAGGCATAATGCCACTTATTTTCATCGGAATCATCAATATTATTTCATGAATATTAGAAGTTTGCGATTAGAACGTACAAACTGCTGAGACGGTAAACGGTCGAATTGCAACCCATCTTTACTGAACTAATACTAGTACTTCGCCGATCCGCTTAACAGTACCATTTACCAGCGTGGTGGAGTGAATAATATGGTCCACGGAAGATTCTTCCGGCTCACACTTCTCTAGCTCTTCAGACCTTCAACCTCGTTTCCCCACCGAAAACGAAAAAAATACCGCAGAATTTGCTCCAGTTTACCGCTCGTCTAGAACGCCATGAAAATACCGTAACCTCATACAAACGCACGCGAAATAGTAAGAACGGTAGTTTTTTTTTTAATAGGAATTACATAAAAAAGTGAGGATGCCAAAATGTAGTGATTATTTTTTGTAAACAAATATTTGTCGGAGTAGAAGTGAATTTTTCATTAATTTTTTCGCGATGACGATGGATAGTTTCTTGACGAACAAGAAGTATTGTTTGAGGACCCGCAAGCAAGGTGTTAGCAGCAAAAAGAAAAATTGTGATAAAAAAGTGGATAAAATCAAAGAAACGGATGAGCGCAAGCGGAGGAACAGGTGGAGAAATTGTAAGTTAGAAAAAGCTTATTTTTATTATTCCTTCTTGAGAACGACTAATGCGATATTTTATAGCTTTATGTAAAAAGCTCATTAGGTTATTTGTAAAAATACAAGTTAGTATACAAAATAAAGAGAACGACACTCTGCATATACTTTCGAGGATGTAGAAAATACTACTGGAAAAAATCGAAGGAAATTGTAAATAACAAAGAAGGTTATTTTTCCAAGTAGTATTCTGTCAATTTTAAGGTTAAATCCAAAATCTGGGTAAAGGTACACCCAAAAAACATTTTTCAGTCTCTAGAGCATACAAAATATTTCTGTTGAAATCTCGACATGTTTTTTCTCAGATCGCTCGAAAGTGAGAATGTTAGTTATTTTGTCACTATTTACAGGGACAAATGAATAAAAATATTCGAAAGGGATCATTTTTTAGAGATACGGGAATAAGTATTGTATTGATATTTTGTTCATGCCAGGTTTTTTGTCAACGTGAAACAATAGTTTCCTCCTCTGCTTGCTTTGGCTATCGCTTCGGCCATCGCTTCGGCCATAAATCACTTTTTGCCCGTGTTGGTTATTGATTTATCCGTCGTCTTCTCCATAAGATTACGGAGAAAAATGTCACTTTTTGTACGCCATTATTTTTTCGTACGCAACCGCTTTTGGTGCGTAGAGGCGTCTGTTATACAGTGCTAGTCAAAAGTCCCCTCCCCCCCTCGTATCTTTTGAATGGGAATACTTATAATAATGAAATTTGGAGGGTGGAAATAAACGGATGTAGGCTTCTCAACTGGTCATAACAGGTGACGCAATAGTCATAAATGACGTCACAAGGCCACTGTGACCAATAATTTTAAATGGGACCCTATGGCAAGTGATAGCTCGTTTGAAAGGTATTGAAAATACCTATTCAGTCATACCAATTTTGTTTGGGTTTCGGCTGATTTTGATTGATAAATTGAAGAAATACGAAAATTATAGTTTTGCATTTAATTAATAAAGATTTTAAAGTACGCCTCTGGTTAATTGTCAAAAAGGTTGACGTTTTTGAATTCTCTACTTGTCAAAAGTGTTTATACCTTGAAAATTTACCTAAGCTATTGTTTAACGAGACGTTTAAGTGTTTACATAGGCAAAATGGTACGTACTGTAGCCGACAAAGTAGCAGCTATCTTAATAATTGGTGAATGTAGAAACAATTTCCATGCAGCGGAACGACTGTTTAATGAGAGGTACCCCGATCGCCCTATATCGAGGGTTTATTTGAGGGAGCTTCTTCGGAAGTTTGAAGCATCATGTAGTGTTCAAGATGCCAAACGATCTGGTCGACCAACAATGACAATAATTGGAGAAATGGTAGTAAACCCTACTTCTTCCACAGCCCAAGTTGCGTCTATCTGTGAAGTCAGTCAAAGGACAGTACATAGGGTGTTGGCTAAAAACAAATTTCATCCATACAAATTAAAAATGGTGCACCAACTTTCAGATGATGACCCCGACCGAAGACTAGAATTCTGTGAAACTATGTCCAATTAAATGAACCAACAACCAGGCTACATACAGACAATTTGTTTTAGTGACGAAAGTACTTTCTTTCTCAATGGAAATGTTAACACTCAAAATGTGAGGTATTGGAGTGACACAAATCCTCACATCTTTCGTGAAAAACATACTCAATTTCCAGAAAAAGTAAATGTTTGGGAGGTATTTTGGGAAACCACATAGTTGGGCCTCTTTTTCTCAATGCTAACTTAACCGGTGAATTGTATCTGGAGATGTTACAAAATGATATTGAGGCGTTAATTCTTGAAATTCTAGAAGATAATCCAGATGAATTCGACAACTTGGAAATAACGTTTCAACAAGATGGTGCTCCTGCACACTATTACGGTGCAGTAAGACGTTACCTAGATGAAGAATCGTGGTAGATGGATTGGACGACGAGGTTCGATCGAATGGCCAGCTCGGTCACCGGACCTTACACCATTAGATTTTTTTCTATAGGGGTACTTGAAATCTAAGGTTTACGCTACAGCACCTGACAGTATTGCCATTCTGAAACAACGAATTGTTGAAGAATGTAGGGCAATTTCCGCTGACACACTGGGACGAGTACGACAAGAGTTTAGCAATAGGATGCATTACTGCCAGGAAGTAGATGGAGCACATTTTGAACACTTATTATAAGAACTGGTTCTTAAATCTTTATTAATTAAATGCGAAACTATAATTTTCGTATTTCTTCAATTTATCAATTAAAATCAGCCGAAACCCAAACAAAATTGGTATGACTGAATAGGTATTTTCAATACCTTTCAAACGAGCTGTCACTTGCCATAGGGTCCCATTTAAAATTATTGGTCACAGTGGCCTTGTGACGTCATTTATGACTATTGCGTCACCTGTTATGACCAGTTGAGAAGCCTACATCCGTTTATTTCCACCCTCCAAATTTCATTATTATAAGTATACCCGTTCAAAAGATACGAGGGGGGGAGGGGACTTTTGACTAGCACTGTATAACAGGTCGGCAGAAATCGTTTGATAAACATGTTTGAAAGATAGAATCGATTAGAGATAAAGGAATAAGTATTGTATTAATATTTTGTTTATGTCATGTCTTTTGTCAACGTGAAACAATAGTTGCCTTCCCGCTTCCTTTGACTATCACTTCGGCGATAAAACACTTTTTGCCAAGGTGGATATTGATTTGTCCGTTGAAGACAAATGTCACTTTTTTGTACGCCATTAATGTTTCGTCCGTAGAGGAGTCCATTATACAGAGTGGCCACTTTTTTAATGGGATTGTATTGGTAACTTTTAAACCATGAGAGTTAGAAGGTCGGTCAAATGGAGAAAAAGTTGCATTCATAGAAGCATTTTTAAGCAGTTCAAACAAATCGAGATTATCAGGGCCGGTTATTGAGATATCATAAGAAAAGTAAATTCTGTCATTTTGATTTTTCTTTTTTTCCCACTTTATTTCGGATATTATCAAAAAATGTCACAGGAGTTTTTTATTCGAAAGTAAATTATCCTCACTTTGACATAATCAGATTTTGTATCCAACGTTTCGTACGCTCTGGGCCACCCTCAACCTATTTTTTTTCAATAAGGACCAGCATATTTTATGACACTTTTCGAAATAACTTTTAACGCTAAATTCAACGATATATCATACAATGTCATTCAAAGTTGATTTTCAGGTGATTTTGACCCTTATCCAAATTTCTTTGGGTCGGATCTGTATTACATTTAGGTACCTTTAGTTTAATTAACAACATGCAATACATTTCGATAAGAAAATCAACTTACTCATCTTCAACTGAATGGAACGTAACAGAATCAAAGCAAGAAACATGTAATAATTATTTACAAATTTCAAGAGGTGAAAAACCTAATTCATAATAATTAAACGAAACTATCATTTAATGAAAGAAAAATCAAATGATTATTCGAAAGTAAATGATGAACATTAATGAAGAAAGTGTTCGAAATGTCCACCATTTTGTAAAATGCACTTTGCGGTTCTGGAACCCATACTTCTTATACATTTGCTTATTTCGTCTCCTTGAATACCTTCCAATACATTCTCAATATTCTCGCGAAGAATCTCTATTGTCGGGTTCGTAGTATCATAAATTTTATTTTTGAGATATCCCCACAAATAAAAATCCATCGGATTCAAATCCGGAGATCTGGCAGGCCATGCTACTGGACCTCTTGTTCCAATCCATGAATCGGGAAAAGTTCGATTTAGATAGTCTGTGACTATTCTTGAGTTGTGTGGACCACATCCGTCTTGTTGGAACTATGGACTATTACGCCGATACCGTATAGGAAGATCATCCAACATTTCTTCTATAATTTCTACATATTTTGCTCCGGTTAGGTTGCCGTCAATAAAATAGGGTCCCAGTAATTTAATATTCAACAAACCGCACCATATGTTCAAAGAAAAACGATATTGATGTCTAACTTCATGAATTAAGTGAGGATTTTCTGTGGCATAAAAATGTTTGTTCCTTCGATTGAACATGCCAGAATTTGTGAATGTCGTTTCGTCTCCCCAAATGATATTGTGCGCAAAATTGTTGATAATCCGCACCTTCCGTTGAAACCAATTACAGAATTGCAACCTTCTCTCAGGATCATTGCGATATAGTTTTTGCACGGCTTGGTATTTATAGTCATGGTATCCGTGTCTCTTGACTATTTTATTAACAGCACTTTTTGATCAATTGCATTCACTGGCCATAGTTCTCGATCCTGTTCCTGGATTCATTCGAATTTGGGCCAGAACATTGATGTCAGTGATAGGCTCGTTTCGTCGTACATAAGGACCTCTAGGTTTGATGAATGAATTATGTGCAAGTAACGTTGTAGATAAACGTCGAAACATTTTAATATTTGGTGTTGTTCTTTCAGGATATAATTCACCATACCTTTGTTGTGCTTTGAACGAATTTCTTTCTAGTTTTATGTACACTTCGTACATATCTCTCTTCTCTTCATTTGTGTATCTTACCATATCGAATAAGTTAAATTGAAATTACTCAGAAAAGTATTTGATGACAAGTTCTTGTGACACAATAATAAACGAAGTGACAAATAATATGACATTTCTTGTTATGTTCTTTTTTATCCACGCCTACTACTTGAAATAATTCAAATTGAAAAAATAGAGTTGTTAATAAAATAGTCAAGAGACGCCAATACAAGGTTTTAATGTTCTACCCAAATTCAATTGAACCAGAAAAAAAAAAAAAAATCAAGAGACCGAATACAATGATTTTAAATCTGAATACCAAGCCTTGCAAAAATTATATCGTAATGATCTCAAAATGAAGTTCGATTCTGTAATTTGTTTCAACGGAACAAATGACAAATCCAACAATAATGATTCCACGCGAGAAGATTGAGAATGTATTGGAAGGTATTCAAGGAGACGAAATAAGCAAATGTATAAGAAGTATGGGTTCCAGAACCGCAAAGTGCATTTTACAAAATGGTGGACATTTCGAACACTTTCTTCATTAATGTTCATCATTTACTTTCGAATAATCATTTGATTTTTCTTTCATTAAATGATAGTTTCGTTTAATTATTATGAATTAGGTTTTTCACCTCTTGAAATTTGTAAATAATTATTACATGTTTCTTGCTTTGATTCTGTTACGTTCCATTCAGTTGAAGATGAGTAAGTTGATTTTCTTATCGAAATGTGTTGCATGTTGTTAATTAAACTAAAGGTACCTAAATGTAATACAGATCCGACCCAAAGAAATTTGGATAAGGGTCAAAATCACCTGAAAATCAACTTTGAATGACATTGTATGATATATCGTTGAATTCAGCGTTAAAAGTTATTTCGAAAAGTGTCATAAAATATGCAGGTCCGTATTGAAAAAAAATGAGGTTGAGGGTGGCCCAGAGCGTACGAAACGTTGGATACAAAATCTGATTATGTCAAAATGAGGATAATTTTTTTTCGAATAAAAAACTCCTGTGACATTTTTTGATAATATACGAAATAAAGTGGGAAAAAAGAAAAATCAAAATGACAGAATTCACTTTTCTTATGATATCTCAATAAGCGGCCCTGATAATCTCGATTTGTTTGAACTGCTTGACAATGCTTCTATGAATGCAACTTTTTCTCCATTTGACCGACCTTCTAACTCTTATGGTTTAAAAGTTACCAATACAATCCCATTAAAAAAGTGGCCACTCTGTATAACAGATCGGCAGAAATTGTTCTATAACAATGTTTGAAAGGGGAAATCTTTTGGAGATGAAGGAATAAGTATTGTATTAATATATTGTTCATGGCAGGTCTTTTGTTAACGTGAAACAATAGTTGCCTCCCCTGCTTGCTTTGGCTATCGCTTCGGCTCTTTTTGCCCGAGGTGGATATTGATTTGTCCGTCGACTTCCCCATAAATTATATTTTACGGAGAAAAATTTTATATATTTGTACGCCATTATTTTTTCGTCTGCAACCGCTTTTCGTCCGTAGAGGGGTCTGTTATACAGTGCGCGGCAAAATTATGGAACAAATTCGATATTTCGCAGCAAAAATCCTGAAAGAGGTCGATTTTTGTTTTTTAAATGCCGATTTTTGAATGTATATTCTAAAGACGTTATGTCACTGGTTTTGACGTGGTGACGTATCGGTAATTTTTTTAAATTGAAATAGAAGCCTTGTGATACTTCATCTGAAAGGTCTTTCAATACTGCATTCAATGATAATGAATGATTTGATTTGGTTATACAGGGTGAACAAAATTAATATTTTATTTCAGTAAGAGAATAACTTTATATCCAACAAAACACAACATTTATATAAATTATAATTTTTTCACCCTGTATAAACAAATCAAATTTTTTATTATCATTGAATGCACTATTGAAAGAACTTTCAGATGAAGTATAATAGAATAACTTTATATCCAACAAAATACAAATAAAATATTAATTTTTGTTCACCCTGTATAAACAAATCAAATTATTTATTATCATTGAATGCAGTATTGAAAGATCTTTCAGATGAAGTATCACAAGATATCTTTTTCAATTTAAAAAAATTACCTATTACGTCACCACGTCAAAACCAGTGACATAACCTCTTTAGAATTCAAAAATCGACTTCAAAAACTAAAATCGACCTATTTCAGGATTTTCGTCAAAAGTACATTGCTTGCGAAAAATCGAATTTGTTCCATAATTTAGCCGCGTACTGTATAACAGCAGGAATCGTTCTATAAAAGTGTTTGAAAGAGAAAATCTTTTGGAGATAAAGGAATAAGTATTGTATTAATATTTTGTTCATGTCAGATCTTTTGTCAACGTTAAGATGTCTAAAAACCCTGGTGCTTGGACTGATTCGATATTGTCTAGATTTTCGAGGGGACACCACCTGTTACAGAAATCAATAGAGTATTCGTGGCTCAAAAAAGGGTTATGAGGCTAATATTCAATTTGAAGAAGTTGGACTCCTGCAGATCGTACTTTCAGGAACACCATATTTTAACTGTTCCCTGTATGTATATATACAGCTGCATTTGCTATATTAAACGCAATTTGAAAGATTCCGCGAAGAACTCATACATACACCAATATCCAACCAGAGACGCTGATTCAATTAGAATCCAAAAACACGCAACAAGTTTGTATGAAAAAACCCCTTCACTGGCAGGAGCTAAACTATTCAACCACCTACCTCCTGACATTAAAGATGTCAAGCCTTTAAAATTATTCAAAAAAAAACTCAGGTTATTCTTAACGACCCATAGTTTCTATTCCACCATAGAATATCTCAATTTCAGGTGATCGAAAAACTGTAAACTGTACATGTCAATTTACTTTGTGGGGATTTTTATATTGTTATTGTGGTAACCTATGTTTATATGTAATTTATATTATATTTTATATATTCCTATATTTTATGATGTATTGTTATATTATTTGATGTTATATATGTACACACTGCTACTTAGTGACCTATTTTATATTTCTATGTCACAACTCGTGGCTCCATAACTTGTGTGGTTCTTTATTGAATCTCCGAACATATACTCCAATATACTGATATTTCTGTCATTTGTACATTGACGTAATGGACTATATGCCCATTGTGACCTATCCTATATCATGTATTTGATCATAAAGGACCAATAAATATTCTATTCTATTCTACTTCAATAGAGCTTCTCTCTGTCATCTCTTTGGTAGATGGCGCCGTCCAAAAATGTTTGTTCATATCCTCGCTTAATGTCAAAACTTAATTTTTGACATCTACAGCATCTTATATGAAATTATTTTCTATTTCGTCGGTGTCTATGAGTTTTTCCTTCCCGTTGATTTGCAATCTTGCCTCTCATTTTGCAGTTCGTTATTTCAAAAATTACCTCGTTCATTAGTGCGTAAGGAAGTGTTAATTTTTAAGTAGTGTAGTGTGTAAGGATACTTTTCGTAAAATGTGCATTTGTGAACAGTCTAAAACCGTAGATTCGAATATACACCTATATTCAGTATCAAAGGCAAGTACAAATCTTCGCGAATGAACTGATAATGATATTTTCATAGTACATCATATTGTATGCATGGAATTTCAAATTTTCTGACAATTTAATTTCCTACTCTCCACCTGTAAAAAGAACCGTATTTTCTCGTGAAATGATTTCGAAATATTCTAGTTGCACCACAATAATATAAATGTGGTTGCACATTTGAACGAACCCAAATAAGTACTCACTAATATAAGCACACAATAATCTAGCGGATTTGTTCTCTACTCTGCAACTCATTTACCTCACTTGCGTTGCGAGATTATTCTCAATCTTCTTCTTCCTGATTTTATGGCCCTTGCTCCCTCTTGGTGCATTCAGCCAATTCTCAATCTTCGAAAAAATATTTAGTTGACAATATGGTGTTTTCTTTGTGCAATGTTCGGAGGATTCTAATTGTAGCTCTGCTATTGGTGAAGTTTGACAGATGTCGCCTTCCAACCAATAGCCAAGCTAAAATTAGAACCCGCGAACAGTTCGCCTCAAAAAGAAAGCTGAGGAAATAAATATACCCTGTATTGTTTACTGAATTAAAAATTGAAATGATATTGGCGCCATCTGAAACGGTAATGATCTAATATCCAAGCAAGTAGGCCAAGCAACAGGGTTTTTAGACATCTTAGTCAACGTGAAACATTAGTTGCCCTCCTTGCTTGCTTTGGATATCGCTACGGCCATAAATCACTTCCTGCTCGAGGTGGATATTGATTTGTCCTTCGACTCCCCCATAAAATTAAATTTTACGGAGAAAAATGTTACATTTTTGTACGCCATTATTTTTTCGTCTGCAACCGCTTTAAATAACAGGTCGGCAGAAATCGTATGTTGTGTTATAAGGAGTATTCTCTAATATTATTGAATGTATTACAACCTCAAGATCGTTTCACAAGAGTTGAGGATAGCCATTGGCTTCTAAATCATCACAACAATAACCACAGAAGAAAATCCTTATGCTCTAAATGAAGTGAAGAAATTCATGTATTTTGATGAGTTCTACATCCTGTTGAAAAAAAATGCCCCACCTTTGAGAACACCCCGAATATATATAATAATAATAATAATCCTAATTCTGCATAATACAGAAGACGTGTAGGAATGAAGTTAAAACAGATTGCAGAAGTTGTAAAAATATGTGATCTTACAAAAAATCGCCTATATAAAAGTTGCAAAACGAAGGTACAAAATTTACCGATGTCATAACACAATATCTTTTTCTTCCACTTCTTCTACATAAAAACGTGTTCATCATACAGCATGTGGATTTTCTACTGCCAAATTATGAAAATGAATCACTGGCGTGTAAACTCAAGTTTGTTTTCAAAATAAACAATACAAATAACCACAAACTCTCGGAACACATGACAGCTGACGTGCTTATGGCGTATTGGTTTCTGATTGACCGCTGATGGAACTCTCATTAGGTGTCATTCAGCGGCCTATCAGAAAACAGTACGCTACAAGGTCAAACGCAAAAAGCTGTAGTATGAATTTGATCTTACCCATAAAAATGATTCATCCAGGATAGTAATGGAATTTTCTAAATTTTTTAATCAATATCACCTTTATTTTGCAATTTTCATATATGTAATTTTTTGTTGCTGCTTCACTGGCCCATTTCATGATAATTTTTATTGAAGTTGAGCTATATTTGTTCATATATTAGTGATTACAGTCATTTTTGTATTTCATTTTTCATCTTCAGCTTTCTTGATACTAGAAGCTCCATTGATTAAATCGTCAACGTAAAAATCTCAACGAAATGATTTGTAAAGATTAGTAATGCAAGAGGAATCCTTTATTTTATGATGCCTACGGCATGTTGGAGGTATCGTATTGCCAAAAATGATGCAGGAGCCGCACTATGTTTCTGTATTCGAGGTATAATGTTGAAAAGGCTGATCAATACTCCTCAGTCGCATAATACGCTGCAGATACTTTTTATTTTGGTAGTTCACTCCTGTCATGACATAATTATGATGACGAAATATTCAGAGAATGGAAAACAAATCATTCTGAAGAGTGGATCCGACGAGTAACTTATCATTTAAAGTTATACCGTTACTCAATTTACAAGGTCCATAAAAAACAACACGTAATTTCGTAGCGCAGCCCGAATCATTCAGAACACCATGATGGGGAAGTTAAGTGCTTATCTTTGTCATGTGTATAAATATCTTATAATCTTTTACCACCTTTTCCATCAGATATGTTGATAAAGGATCGATTATAAGAGCACATCATACAACACTAGAAGGAATGAAATGACACTCGATATAAGCTATCCTAGTTTAAATTTTTTAAGAATGGGTGACTTATAAACTAGTTCGTTTTTATTGAAATACTCGAACTCGTTTTTATTGAAATACTCGAACGAATTATTTTTGTGTTATATATATATAATAAAACAAAAATGCACTCTGACAATGAAATATTCGACCACAGTTTACTAAAATGTAACGCGTACCGCACTGCACTAAAAATTCACCTTGAACTCGTTTATATGAATTACAATTTTTTGAATGAATGACTGATCGTACGCCTGACCTTATATATCTTCATTCTTGGCTTCCACAATCTTCAAGCAATTCGTGGAAACATCTAGAAAATTCCATGTTTGTCACCGGAAATTCCCGACCGTTGGACGGTATGGCTTAGATAAACACGAAGGGGGCGTACTGTACTTATTTTCGTAACAATATGCTTGTACCGTGCACAAAGATTTTGGTACCTTAAAGTATTTTAAACAAAAAAGACAAATATGTGAATTGTAATATTAGAAAAACGGAGGACTTAGTCTCTTCACAAAATTCAATATAAATTGAAACAAGTGGTAGATTACAAGCGGAAAACAACTGCTTTTCTAGCAAATACCACGCAGAACATTTAATGATATCCGCCTGGAAATCTATGCAAACTTCTTGTGACCTTCTGCTTGATAGGCGACATTATAACCGCTGAGCTATTTCTTTCCTCTTTGGTTATAAATGCCTCAATAGTCTTTTTCTTCGCCAAATTTCTTATATACCCGAATTTTCCAATTTCCAGGCAACTTTCCTAACTTTCCGATTACGAACATTAAAAAAAAATAGCCAAATCGGTCCAGATGTTCTCACGTTTTGCGCTTACAAATAATCGAGATTCATTTTTATTATATATATATGGGATATACGAAATTTGTCAAAACAAAGTGGAGGCCACATTTTTCAACCGAATGGAACGGAATTCGGCACAAAAAATTTCCTATCGATGCCTCGAAGATGAGCCAAATTGGTCCAGTAGTTTCAAAATGAACTAAAAAAATCTGTCTTTCATTTTCATACCAATATTGGCAAATTGCAGGTCTTTTGAAAGAGCTTTATGAGCTCTACAACTTTTATTCTTTTTTATTCTCTAAGATTTCACACAAATAAAAAATGGCTGTAAATTACCAATCACGAGAATTGATAAGTTTTGTTCACCCTGCATGCTTTTTTAATTTGAGGTTTATTCGATACTATTTGAGTTCTCCTTCCGCCGACAAACAGAACGTCATTGTATTTTGACATTTCTCGATAGTTTAAAGTTGATATTATGATTGAATCCCAAGTAAGTACTCTCTATATTCTTGTGTGTTGGTTGTACTTTTTTCTTTTGATTTTAGTCAGATTAGAATTAGAATAATTTAGGGAGATTTGGATCATTCACCAACTTTTTATTGAAAAGTTTCAGGTTTATACAAAAATCGAATTTCTATTTTTGTTTCCAATTAAAAAATTAAATTTTTTTCTGCCACATGATTTGTTAGTTTGATTGGTGGCAATTTCAGAATCAATAAATATATATTGAAATCTACCTTTTCGACTGGTCGCGCCATCGGAAATATAACCACAAGAGGAAAAAATGTTCGATGTTATTTTATAGAAATTTGAATAACGCAACCTCAACCTATCCTTCATCCGTTGAAGCTTGCGAAACCCAATGCATAAACTCGAATTTAAATACCCTTGTATATGCGGTCAGTTTTTATCTTTTTTGTTGACTACGGCGCGATACCGTTGAGTCTATTTATATTTTTATACTCCAAATCGGAATTATGTAATATGTTAATACCAGACACGCGGTTCTATTATTGATTCTAGTGTAGTGCTTCTCATGTTTGTAAGTTTTCTCACATTATTTTATAGTACTAGTAACATTGGTGTGTGCAGAACTATCAGTTATATTGATTTAACCAATTATCACTGAATCAGATCACTAGGTTGCAGCAAACTAATGGAGGTGCAATCGGTTATATTTATAACCACGGAACTCCTTTGATTTCTGCGTTTATAACTGGCACGTCTGGAGTGTATTTGTGATACTAATATCAGTGCCGATTTTGTTATTGCTCATTGCTCGTGGACAAGCATGGTTGGATTTTTTTATCTTATTGATGCTAGTTTTTATGGTTTTTCCTCAATCTATTTACAATAATGAAACATTTTACGTGCTTACTGTTTTTTCTTCTGGGTGAATAATTTCTTCATCAAATTTCAGTATGTAATTGCGGGATTTGGAAATACAACCTCAAATAAATATACCTATGTATATGAAAGTCAAAATTCCCCAACACATATTTTATGTAAAAGTAAAATTTATCCCACTCTGACATTCGGCTAAGTCGGCTCCAGACTTAGTGGAAGTAACTCTTACATCATATTTACCAATTGGGGATTAATAGAAGAAATCACCTATGGAGAAATATCCGTACAATTCCGAAATATTCTTGGGAATAAGATCTCTTGAAGACTCTCGATTTTGTGGTATTTGATGATTGACTACTCAAATACGTTCATATAATTTTCTTTTCACAGTTAGATAATTTTACAGCAGATAAACTCTTATCGCATTAATATAGATTTATTATGATAGACGATATAACTTGTATACAATTCGTCACAGGGTTTGAAAGCAAAGGAAATAAAAATTGCTAACAAGTATTAGCCGTTAGCTAAATGATATATATATACTCGATTCACAAACACATTAAAATTAAAATGCAATAAAGTCCAAGAACTTTTGAAGGAAGTAAAACACATTATCCAATAAAAAGGATTTCAAGCTATTTCTGAATATGAAGTGCGTGGGACAATCGTTATGACTTCTTTGGAGTTTATTGAAAATGAATAAAGGATATACAGGGTGTAATCTAACCTCTTGCATACCCGTGAATGACGAGTGTATAATGCCATTTCATAACAAACTACAGTGGTTAAAAATCTGAAAAAAAAATATTAAAACATGTTTTGTTCATTGTAAAATTCGCAAAATTTTGGGTAGCGCCCAATTTCAGGTGACCTACTCAGAGGAAAACTTCGGCAATTGCCGAATGCAATAAACATTTAACTCGACATTTGAATAGGGTAGAATGTTGAACTGTTTGTGTGGTAAATGTACACATTTCAGGCTGCCTTGTTACTTACAAACTGGAGATTAAATCAGAACTAGTTGACTTCATACTCTGCTTTGAGGCACAATCACTTGTAAAGAAGCAAAACAGCATGGAAAAGGAAAACATTCGCAGTTGATTATTATTTTGAAAAATCATATAACGACCATTGTAGTGATTCAGGCATTCAGAACACGTGAATTGAACACTGTTGCCAATATTTTCGAATGAACGGTTTGCAAAGCTGTCTACGAACGAAAGTTTGTTAGATTCCACTAGTGCTTTCTGATTGGCTGGTGAATGAAAGATCTTAAGATATTAGTTAACAACTAATCAGAAAGCAGTACGCGATGTGCACGAGAATTAATTTGAACATTATTGTCTTTATCTTTTCAATTGGCGACTCCAGAAACCAACCAGAATTGAAATTTACCACTTCATTCATAAATGAGACGTGATTCATCTTGTCGTCTACTCTTCAAAATATGCACGGAACAGCTCGGTGTTTAGTTTTAAGAGCCAGCAAAAGACAAAGACAATAATGTTCAAATTAATTCTCCTGCACATCGCGTACTGTTAGGATCTTTCATTCTCCAGCCAATCAGAGAACACTAGTAGAATCTAACGAACTTTCGTTCGTAGACAGCTTTGTAAACCGTACCTGCGAGAATCTTGCTTGGCAGCAGTGTTCAGTTCATGTGTTCTGAATGTCTGATCACTACAATGGTCGTGCTATTATTTTTCAACCCAATATTCAATTGCGAATGTTTCCTTTTTCAAGATTGTTTGTGTCGTTTGTTTCTTACAAGTGACTGTTATGATTATGATAGGTGCCTCAAAGTCAACTAGTTCTGACTTTATCACCAGTTTGGATATAACAAGGTTAGTTGTTTTCTTCATTTTGAAATTTAATATCTATCTCAGGCATCCTGCAATGTATACATTTACCTCACAATCAGTTCAACATTCTACCTCATTCAAATGTCGAGTTAAATGTTTATTGCATTCGGCAATTGCCAAAGTTTTCCTCTGAGTAGGTCACCTGAAATTAGGCGGGTGCCGCTACCCAAAATTTTGTCAAATTTTGAAAAGTACAAAACATGCTTTAATTATTTTTTTTCAGATTTTAAACCATTGTAATTTGTTATAAATGGTATTATACACTCGTCATTCATGGGTGTGCGAGACGTTAGATTACACAAGAGGTTCCATTATCACCGCATGTCACCCGTCAATTGTTTCTAATGGTAATTATTGACTAAGTTTGATGTTAAGAAGTTTATTTTATCTAATAATAATGTTCATTATATTCTCTCACCAAATATAACTCGTGCAATGATTATTCATGGGTGATAGCACTTGTTTAACCCGATGCAAATAGAACTCCTGCTGCGCAGTCGTTCTATTTTCATCGGTTTCAACTCGCTGCTATCACAGATGATAATCATAGCACTAGTTATATTACTCCCGAAGATATCAAACTTTACCATAATGAGATGTCAAGTATGATAGAGATATTGAACATTTCACAATAATATTCGATTTTTCTGTGAGAACCTACCATGATCTCAAGAGCAAGACTTTAAAATGTTCCTCACACTCGACACTCCCATTAAACAAAATCTAAATTAGAAAAGACTGACAGCTGAATTTTGTCACACTACATAAATAAATGATAAAGTTTGAAAATTAGCGTTAAATTCCGAAGCATGGATATAATTCTTAGACTATTTCCCTCATACTATTTCAACCAATGATCTGTCAGCATTTTTAAAATTTTGACCAATACTGTCAAAATGACAGCGGCAAAATTTGCAAATCACCCCTTGGGTTTTTTTCGACAATATCTTTCATAAATTGATTTTCGTGGTTAAGACAAAAGAACTCTGGACATAGTTGTCAAAATGAGTAGTTTTGGTACAAGTTCATTTGAACAAATTCAGACTATTTGGGAAATAGTCTAATGAAAAATATCTCGGTCTATTATTTTTCAGTAAAAATTTGATCTAAAGATTGTTGCTTATAAGTTTCTCTCGACAAATTGAATGACAAAATCTCTCGCCTTCGGCTGGAGATTTTGATCATGCAATTTGCGTCGGGATATTACTGAAGCAACAATTTTTATATCAAAAATTTTTCCGGCAAAATAATATTTCCTTGATATATTGTAACTGAAAAAATGTTGGAGATACTTTTTTGTAGATATAAATTTTCTTTACAAAAATGGGTAAACGTAATTTTTCCGAAATACGAGTATTTAAAAAAAATCGAAACAATACGAATAATCATTCTTTATGGAAGAGAAAACACAAAAAATAAGATTCCGAGAAAATTTACAACAACTGGAAACTTTTAAAGTATCTGCAAAAATATGCCATTCTTCTTTCTTATTTATAGAAATGTATAATCCCGATCACTACACAGGTCATCAGCCACATTATTGGTTAATGCAAGTGTGGAATGAATGCTGAAACGTCATGGAGGCTGGCGGTTTAGTACTGCAGCAAAAAGATATACAGAGTGGACCATTGAAAACGAAACAGCGGCTGTGTGGGTAGAGATAATCGGAGTATCGAAAAACGCTTGGACACCGGCAACTCCCGATTCGAAGGGGACTCCGTTCGCGATGAACGGCACCCCTGAACGTTTAAATGGCATTATATGGCAAGTGAAAGGTAGTTTACCCCGAACATCAAGCAACAAAAATAATTTTCTTCCAACCGGTTTCCATACAATAATACGAATTCTGTTCAAAATGAGACCTCACATTCCACAACCGGCATTCGTCAATAATTCTATACCGCAAATCTTCCAGAGATGCAGGTTCCGTCGTATAAATTTTGTTTGTACCAAATGTATTTTGTAGGGATGAAATTTATAATGTTTCAGGATTCGGCGGATACGGGTTCTACTGATGTTGGTAATACTAGCCAATTTTCTTGTACTTGACGTTGGGCCTGCATGAACTTCATTTCTCAACGGAAGTTAACGTTCTGGGTCCCAGTTCTTATTGGCTACTGATCCCGTTTGACGAAATTTTCGCACCAATTCTTAAACGTATTTTCTAGCAACATGCACTGGATGCGTTTCATTGAACATATTCGCCGTATGGTTACCGCATTCGTAATTTTTTTTTTATTATTTCAACCCCTTCCGCGATCGTATACACCATTAGTGAGGATACTTCTTCAGAAGCTCGATCATGACCTACTTGCGGAATTATTAAATGTTCCGCTTACTTTTACGCATAAATTTTAATATATTCAAACTGTGCGTTTTGTTTACGAAAACTGTGCGATTTGTTCACCGTGCGAAATGAGCTATTTACTGAGGCTGTGTGTCGTGTGTTTTTGCCTATTTTCTACAGGGGTCGTAGGTAAAAGTTAGAACTCTACAGTAACGTAAGTGCGGTAAAGTAAACGTATATCCACGGCTGAAAGTTCAAACTCTACAGTAATAAAATACTTTGCGAACTTGTGCGCTAAAGTAAAACTTATAGCCAAGGCCGAATATATTGAACTTTCAGAGCAAACAATTATTGTTTGACTGGAAATCCACATAAAAACCAAACAACTCATGCGTTTCAACTGCATTTGTCTGAGAGTTTATCCTTTTTCCTGTAGATTTTTATTTAGCTAATATTCCGGTTCTGGTTTCATGTACCATTTCATTGGAATTTTTATGGAGCCTTGCATACCCATAAACTTTTTTATGGTTTTATTGACGTTTCAATTTTGAATCAATCAAATGTGAGATTCTCTACCCGATTGTGGAAAATATCCAAATTACCAGTCGAAATATTGAATATACTGATTTGTTTATCTTCGCCAAATTAACCTATAACCTATTTTGTATTTATATAAGGTCCATAGCTCAATGCTGGAAGTCAACGAATGAATGAGGTTCTTGTGAAAAGGGTCCATAAGGTCATATTATTGGGTCATACGTTCTATTTGCAGAAAACAACAAACATTATATCGCTTAAATTATATGTATATTTATCATTTCCTCAAAGATCGTTTGGAAAAGCTAGTCAGTGTTTGAACAACATGTCTTCTATTATGTAGGTTTTGAAAGTCAGTAAGTAGTAATTAGCTTTCTTATGAAGTGTATACTCTACAATCCTAAGAAGGTATTTAGTGTTGAAAAAATAGTTTTTAGTGATTAGGTGTGGGAGATGTATAACATGTTGTGTACGATTTAAATTCGGGGATGCATCGAGACAAGATTTGTTGTATTAACTTATGTTTCCTCTTTATTTTTTGAGAAAGGTATTCAATGTCAAGATCAAGATAATCTCGGCAGGTTGCTTGTTCTTTAACAATAAATTTCGAGATTTCAAAACTCCTTGAATTCTGTGATTCAGTGAGGAACAGAGCCTTGAAACCATATTTTTACGAAAAAAGTCAAATAAAAATCGTACTTCCAGGAATTTTATAATTCACATTCATATTTTATGCTTAGAACATTAGAAATACGTGTTATTCTCGATTCTAGCTCTTATCCTATCGGGCCCGTATGTGGACACTGAGAACAAACATTACTATTTAATCTTTCCTGCTCTAGACCGTGACAACTATAGTAAATATATCTCAATGTCACTGAAAGACGTTCTATTAAATCTAATACAAAAAATGAAAACAATTTGAATATGCAGAGAGAACAGTGAGATAATGGGTGGTAAGGATAACAATCATTTTAGGAATATAAATATTGCATCGACTCATGAATTCATTCAACTCTAAATTCAATAATCTGATTCTGAAACCATATACTTATTGAATATTTCTCCCGTTATATCCTCAAGGCACAGTAGATACAACGGTGTATTTTGATTTTGATTCATTTGATCCAATAAAATTGATATGGTATCTAGTATCCAATAAAAACGATTTAGTACCTAAGTACCCAATAAATATAAACGATATAGTATCTAGTGTATAATCATAATTTTGAATAAAACAATTGAAGAGTAATTTCCATAGTGAATTTCAGTCTTACGTGTCTTGAACTGTAATGAGGTATTCTTATCCTGGACCCCACTTTTTTTTCTTGGCCAGTACTGTTTATGTCGCCCAACCAATCGAGTCCCTTTTATTTATTTTTACTATAACCGATTCTTGTTGGGCGTTCGTTTCTCATTATTATTTCAATATATACTTGTTTGCTTTTTTGGCAATCAGGTATATTTTGCTACGTTTTTATTCACACACAAATTCTGCAATCGATTTTAAACTAACTTCCCGATGAGCTATAGACTTGAAACTTCGGAAATGGCTCAGAACTGGATGACAATACAATATTATCTCTTTTGTTTTTTTACGGACCACAAAAAGTGAGGTTAGGATCACAATCTCTCCATACCGGGAACGAGAGGACGTTGTTTTGCGATCTAGAGTGTGCTCCGCGATAGTGAACCCTATTGCGATTCTCGACCTTACAGGCATCGCGCAAGGGAGAAAGTGAGGTTAGAAAATCTAAAAATCGTCTGGAAACATCTGAAAACTCTGAAAAAATCCCAAAAAACAGATGGAAATCCAAACATGGGTGATATATAAACCAAACGAGCTGAAAAAACCGACGAGAAAAATCCGGTAACCAATGGATATCAAAAAGGAAAAGATGAAGACAAATTTAAAGCTCCAGAAAATAGGCAAAAGGAACGAGCATATAAAAAACCTGAAAATAGAACGTAAGAACACTCCCAAAAAATCCGGATACCCAAAGGGAAAAGTCAATAGGGACAATGAGCGAACTAGAGTTGAATGAAATTATTTAGATATTTTTTTCCAATATACCACGTTCATAAAACGGACAAACAAGTATAAAATTATTATTATTTTTTTTCCATATACCACGTTCTTAAAACGGACCAAAAAGTATAAAATGATAATGATAATGTTTTTTTTAATATACCACGTTTATAAAACGGACTAAAAAGTATAAAATGATTATTTAAATAATTTTTTAATATACCGCGTTTATAAAACGGACTAAAAAGCATAAAATAATTTCTCCTAGCCCCATAAGATTTATATCCCCATACAGATTCCTAACCCCATAGAGATTGTCCTGAAGATTTGGGATTGTTAATTTTTGATAGCTATGAAAATACTTGTGAGATTCAAAACTAAAAACGTGGGACGCATGCAATTAATAATTGAAGCATGATAAGTTCATCTAAGTCACTTATTGCACTTCAAATCATATGAAGTGTTGTGTGAGTTTTCTCAACAACAGCTACTCCCTACACACTTTACTATTATCGAATGCATGCGCCACACGTCTTTCGTTTTAAATCTTACAACCATTTTCATAGCTATTAAAAATTCACAATGACAAATTTTCAGGACAATCTCTATGGGTTAGGAATCTGTATGGGGATATAAATCTGTATGGGGCTAGGAAAAATTATTTTATATTTTTTAGTCCGTTTTATGAATATTTGAAAAAAAAATTGCATACAGGACGCTAATATATTTCCAAGGAGTGAAAACAACCCCCACAAATAGAAAAATCGCAATATTATTCAAATCTGTCAATGCCCTGCACAACTTAAATATGCTGTTATTTCGCCTTCTTAGAGGGTAATTTATTCAATTCGATTCCAAAATTATAGTTTTTTAACACTCAATCAGAAACAGCCCAACTAACATTATAGGAAAATTATACCAAGCAGAGGGATAAAATGGCTTGAAGTCCGAATTTACCTATTTCTGACCAAATATTCTACCTTCAACTTACTAACTAGCTCCAAAGTTATAATTCGAATTATAAAAACCGTAACTGAGACCACCGGATCTCCTTCAAAAACCATAAACTTACTAGGCGTAGTGCATAGTATGAATATACTTGTATTCAACTTCAAATATACCTTCACAGCTTCATGGGTCAATAGAGTTATTTAGTAGGTCACCTAAAGGTGACCAGCAAAATGTGTTCAAAATACTTGATCTTTCAGGGAATACTTTCTAGTAAATATTAACCTAATTATTACCTCATGTATGTTCACATAGTCAGGGAATAACCAAGTCGGTAAACAGGTCTACTATACACTCTACATTACCTATTTTGGCCCCAATTAAGTTGCCTGGGCATTTTTTGTCCTAGTTTATATCTACTGTTCCACAATGAGGGCGAGATTACTACAATATTGGTCTAATAAGACTAAATGTCTACAACGAAGTCAAAGCTACCAAAAATGAATTCCTCAAAGTAACTTGGTCTATTATCAGATATTGGAGCCCGAATCGATTCGGATGAGCATGACAAGATACAATTTACTCTCCTAAAATAATTTATTTTGTAGCTGAATTTTAGAAATATATAAAATGCCAAGTAGGAATTCGAATAGAATTAATAAACCATACAAGTATTCCACCAACTACTATCGATTAGCTGCCAGAATGAGAAAGTTCATTAAATAGGTACACAACTTAGGGTAGAGAAATAGAAACATCAAGTATTTCAATAAAATTGTCGTCAAGTCAAGAATAATCAAGATCCTTGAAATGAAACTTTTTGTCTCGTCTTGATTCACGCAGCGTGATTCTTGACTCGATATCGACTTGATTCCAAGATTAACAAAAAATGAAACCGACGAAAAAAGAAACCGAAAAGCAAAAAATAACCCTTCTTAGTCTTAATAACTAAGCTCGTAAACTAATGTAAGAAAACAATTTTGAGTCGGCGCCAAACAAACCAGCAATTGAATTGGGTAAAGCGTAAAATGATGGCAGCGGGTTGGCGGTGGCGTTTTGATATTTTTTTTTAAAGAAATTTAATGATCTTCGTTGATTGTTTGATTGGCGCCGACTCAAAATTGGTTACTTACATTAGTTTACGAGCTCAGTTATTAAGACTAAAATGGGTAATTTTTTGCTTTTCAGTTTCTTTTTTCGTCGGTTTAATTTTTTGTTAAAAAGTTTTTATTTCTTAATGTTTTGTGGCAAAAATCTTCTAATTAGTACTTACTCAATTAACAATCAAGGTATCCATTATGTTGTAGTGTTATCAGAACTACATATGTGTGCCAAGTTCCAAGAGAATCGATTCACACGTGCAAAATCAATCATTCCCCACTTCTCTACCCTTAGGGGTGGATAATTCTTCTTCAAATTCAAATATGACTGACTTCGAGGTATACCCTATACAATATAAAAAGAATGATCTAAATTGGATAACCCAGTACAAAGTTATGCCTGATAGAATCGGTTAACGGTCCAAAATTCAGAGGGTGAACAATCAATATCCTCCATTTTGCTACCCTTAGGGGAGGAATTTTTTTCCAATTTCAAATGGGACCAACTTTGAAGTACACCCTATCCAATGAAAAAAAAATCGAAATCGGACTACTCTGTGAAAAGGTTTGCGTGGTCATACATAAAAAAAAATATATACCCCTCGATTAGAGAACCTCCTCCTTTTTGATTTCGTCGGTTAAAAATATGGTGGGGATGCTGTTGCCGGCCTCGCTCTCTCTCTCTCTCTCCCTTTCTCTCTCTCTCTCTCTCTCTCTCTCTCTCTCTCTCTCTTGTTTTCTCAATTTAGTATAATCCATATGCCAGTAGCTCAAGGTATTCTGATGGACGGATAATCTTTATTCATTATTATGCAGCGTCAAGGGTGGATAAACAATACTGTTTAAGTTTTTTTAGTGGATCAATAGCCGCCCCTTCTATTGCAACTGAGATCCATTACGTCTCTTAAATAAAGTTCATCTTCAAGTCCCGCGCTTCTGATGAAGTCGATGATGACGTTTGATCATAGCTTTTCCAGGTCTTTGGAATGCAATTGCCCATGATCTAGACGGTGAAATTTAGTTTGTTTCAGTCCGTTGCATCTGCACCTCAGATCAATAAATATGATTGATCTGTTTCTTCATCGTCCTGGCAGAAGCGATAATCTGCGTTCGGCAAGTCCAATTTTATAAATATGATTCCGCAGTCTGCAGTGGACTGACAGTTATCATGTTCCTCAGGTTTTCCATATTCAGTTCCAACAGGGCTGTGGACTCGTCCCACTGTTTCATAATAATACTTGCGTTTTATCCACTTAGTCTAGTCTGAGAACACTACTCTGGTCCTATGAATTTGTTCTGTTGGCTTTCTTGTTTGCTTTATGCAGTTATTCTGTTGTCTCTGCCATGCAGTTCTATTCTGATATTGATTATATCCGACTTGATACCAAGGCTTTTAGCGTTCTTGGGTGTACAGCCTGTTTTTGATTGATTAATTTTCACTGCTCCTGTTCAGTAGTTCTCGTAGATATAGTTCGTTTGCATGAACTTCAGTTTGTGGTTTAGGCTGAGTCTTAAATTCTGGCTGAATTCCATGTACTTCAGCCCCAACTCCGTCTTCTGCTTTTGTGTTGGAGGATTTGATGAAATCAGTTCATCTCCTAGGAACTTTTGGATAGGTACTTCTTGACATTCAATCTCCAAGGAGAAGTGTCCGAAACCGAGTTGGTTTTTCAATATAAAACTTCATTCATTTCTTGGTAAGATAAATTATAAGGACTAATTTCAGAGCGAAATTGCCCTTCTGCATTATTTACGAATCTTTAATTTTGATATTTGGGCTGACAAGTATTAGTTATTTCTTGCATGATCTAGCTTGATCTGATGAGGGGCAAACCAAAACCGAATTGAATTGATTGATATGCCGCTGCTTCGCTTCCAAAGTTACCTCGTATTGACAGGCTTTGCACGATTATTTATCAAATTTAATCCAACGTTTGTCGAGGCATTAGCAAAGCAGTTCTTCAGAATTACAAGCTGGTTGTTTGAATGTATAGCAATCGTGTCATCATTCAATAATTCACTACCATCTGGTAATGTCCATTCGAAAGGAGGGATAATCAATACTTCATCATTCGATATGTATAAATAGATTATGAGAAATATCATTTATTTAGACATTACAAAGGGAAATATATTGTTTGGTCTGTTCGTGTCTACTTATTAATTTACTGTTACTGTCTCCACAAAACTTGAATTCGTATTAAAAGGTGCTAACGTAATAATATCTTGAGTACCACAAATGTGTATAGCGCCATCACCATCCAGGGATAGATAAAATTTCAGAAATATCCAAATTATGATACTGCATAGTACAAATCATAAAAAAATCGTGTCCCAAACCTGCCCCCCTCCAAAATGTTCACTTTTAATATCACAAATGCTCAAATATTTACGATTTTCATCTGTCGAAAATATGCAGTGTAATTTCCTGTTGGACCATAACAAGTAAAACATTTCCGGATTTATTTTTTTCGATGCAATGGTAACGTTTTGATATAACTGCATTTGATTCGCTATAAAATAGAGGTGTCAAATAACAATATTTTTTAGAACAAACAAGAGAGCCATGTGAAGTGTATAATTAGAAAACAAGGGACTTCATGAATTATTGAGATACAGTGTAGGGAAATTGCTCTCCAATGGTTTGGCTACTACCTTAGAGATAGATATCAACAAGTAAAATGTAATGGTTTTGGTTCTGACTTGAAACTCGTAAATGTCGGAGTTCCCCAGGGGTCCATTCTGGGACCAACTCTGTTTCTTATATACATTAACGATCTCTTAGAACAAACGAGGCATTTCTCTTCAAGACTAACTTGTTGCTTATGCTGATGACCTATTCGTAAACAGTGATATCAATGAAGTAATAAACCAAGCGCATAATTTTTACTTCAATATATGTGAATGGAGTGAAAAAAATATTATGTGCCTTAACAACGATAAATCTGTAGTACAAAAAAATTCAATATAAATTGAAACAAGTGGTAGACCACAAGCGAAAAACAACTACTTTCCTGGCAAATACCACGCAGAACGTTGAATGATATCCACCTGAAAATCTACGCAAACTTCCATTGACAATGGAAATTGATTGCAAATGTTTCTTTCTGATAAACTTGATTATGTTTAATTTATGCCAGGTTCGCCTAACAATCCGTGTACCGGTTTCAGGCTTTTGGCCCTCATCAGTACGGAGTAGTCAGCAGTCAGAGATCCGTAGACCTATGGCCGAAGCGAGACCCAACACAAATGAAAACATCGTCAAGCTTAATCACCTGTAGGTACGCTGGGAAAAGTAACTTTTAACTGGCGACACCTAGTTTTCTAATATTACACTCACATGGCTCTCTTGTTTGATGTATACGCCTTGTCGGGCAACAACTCCTATTGAGATAGGTGAATGTATGGAGTGTTTCTGTCCTAGGTACCACCAGTTAAAAGTTACTATTTCTTGCGTACCTACAGGTGATTAAGCTTGATTTTCATTTGTGTTGGGTCTCGCTTCGGCCAGAGGTCTTCGGATTTCTGACTATTCCGTACTGATGAGGACCAAAAGCCTGAAACCGGTATACGGATTGTTAGGCGAACCTGGCATAAATTAAACATAATCAAGTTCATCAGAAAGAAAAATTTGCAATCAATTTTCATTGTCAATGGAAGTTTGCAGATATTTTCAGGTGGATATCATTCAACGTTCTGCGTGGTATTTGCCCGGAAAGTAGTTGTTTTTCGCTTGTGGTCTACCACTCGTAAATCACCACCCTCCAAATATTAATAGTCCTAAGGTTTTTCATTGAAAATGAATGTGTACCGTTCAGAGAATAGGCTTCAATAAGCTTGGAGTCATGGGAAAAGAAATTGTCAAGTATTGAATATTGCCAATACCGGGCACTGCTTTCACCGATCTTTCGCAACAATTCTGGTTGATGGTGGTGGTGGAAAAACCACGTTGAGATGCCTCGGTGGCTGGATGTCCACGACAGTCACTCAAGGATATACAGGGCTTTTCACGATGAGCGTTAATTAGACGTTTCTGGCAAACCAGACAACGGATCAACCTGAAAATTTCACAGTATGCATAAATTAATATGATCTACACGCCTAAAATTTTAGACGATGCGGCGTTGCCGCTTCTACTATAAAGTAGCGGCTACTTTGATTTTTCAAATGGAACACCCTGTATATAATATCATATTATGATTTCTTATCACTTTGTCAACAACTTCATGTACTATTTCCCTATACCTATCTGTTACCGTTTAGAAGATATAAATTAATTTCGATTTTTTTACCAAACATGTACTTTTATAAACGCTGATAATCTTGAACTCTCTGGTACTAAGACGATCAAATTCGAAATGGGTGGAGTGATACCATGAGGATCTTCACTTCGAGTCATATTTTTATTTGCCTCATACAGGGTCTTTAAAAATGCAGATAATTTGTTCACATGAAAAAATGAGTGGAAGTCATTTTTTTCAAATGGAAACCCTGTATATTTCCACATTTTTGAGCTCTACATCCAATTTTAGATTGACTTGGATCAGATAATCCTATTTCGATTTCGAACCGTTTTCGAGATAAACTGTTTCAAACAGAAAATGACGTGGTTTCCTTGTATTCATCACTTATTTTTGAAATTTAACATCTATTTTATACTACGTAATATTTCTTTTCGGTTTAGTTTTTCAACAGTTTCAAATCAGTCAATTCGAAATTGATATGTACCTTAGAAAAAGTTACAATTTGTATGCATTGAGGTATTGAGTGTCTCTACCGTACAACATTGCAAATTAATATTTTTTAATAGTGTGCTTTGGAAAAATGAATGATCCAATTTTGAAACATCAAACTTTCGTTGGTGGTTTTGACTGATTGTGATACCAATTATAATAGAAACATGTCAAGATTAGGTTACAGTAATGAAGATTTCTTGAACTTATTAATAATTTATGGTGAGTGGAATAGAATTGCAAGTAGAACATACCGAGTATTTCATGAAAGATATCCACAACTTCCGAAGCCGAATAATAATGTGATAAATCGACTACTAAAAAACTGTAGGTTGAATGGAACCTCTCGTCCAAAAATCATTCGTAGAAAGCCTGAAGTGAATGATGATGACAATGGCATAACAGTTTTGGGATTTTTTCTTGCATTTCCAAATGCTTCTCTACACGAGGCTGAAAGGGAGATAGGTATACCCTACGTGACAATTTATCACATTCTTAATAAGCACAAATGGCATCCCTATAAATTCTACTGTGTCCAACATCTGAAAGAGACTGATTTACCTCGTAGAGTGGAATTCTTTGAATGGTTACTTGTCAAGATACAAGAGGATGAACATTTCCTTGACAATATCATTTGGACAGATGAAGCCAAGTTTACAAAAAATGGAGTTTTCAATAGACACAACAGTCATTATTGGGCGTCAGAAAATCCCCATGTCGTGCCATAAAGAATGGGTCAATTTTTTATATGATAATTTGAATGCAACAAAATATGAAGATGTACTGAGAAATGGAATTCAAATGATTTTAAATAATAGGCCAGGAAGAGAACGTGTATGGTACCAAATGGATGGTGCTCCACCCCATAATTCTCGTTCAGTAAGCGAAGCTATAACTGAAATCTTCGAAGACAGATGGATTGGTAATAATGGACCTTTTCGTTGGCCTCCTAGAACACCAAATGGCAATCCATTAGATTATTTTGAGTGGGGTTTCATTAAAAATATGGTTTACTCCAACCCAGTAATAACCCTGGAAGATATGAAATCGAGAGTTAGAACTGCTTTCAATAGTTTAACTCCGGACTCAATCAGAAGCGCTACACGTGAAAATCTTTTGAAGAGATTACATGTTCGTTCAAGTAGAGGTGGAGATGTGTTTGAACATATTCTGAAATACACTGACAATTGAATTAACTTACTAATTCATGAAATTATTCTCAGTTCGTGTGTCAGCGTTAATAAAACTATTGTTTGACGAGAAGTTCCACTTGATGGTTGAAGAGTATTTTAATAATTATGTATTCATTGTATTATCTGTGACTGATAAAGGAACATCAAGGAACCGTTGAATTTAAAAATAAGTGATGAATACAAGGAAACTACGTCAGTTTCTGTTTGAAACAGTTTATCTCCGAAACGGTTCGAAATCGAAATAGGACTATCTGAACAAAGTCGATCTAAAATTGGATGTAGAGCTCAAAAATGTGGAAATATACAGGGTGTTTCATTTAAAAAAATTGACTACCACTCATTTTTTCATGTGAACAAAGTATCTGCATTTTTAAAGACCCTGTATGAGGCAAATAAAAATATGACTCGAAGTGAAGATCCTCATGGTATCATTCCACTCCATTTCGAATTTGATGATCTTAGTACTAGAGAGTTCAAGATTATCAGCGTTTATAAAAGTACATGTTTGGTAAAAAAAATCGAAATTAATTTATATCTTCTAAACGGTAACAGATAGGTATAGGGAAATACTACATGAAGTTGTCGACAAAGTGATAAGGAATCATAATATGATATTATATACAGGGTGTTCCATTTGAATAATCAAAGTAGCCGCTACTTTATAGTAGAAGCGGCAACGCCGCATCGTCTAAAATTTTCAGGTTGATCAGTTGTCTGGTTTGCCAGAAACGTCTAATTAACGCTCATCGTAAAAAGCCCTTTAAAGATGAATCAAGAAAAAAACTGGCAAAACTGCTAGAATTGAGAATGTAATACAGGACATTACAAATGTATCATCGACTTCAACGACATAAGTTCTCCAAAAATGTTTTTTAATAATTGCACATTTAACTTTAATTAATTATTCCTCATTTTCGTGTATTTAGAGCAATACAGAAAATATTTGTTTGTATCAGTGTTTATTAGAGTATTAAACGTGAGCAGTAGATTGTCGTAGAAAAAGTATAGTATGCAACTCTCACAAAATGGCAATTTCGAACTCGTATGAATTACAGCCCTCGGCTCCTGCTCCAAACTTTCACACCCGTGCAAAAGAGGCGAGTATTGAATAAAGCGTATGATCATTTTCTTTAGTGGGGAAAGAGAAATATAATGAGAAGTATTTATGATATTGTTTCCATGAAACAAAAAAAATCCTAAGGGGAGATACAATATTGTTTCAAATGAACTTTGGAAGCCATTTTTTGAGTGAGTGGATAGAGAATTATACCCTCATAAAATATTGATTAACGACCAAAGTTTTATCGGGATAGTAAGTACATAAATTTTACCAATTATGTGTATTGTAGTCGAACCAAGTGGAAGTGAAGTAATAATGTTCAGCAAAATTTCTTATTAAACAGCAGTTCATATAAGTTTTCTACATTGAGTAAGTCGTTGGGTTTTTATAAATTAATGATGGTTCAAGGTAATGGTATCTGAATATGCATTATTTTTTAACTCGCTTTTATCAGCTTCCCTTGTATCTGTTACGGAATTTTTGAAATTATTTGAAATTTTGCACGCGTATTAAGAACCGATGACAATACAATAATTTCATAGCTATGACCTGGTATTCTCACCAAGATCGTCAGAAAAAAAAAGCCTACATTACAAAGATTTGGTGAGTGCGCTTCACTTTCATCAAAAGTTGGTAAAAACTTCAATACCATGTGGATGAATCAATCGAAGAGTTTTTCTCCCATAGTGGGAAAGTTTGAAAACACGCTTTTTTAGCAATATGAACAAAAAAAGTTGAAAATGAAATATAGTTTGAAAAATGGTCTAAAAAGTTAAAAATAATAAGAATAAAGTCCTCAACCCAAAAAAATCCTCTTATGTAAAAAAAGCGTGGGTGCTCTTTACTTATTTTTCATAATGATTCTAGCTTTAGGAATAGCTATCAATAAAAAACTCAAGATAACCAGATCCCCACGCTTTTTTACATGAGAGATTATTTTTTATATATTTTCATTTTGTATGAAAATATTCAGATATCCAAATATACTAAAAGTATTAAGTTCGCTTTTCAGTGTTGAGTTTATCTCAAAACTGTAGTAGTAAAAATTTTTCGTTTCATTTTCCAACTGTCGAGTTCAAAAATTAGGTATTCGATTTTTGAATGTGAGTGTTACCTAGGTCCATCATCAAGACAAAAAATAATGCAGTTCATAGTTCTTCTTTTTGGGTGACGATGGACCTACAGACGTCAGAAAAATGTAGCATCTCTCTTTGAGAGGATACTAAACATTGTGGAGTATGACTAAGAGTTTTATTGGAACTTTAAGTTCCACTTCACTTCAAGATACGAGGGAGTTTTTCCATAAATTGAATTTTATTTGACGTTAGTAATTTCGTTGATGGAGAATATGGAGGTGCCAAACTAAGACCCGTTTCACAAAGGACCGATGATCAGGACTGACGATCCGTCTAATCCATTGTTTTAAATTGATCGTTCACATGTCCGCGTATCATCGGTAGACCGTTAAAAAACGCACGGGCGTCGGTCTAGCCCGTGGCATGTGCGGATCATCGGTTGGAGACTGAGCCGCCATTTGATTAAAAAAAGAAAAACTTTTTAACAAAAAATTAAACCGAAGAAATACGGAACTGAAAAGTAGGAAATAAATACTTTTTAACAAAAAATTAAACCGACGAAAAAATCAACTGAAAAGCAAAAAATAAAATAAACCTTCTTAGTCTAAATGATAATTGAGCTCTTAAACTAATGTAAGTAACTGATTTTGAGTCGGCGCCAACCAAACAATTATCGAAGATCATTATCTATGAAAGAAGTCATCAAAACGCAGCCGTGCATCTCGCTGCCATCATTTTACGCTTCACCTAATTCAATTGCTAGTTTGTTTGGCGCCGACTCAAAATCAGTTACTTACATTAGTTTAGGAGCTCAATTATCATTTAGACTATGAAGGTTTATTTTATTTGCTTTTCAGTTGATTTTTTCGTCGGTTTAATTTTTTGTTAAAAAGTTTTTATTTTACTTTTCAGTTCCGTATTTCGGCGGTTTTATTTTTTGTTAAAAAGTTTTTAGTTTTCAATTTTTTGTGGCTAACTAAAATCTACCAATTACTACCTACTTGTTTTTTGATTACTTCCCAAAATACTTACCCACCTTACTTCAACTATTACCAGTTAAATAATATGATTATCTACTTTTACTATTTGTTGTAATATAAATTATTTTCGTTGTTCTGGTTAGTTTATTTCATTACTCTGTATATCATTCCATCCTCTCATAAAATATACTGATTTTGACGGAACAAGAATAATGTCAGTAGCGATCTGTCATTGTCAACTACGTATGTGTGTGCCACTGTTCACTAGTGAAAAATCAATTATCCCCTATTTTTCTACCCGTAAGGGTGGCTTAGTCCTTTCGAAATCCAAATATAAGGTGTACCTTATCTATTAAAAAAGAATCATCCAATTCGAAGAACCCAGTACAAAGTTATGCCTGATAGAATCGGTTAACGGACCAGAATTCAGAGGGTGAGTGATCAATATCCTTCATTTCGCTACCCTTAGGGGTGGATTTCATCTTTTAAATTCAAATGGGACCAAATTCGAAGTACACCCTATGCACTGAAAAAAGAATTATCGGAATCGGACGCCTCAGTAAAAAGTTATGCGTGATCATACATAAAAAAATATGATGGAAAAACATAAAATATACGGGTCGAATAGAGAACCTCCTCTTTTTTGGTTTCGTCGGTTAAAAAGAGATTTTCACATGCACGCGTATCATCAGTTGCGATTTCGATGCAGTATTGTCACGTTGCTATTGAGTAAGTTTTGAAACGTTTTCACTGTTTTTTTTTGCAACACAAAATGGCAAGTGGTAAAGAAAAATATCGTTTTCATACTGAACTATTAATAACATCACTAGAACAAAAACCATGTATCTGAGATACATCTTCAGAAGAGTACAAAAGTCGAGATGCGAAAAATAAAGCTTGGGAAGAAGTGGCTGAAATATTGCCGAGACAATTTGGAAAATTAGCATACTAAGCAAAACCTCATGCAATTTCTAGCCATTGTTTTTTTTTTTATTTGTATACATAAAGGATGAACCCAAAGTTTCGTTCCTTTTTTTTCCTTTCTATCAACCTTTTTACACACAAAGTGACAACGGGAATCCCGATAACTTCGACTTCGAAGTCACACACCTACAATAACGTTCGTACACTGCAAACGCAGAAATTCATAAAAACTTTTTAACAAAAAATTAAACCGACGAAAAAATCAACAGAAAAGCAAAAAAGTAAGATAAACCTCCTCAGTCTTAATGATAATTGAGCTCCTAAACTAATGTGAGTAACTAATTTTGAGTCGGCGCCAAACAAACAATTATCGAAGATCATTATCTATGAAAGAAGTCATCAAAACGCAGCCGTGCATCTCGCTGCCATCATTTTACGCTTTACCTAATTCAATTGCTAGTTTGTTTGGCTCAAAATTAGTTACTCACATTAGTTTAGGGGCTCAATTATCATTAAGACTTAGACGGTTTATTTTATTTTTTGATTTTCAGTTAATTTTTTCGTCGGTTTAATTTTTTGTTAAAAAGTTTTTATTTTTCATTTTTTTGTGGCTGAAATCTACTAATTACTACCTACTTAATTTTGTATTACCTCAAAAATACTTACTATTAACTGTTAAATAATATGATTATCTACTTTAACTCTTTATTGTTATATAATATAAATTATTTTTGAAAGTTCTGGTTAGTTGATTTCATCACTTTGTATATAATTCCATCCCTTCATAGAATGTAATTATTGTGACGGATGTAGGAGGATCTGTCAATGTCAACTACATATGTGTGCCAATGTCCACAAGTGAAAAATCAATCATCCCTTATTTTTCTACAAATAGCGGTGGATCATTCCATTCCAGATTGAAATATGATCAACTATGAGGTATACCCTATCTAATAAAAAAAGAATCATCCGAATCATCCAAAGTTATGCCTGATAGAATCGGTTAACGGACCAAAATTCAGAGGGTGAACGATCAATATCCTCCATTTTGCTACCCTTAGAAATGGATTTTTTTGTTCAAATTCAAATGGGACCAATTTCGAAGTACACCCTATCCAATGAAAATCATCGGAATCGAACTGCTCTCTGAAAAGTTATGCGTGATCATACATCAAATATATATATATATATATATATATATATATATATATATATATATATATACGCGTCGACTAGAGAACCCTCCTCCTTTTTGATTTCGTCGGTTAATAAAAGAATTTTGTTTTAACCTGATAATGACAAATACCATGTCGAAACGTCGTCAAAAGAAATTATATGAATTGACTGAATCAGACCTTTATTCCGAGAAATTGAAGAAAATATATATGTGGTAAAAAAACTATAGAATATTTATATATATATATATATATATTATATATATAAATCAACAAGTGGCAAGACACTTATTACCTACCCAAAAAATGTTCAAGACGGCTTGTAGTATTTTTCTATATCTACGAGTACATTCTGTCTTTGACAATTATATTTTTGAATTTATGTAAGTGACACCGAAGAAATTACATTTTTTCTACCCATTTGAGGTTATGAAATATGAAACCGAATAAAAAAACGAGTTTTCTTGCAAATACTTTGATTATTAATTCGGTATTACCCGATTGGGGGATTGGGGCCTTATGTATTTATACTCTTTGTACAAATGCATTTTTTCAACAATATGCAAAATAGTGACCAACACTTGATTTATATTCAAGATAGCAATAGTCATTTAGTCAATGCTTCAAATTTCAATTCATCCATAATAGGACAGGACGTGTATTTTCACACTTGCTCCTATTATTTTTCATCATTAAAAATATCATATAACGTATATGCTACTATATATCGATTTCCTTTTTCAGTGGAAGATATGGAACAGTACCTGCTCTACATTGGCGGAGGTGCCGGGGCGTTGGCCCTCACCGGTGTGGCAGCAGCTTCTGCCTATTACATGACCAATACGCCAGCACCTCAGAAACCTCTGTTTCCTTTGGACGCCCAATGTATTGAAGAAGAAGAGGTAAGTTCATTTCATCCAAGATATAATTCTGTAAATAATAATAATGGTGTTAGAGTTTGAGAAAGTTTCAATGTGAAAAGTAAAAAGTTAGTATTTGACTTGTAAGGAACTCTTGGGCGATAGATCCCTGGGGAACACCGTAAGCAACCGATAATGAATCAGACTCGATACCTTCTAAGACGACACGCTGGTTACGATTGGATAGATAATTTCGTATGAATTCTACAGCTGCCAAAGTACCTAAGTTTGAGACAAAGTATAGAATGGTCCAGTGTATCGAAGGCTTTACTGTAATCTAATAAAACCAAACAGGAAACTTCACCATTATCCGCGGCCTTGAAAAGATCATCCGTGATGGACTAAAGAGCGGAAGTAGTGCTACGATTGTACAGGTGTGATTATTTGACGTGTGTAAATGTAAAATGTAATATGTCATTTGATCTTTCATTATCTCTCAAGGACTTTGGAATGGGAAGACAGGATGCTTATAGGTCTTAAGTCGGAGAGATCGGTGCGGGAATTGCATTTGGCCAGAGGAATAATTTTGGTGTGTTTCCAATTCGAAGGAAATATGTTACTTTTTATGTTCATTAACCGTTGCTGAAGATATATTTCTGAATGGGAAAACGGGATCATTAACTTGATTTCATATCTATCGAGAAGGGAAATGAGATTTTTCTGGACGCGTTATACGATTGAAGTGACAATTTATTCTATTAACATTTTTCAGTTGCTCTGGAAGACAAGGCATTGTCTTCGACGGAGAATATCAAGTGGCCTAATTGTATTGAAGGTTTCTTTATTATTTTTTCTGCGCAGGACATGTTCGAGATATGCTTTTTTGTCGCGACGTATTGCTCCTGTAGTGTAATTTCTCAAATCAGTATAACTTTTCCAAGATAGGGTAAAGTTTTGTGATGGTTCGATTCTGTCAAAAAAAATCACATTTTTGGAGACAGATCATTTTTTTTTTGTCAAAATTCATAAATTCAAGATGGCGGCTCCAATATGGCGACGAGTTTTGTGGTTATAACCCGATTCCAATAAATTGGTATGTGGGGGTTTTTGGGGTCGGATATCATAATTTTTTTTAAAATCCAGAATTAAGATGGCAACGAGTTCTGTGATTATAGCCCGATTCCATTCAAAATTGGTGTGTGGGGGTCAAAATTAATAAATTCAAGATGGCGACGAGTTTTGTGGTTATAGCCCGATACCAATAAAAATTGGTTGGGGGTTATTGGAGTCGGAGATCATGATTTTTTCATGGAAATGGATAGTTTGGCTAAAAAGGAATTTATTAGTACTTTACGAAAGCACTGTACTATAGAAGAAAGAATAGCAATTGTAGCTACGCATTTTGAAAATGGACGATGTGCTAGAGCTACGGCACGAATTTTCAATCAAATCCATCCACGGAAAAACGTATCATATCAGTAAGTGATATAAGTGATGCATAAGTTCATGGGGTCCGGATCAGTTCAAAATAAAAAACATGAACGAGCAAAGTCTATGAGAAATAAAGTGGTCGCTGTTGCAGTTATAGGACATGCAGTGATGGACATCATTCAATCTTTGAGACAACTTGAGACTATTTCTGGAGTTTCCAAAAGCAGCATACATCGAATTCTGAAAGAAGCAAAATTCCATCCTCATGAAATGTGGAATGTACAAGAATTGAATCAAGATGATTCAGACAGACGTACAGAGTTTTGTGAAATCATGAGTCAATCATTGACTGGTGATAATAATTACATCTACAATGTGTGCTTTTCTGACGAACAGGCACAACTCATTCACAAACACCCTAGAAATTAAATGATTGGGCTGGGATTTTGGGAGACCATATTGTCTCAACGGACAAAAGTATCTTGGACTTCTTGATACAACTGTAAACCCTGCAATCACCCAGCTACTCGAAGACGATGATAATCTACTTGAAGGTCAGCTCACCTTTCAAAATTGTTCACTTTTCAAACCTGTAACAGAATGCAAATGAGTATTTACTTATTCATAATTCGTCAAAATTCACAATTTACAATGTTCACCAAACCGGTGTTCAGATAACAAGATATTTGAGATTTTTCCTTTCAACGGATCGAGGACACTTTACAAAAAAAACATGTTTATTTTTTTTAACTGGATTCCAAAAAGGGCGAATACCCAAATTATTCGAATAGACTATTTACAACCATATTTCTGGTCATAGAGTAGGTACCCCTTCATAGTACAGGCAAAAATAGGATAAAATATCTCACGAAGAGTTGATTTGGTTCACTGGCTATGAGGAAACGTTATTTTATCGTCATGAAATGACATTCCATATTTCATATATGCAAATGATGGTTTACAAAAGATTTTCCTGGGAGAAATAAGATCAGAAAATATTGTTAATAAGAGTTAGAGTAGCGTGGAAGTATTTTATTTTCCATGCAAATGGTTGTTTTGAACTTTCACGCTCATAGGTAATAAAATATTATATTTTAAATGGATATAACTGTGGCTAGGAAAAATAATTGTTAAAAGTATCTGAAATCACTGGGCTGTTTGTATACGTTTGTAAGCTTTTTTACACCTAAAGATGTCTTGACCATGCTTGGATCAGAAAACCGAACCGTGTTTAACATATGTTTGGCAAATAAGTAAGGATATTCATGGATTGATCGGAGAAACCAGTTCCGTTCGAAGTCTTAGACGATACACACCTCTCTCATGGCATACATTTTTTTTAGTTATATAGTCCTTGCCAGTCTGATTTTAATCTACTCAAAATTTCTTATCATTCAAATAAGTAATAGTCCGATTCAGAATAAGTTCAATTGATTACATTTCATTACTATTCAAATGCTAAGATTTCTCGTATGGATATCCATTCTGTTATTTTGTTAGTTATATTGGTGACCAAGCCACAGATAATTCATTCAACTGAGTTAAATAAAGGTAATATATGTTTCAATGCTCAATAAGTTTTATATTCAGAATGAATGAGAGATAATGTTAAAAGAAAAGGAAATCTGGAACTTATTCAGTATAAAAGTTACAGGTCTCAAAGATTTAATAAGTCTTTTATAAATTGAGAACTTGAAAGTTTAGAATGAATGATAGTGCCAAGTATCTCGAGTAGCACAAACCTTTAATATGATAACATTTCAGGTAATGAAAAAAAAACTTGATCGATTCTTAGTTGCATTACACCGATGTGTTTCCGATTGAATTCCCTTCAAAATGATTTATAACAATTATGGTATTCCTATTGAAGATTATGAGGCAGGGGGTGCTGGGAGTGAGAGGGTTGATGATAGCACAATGATGA
The DNA here is from genome assembly GCA_018342105.1 of Gonioctena quinquepunctata. Classification (NCBI taxonomy): domain Eukaryota; kingdom Metazoa; phylum Arthropoda; class Insecta; order Coleoptera; family Chrysomelidae; genus Gonioctena; species Gonioctena quinquepunctata. The sequence continues at coordinate 199,176 of JAFIRS010000654.1, forward strand.
CGTATTTGGTGGAAGAGTTTCCCCTCGAAATAAAAATCTGGGAGTTACTGTATATTCGTGAGAGCGTTGCAGTTGATAATATGAACATACCTTTCGGTTTGAACTTACAGTAGAGGACGATAAGTAGGCTCTTTAACAATGTTGATTTTTGCTGATGTAAAACATATGTGAAGTCAAGATTTAATTTGCGAAAGAAAAATCACAAGGAATTCCGTTTACTCTGACAACTTCTTCTATGAAACTCTAGAAACTAGTTTTAAATGCGAAATTGGTTCTCATTTATACAGTGCGGCTCCTGTTTTCTGAACGGTTCGACTAGAATAATGAAAAAAAAAAAGGTATTGTATGATATCACCGAGACTACTTTTAGAAATGAAGGACATTGTGAGTGCCCGATAGATGGCGCGGGGGACACATCAACTTGAAATTTTCAAATGGCATGGGGGGTCAAGTGGCACATTGTTGAAAAGATAACTCAAATCTTTTTTCAACAATCTAGTTTTCAATGAAAGAAAAAGCCATATGAAGGGGATAGATATGAAATGAAATGCATAAAGCACACACAAAGTCGTCTTCACAAAAGGTTCAATATAAATTGAAACAATTGGTAGACCGACAGGCGAAAAACAACTACTTTCCTAGCAAATACCACCCAGAACGTTGAATGATATTCACCTGACAATCCATGCAAACTTCCATATAAATGGATATTGTTCGCAAATGTTTCTTTCTGATAAGCTCGACTATGTTTAAATTCATGTCGTGTCCTCCTATCAATCCGCATACCGGTTTCAGGCTTTTTTGGCCCTCATCAGTACGGAGTAGTCACCGACCAGAAATCCAGAGAAGGAATCTTTTATTTAGAATCCTATCGAGGTAGGAGAATTGTATGGAGTGTTTCTTTCTGTCACTAGGTGTCGCCGGTTAAAAGTTATCTTTTCCGACGCACCTAAAGATGTTTTAAGCTCGATGATTATTTTATTTATGTTGTGTCTCGCTTCGGCCAGAGCTCTCTGGATCTCTGGCCGGTGACTACTCCGTACTGATGAGGGCCAAAAAAGCCTGAAACCGGTATGCGGATTGTTAGGCGGACACGACATGAATTTAAACATAATCGAGCTTATCAGAAATGAACATTTGCGAACAATATCCATTTATATGGAAGTTTGCATGGATTGTCAGGTGAATATCATTCAACGTTCTGCATGGTATTTGCTAGGAAAGTAGTTGTTTTTCGCCTGTCGGTCTACCAGTTGTTTCAATTTATATTGAACCTTTTGTGAAGACGACTTTGTGTTGTGTGTGCTTTATGCATTTCATTTCATATCTTATCCCCTTCATATGGCTTTTTCTTTCATTAAAAATAGGATGGTTGAAAAGAGAATTGAATTATCTTTTCAACGATGTGTCACTTCACCCACCATGCTATTTGAAATTTTCAAGTTGATGTGCCTCCCTGCGCCATCTATCGGGCAGTCACAATGTCTTCCATTTCAAAAAGTAGTATCAGTGATATCATTCAATACGTTTTTTTTCATTGTTCTACGTCGAACCGTTAAAAGTTAACAGGGACTAATAAAAGCCCCACTGTATATTCAAATGAAGCGATTGTTTATAATATCTAATGGAAAACAACTGGCTAAAGCACACGCTGTACTACTACACCCTGTTCATATTTTCCAACAATCAATCTTTCCAAACATTTTCACAAGTCATATAACGTATCGGTATTGGTGGATTTCGAGCAATGTGTGCTCAGAATGAAACAGTTTCCAATGTCTGGAAGTCATAAACTAGCATCACAACTTGGCAAGGCTTTGGCACAACATTTCCTTTACCAATTTCGCCGATCACTTCCCATGCGTATCGCCTAATAGAACTCGCAAATCGTGTAACTGATAAAATGTCAAATTCCGTTATTACTACTATTATTAGCAGTATATTGAACTCTTTTCGATTCATTCACGAGATCAACAAAGATTAATGACCCCATGCGAAACAAAAATATTTGATCCCATCATTTTTTTTTCTTTCGTGTAACTGTACACACACCAACATGACATTTGATATTGAATATCCTCTTTGTTTGGGCGATATTATCGCTTTATTATATCAATGTACGGTTACCTCATAATTGAAAAGCAACGGTAACGTTTGAAAAAAAATCTTTCCATGCTCTTTAATCAGCAAGGAATTTGAATTGTATGCAAATGTGCCTTCGGATGATGGCGAAGGTGTTACGTAATGGAGTTGAATATATAGGTTAATCATAGGTTTAGTCTAGCTGTTGGTGGGAATAATTTGCTTTCGAATGCTCAGAAGAGTTTTTTGTCGTGAGTGATTGATTGGGGCGAGGATGACTGACTGTTGGAATTATTCAGATAGATCAGTCGCGTTATTTTGCGGCCGTCGACAATGGTCGCAAGCAACATCGTTCGTTTTCGATAGAACCAGCATGGGCTGTTAACCAAGGAATATCATTGCCTCTTTTGGATATGTATCCCAATAAAATATAAAATATTTAGTAGGTAATGACATGTTTCAATTGAATTGCAATAACCTCTTTATTTTAGTCCTCGGGCCCGAGCCTAAAGAAATTTGTAATTACCTCTTTACCTCACCGTTGAGACTTTGTATATGTGTTCTTTATGTCCAGTCGGACAACATCTTACATAAGAAAAGTCTCGGGACCCCTTCAAACTCATTGATTTGATGCGTGGAAAATATTGACATCCGTCAGTTGAAAAAGCGTAAAAAACTCTGCAAGAAAAAATCCAAATTATTAAAACAATTAAAGAAGATTTAGAAGATTTTGAGAACGGGGGCAGATATAGTCCCCGAAACGTCAATCAAAAACTATATAGAGAGGTATCTTTTGAATTTTTAAAAATGTTTTTGATAGGCAAATTCAGAAAACGACAAGTTATTGACTAATTGAATCATTTTTCTATAGGAAATATAATTTGGTGAACGCAATAACTTATCGGGGTGAACTAATTAGTTTGACCTTTCTACACTTGTTTCACACTTGTTTCTACACACTTGTTTCTACACTTGAAAAGTATGGAGAAACTTTAGCTGTGGCATTAGATATCTCCAAGGCGTTCGATCGAGTTTGGCACCAGGGACTCCTCGCCAAGCTTCCATCTTATGGCTTGCCCCCTCAGCTGTGTTCTCTGCTTGCTAGTTTTCTCTCAAACAGGTCTCTCCATGTAGTGGTCGATGGAGTTTCATCTGACACTCTACTCATTAATGCTGGTGTTCCGCAAGGATCCATTCTAGCACCAACACTATTTCTACTTCACATCAACGACCTGTTGAAAGCAACTTCATGTCCAGTACACAGCTTTGCCGATGATAGTACCCTCCATACCGCTTTCTCTTCCAGGGCCCCTATATCAGCCCGTGAAACCAGAAATGAACGAGGAAGAAATGTTAACAATATAAATATGGACTTAGCAACAATTCTCGAATGGGGATCCAATAACTTGGTAGAATTCAATGCAAACAAAACACAAGCATGTCTTTTCTCTAGAAAAGCCGATCTCACTGTGCCTAACATAACTTTGTCAGGAGTAACCATACCACTGAAGTCATCCATATCGATGCTTGGTATTACTATCAGCAATAACCTTTCCTGGGAAAATCACGTGAGGTCCATTGCCAAAGTGCATCCCAAAACTTGGTTTTTTGTTTCGTGCCAAGAGCTATTTCACCTCCAGTCAGCTGCTTATGATCTATAAGGCACAGATCCGACCTGTCCTGGAATACTGTTCCCATATTTGGAGTGCGGCACCTAAACATATCCTGAAGCTATTGGATTCTGTCCAAAAAAGGGCAATTCGTCTCGTCGGTGATGCCTCGCTTACAAACTCGCTCACTTGTCTGGAACACCGTAGAAAAGTTGGCGATTTGTCTCTATTTTATAGATATTTTCATGGGCGATGCTCTTCTGAAATATCAACAATCGTTCCTCCTTTGGCAGTCTCTTCGAGATTAACCCGTCAAGTTCAGTCTTCACACCCATTCGTGGTCACTTTGGAGACCTGCAGAACATCACTTTCCAAAGACTCATTCATCCAACGAACTGCGAGGCTTTGGAACTCATTGCCTAGGGAGGTGTTCCCCGAGGCATACAACCTCCAGAAATTTAAGAAGAACACCAACTCCTACCTTCTTTCCCTTGGTTCCCACGATGTTCTCTGAACATTACAGGATATCCCTTTTCGTGGGAACCAGAACATATAAAAAAAAAAAACTTGTATAGATTTTCCTGAATATATTTTCATTTTCAGACTGTGGAAGGTTACCCAAAAAACTTGTCAAGAAACCATTGGAATTAATATTGCAAATTGTAGTAATTGCTCTTTTACCATTTAAAATAAATAGTTTTGTACATAGTTGTGTATTTTGAATAAACTTTTTTGATCTCACCATCACATGTTTTTCATATAGAATTTCATTATGGGACTAAGTACCATAATGAGCTTCCTTATGTCATCAAAATTGAGTGACATAACGTTGTCATTATGACATGCCAACAGATAAATATATAAAAGAATAACTGACTCCTGGGACCGTAAAAATTTGCAGGTGGGTTTCTTTGACACTGTAGGTGAGCACTAAGGAAGGATTTTTGGAAATTCAACTCATAAGGTGGTGAAAAAGGGGATGAAAGTTTGTATGAAAATCCGTCATTTTTGAATCATTAAATCTGGCAAACTGTCAAATTAATATTCGAAGCTAGATGGAATCACCTAAAGAAAACCAGGAAAAATACAAATTCTACGCGGACGAAGTCGCGGGCACCAGCTAGTAGTATATACACTGCGCGCCAGGGGCGATGGAAATGCCGATTCATAAAGTTCTTACGGATTCGTGATCAGAAAATCAAATTTATTACCAATACAGATTTCTACAGAAAAATTTTTAGTGTAAAAACACGAAACGCATAACTCTTTACTGAGACGTCCGATTCCAATAATTCTTTTTTAAGTGGATAGGGTCTACTTTGAAGGTGGTTTCATTTGAATTTAAGATGAAATCCACCCGTAAGGGTAGCAAAATGAAGGATATTGATCACTCACCCTCTGAATTCTGGTCCGTTAACCGATTCTATCAGGCATAACTTTGTACTGGGTCCGTGAACCGATTCTATCGGGCATAACTTTGTACTGGGTTTTTCGAATTGGATTATTATTTTTTTATTAGATAGGGTATACCTCATTGTTGATCATATTTGGATTTCGAATGGAATTATCCACCCTTACGGGTAGAAAAATAGGGAATAATTGATTTTTCACTTGTGAACATTGGCGCACATATGTAGTTGACAATGACAGATCGCTAATGTCATTATTTTTGTTCTCCAACATCCGTCACAATCATTATATTCTATGAGAGGATGGAATGATATACAAAGTAATGAAGTAAACTAACCAGAACAACAAAAATAATTTATATTACAACAAATAGTAAAAGTAGATAACCATGTTGAAAAGGGCAACATTCTCAATTGGATATTGATAAAAAGATGGAAAATAGTGGCTAAAGTTTATCTTTCTGTCGCAGATGATTCCACATCTGATTTTATGAACATCCTGTTCATATTTTCAAGTAATCAATCTAGATAACCATATTATTTAACTGGTAATAGTTGAAGTAAGGTGGGTAAGTAAGTATTTTGGAAGTAATTAAAAAACAAGTAGGTAGTAATAAGTAGATTTCAGCTACAAAAAATTTAAAAATAAAAACTTTTTAACAAAAAATTAAACCGACGAAATACGGAACTGAAAAGTAAAAAAAAAATAAACCTTCTTAGTCTCAATAACTAAGCTCCTAAACTAATGTAAGTAACTAATTTTGAGTCGGCGCCAAACGAACAATCAACGAAGACCATTAAATTACTTTTTAAAAAATTATCAGAATGTCACCGCGCAACTCGATGCCATCATTTTACGCCTTATCTAATTCATTTGCTTGTTTGTTTGACGCCGACTCAAAATTAGTTACTCACATTAGTTTAGGAGCTTAGTTATTGAGGTTTATTTTATTTTTAATAATCAGTTCCGTATTTCGTCGGTTTAATTTTTTTTTTTAAGTTTTTATATTGAGCCCAAAATCTCATGTTCTGGGAACATACTTCACCATTCGTGATAAACATATTCTTCAAAAAAATCCTGTCATTGAGGTAATTTCCTTGCATCCATGAAAAATAATCCATTCGGCGAATTTCGTCTCCTTCGTGCAATGTGTGTAAAAATTTGGATTTAAAAGCATGCATTTTATGCCTTTTTAAACACCTCCATATTTTACTACGGCTCATATTCAGTTGAAGCGATAAGTTTCTAAAACTGATTTTAAGCCGCTTCTAGTGGGAATCTTCTATTGAATTCAGAGGCTTCACGAAAAGAACTCCCGCCTTCATCAACAATTAAAACACATTTATTTTTTTCTTGAAGAGACCGACGTGCCGTGTTGAACTTTGTTAATCAAAATGAGATGAACAGATGAACAGGAACTCACGAACAATAAACAACAGGAACAATGAAAACAATGGGAACAACAAACACGGAAGGAACAACAATAGTACTAGGAACAACAGTAGTAATGAAACCTAGTCTGGAGAGTAATACAACAAGATCTCTCAACAACATTGTCAAGTTGACAGTAAATATCAATAAGCAACTGATTTCCATGGCAATCCTTTCAAATAATTTCAGACACCAAATAGTATTGTTCGGAAAAAAAATCTAAATTGTAGCTGTTTATCGAAAATAACGTTTGTTTCGATTTGTTGAAAATATAAACAGGATGTTCATAAAATCAGATGTGGAATCTATATTCAATTGAGAATGTTTCCCTTTTCAACGTTTGTTTCCTTATTGGTTCATTCCTCAAAAGTCCCCAATGAACTGAATTAAAAATCAAACACTAAGTGTTCTACTGTTGAAAAATATTTTTCAACAGTTCTTGATAATACAGAAATCTTCAAAAATCTTGCATTATAAGAAAAAAAACTGTCTGAAGCCTGAAATACAAACATCTATCTCAATGTTTTGTTTACAACAAGTCATAAAATGAGCAATGGTTATCAAAACTCATTTTGGATAACGTCATTCATTTCACGAATACTTCATCAATAGTTTTTCAACTACTAAAATTTATTTTAAAATGTTCGTGATGCGTTGAAAAGAACTGCAATTTTGTTCAACTTCTTATTTGCAGAGTTCATTACTGTAGAACGTGATTTCGAGTGATAATTGTCAGTGATGATGCAGAATTATTGCAGAAGTATTTCTACATTGAGTTTATGTAGCCGTTGTTTCTTTAATTAATAATAATAAACAGAAAAAGAAAGGAAATTTTTTAAATATGCTTCAGTAACATAGTCTGACTGGTTTTTATTTTAGTTTAAACGCGTTTTTCGACTTTGTAATGTTTTCGGAAATACAGTTAAATATTCCCTTTAGAAAATCCATATCTTGGTACCTTCCTCTGGAAAAAAATCTGAACTGAAATATTTCTCAGCAGAAATGTGTATCGGTTATGAATTTGATGTCCTATTGAAAAGGGAAACATTCTCAATTAAATATTGAATAGAAAGATTTTTCTGTGAATTGAAAAATCCACAATAAAAATGAAGTTATTTTTTGTGAATGTCTAACAGAAAACAACTACTTCCCCGGCTAAAGCCACGCTGGACATTGAACTACATCTGATAGATATTCTGATTTTATGAACATCCTGTTCATATTTTCAAACAAATTGATGTCCTAATTACGAATCTGTAAAATCTGACTTATCCCGCCTCTAAATATTATTTTTCGCTTAAATCAGTATTTCAATCGTCCATGGCGCGCAATGTATGTTACTCAGGTCAACCTAGGATTTAGACTCATATCCGGTATATCTACCGATCGTGAAAATTACAGAATTCTACTCCAATAATTATGGGGCTGAGAAGTGAGAAACACTGTGTATTTACTTACAGGAGGATTTACCTCAAAATGAGAAAAATCAATCAGTAGGATGTCCTTACCAATATACTCAAGAAAAATGAAAAATAAATAAAATAGGACAAAAAAAAATTGTTGTAGAAATGCGTTGCTTATTGCCAACAGGACGATTTACCGCACGTTTTCTATAACAGGTGAAAACATCAATTATCAGTGAACTTCATGCAATGTTTTCTCAAAAGATAAGTTTATTACTCAAAATATCGTGATCGAGGGTGTCGGAGGCCTTACTTCCAACAGTACCTTCAACAGCTTTGAAAGAATCAGTGTGATGTGTTGACTTAGGCATTCAGATTGGAATGAGGTGATAATTTCGCATTCGCTCACAAAAGAATTAATCTGTTCGGAAAGTGAGTTACTCTTCGCTAAAGTTATAACTATACCATTTTTCCCACAATTTGGGAATTGCCGGGTGATCATCAAGATATTAACGAAGAAGGTGAAGTGATAGACAAGACTCGATGAGATGAAACTTGATAGGTTACAGATAGGTTTACACCATTTGGCTAGAGATAGTGGGAAATTTGCAGCTCATTTTTAAACGGGATTTTGTGATTATTCTTCAATGATATTGAATGGAATAAGTAACTGAAAGAACATAATAGTTCCTATCGAAATGGTCTAATTCATTATTTATGTCAAATGATTCATTAGTCGGTAATATGCATAATACTGAATACTCGTTATTTCCTTCAAAAGCGTGTGAGTATATTTGTATTGAAAATGCTAATGAAATTTTAATTTAAATTTTATGGTGTTTTTTGTTATCTATATACTTCTACTCCACACCGCATCCATCCGACGGTCGCTTCTCGCATGTCCGCAGAAGGCTAATAAAAATGAGGTGGTACAGGTCGTAATACATGTATTTTTACAAGAACTTCATGCGCTATAAATCTTAAATTAAATTTATGGCTTGTCTTTTATCTGGCAACACTTAAAACTGATTCGTTTTGTTATTGGTGAATTATGTTGGTAGGTTGATAGTTCTAAACCCTATTGTGTGTATTTGGGATCGTAAACTGTCGGTAAATGATTAATGTTGGATTGCTGTGGCATCGTTGTTCAATGGAAACGAATTGGTAAATATATAAATAATTCTAGCCATTACAAGGATCTTTTGACCTATTCTAGAAAGTCCATTTTGATTTCGAAATCGGTTGCATTCTTCCAAATATTGTTCATAAAATATCCTCTCTCATCTTGTCTTGACATATCGAGAGACAAGTCTTATCTCGGCTCGGCCGAGGAGAATTGTGTTTTTATCGACGAGATAGGATGTTCTCTTGTCTGGTATCGACTTCATTCGACCTCTTGACATACGAAAATCAAAGATCGGAAATTGATATCTCACAGATTTACATCCCATGGTAGAACTGTTTCTCATTTCCACTAGATCCCTGTGAGAACATCATTTACACTTTTCAAAATAAGTTGAAAGCAGTTCAGAAATTTGTCGAAATAACGCATCATATTAGTCTTGTTCACAAATTCAAAATGGTGTTAACTCTTGCTTAAGCTCGTAAAAATAGAAGTGAGGGATCATTGGATTTGGAATGACGCCTAGAAAAATATTCGCCCCCGTACATAAACAATTGCAAAAGTTTTTTAACAGATTAAGAAAGATAAAAAAGGAATTTAGTTTTTTGCAAATAACTCTAAAACTATCAACACTTGAGAAATTTCAAAGAAAAAATTCATAAACATGAAAACATTTCCAATGAAAAAGTCACAACTCCCGAAACTCTATCTCTATTATTAATAATTTTAATTTAATGTTGAAAATAGAGCTCCGCGCGTAACAAGTAAAAAAATAATGTACACTAATAAATATTAATTTAAAAAATAAAATAAAATGTTATACAGAGTGTCCCTGGACTTCCTCTTTTCCTCTCGGGAATGTATTAGATGGGGTCAAAATATCACCAGTACTTCATATAACTTTTGTTCCTAAAAGCCTTCGTTACCAAGTTACGGGCCCTCAAAGTTACAAAATGAAAAATGTTTTTCTTTGATAACTTTCAAAGTAAATATTCAAAATTATCTAAATTTTGGTGATTGACTAAACAAATGAATTCCTTCGATGAGCTTTCATGCAGAGTTGTCTTGCTACAAAGTCAGGAACGGACTACACCCGATGGTCCACACCCCAAAACTTTGAAATGACTGGGATTTGTCAATATGTTTTAACAAAACAAGGTTACCTGGACAATTTCCTGGATAAAAGTACTCGTGTGGAAAATCGATCGGAGCAACGATTTTTGATAAAATGCATTTTTGTTCGACGACATCCAACCTGAGATGTCTACCATTATTCGAAAAGATTTATTTGTAATGAAAATAGAAATGATAGGTACAATGTTCATAACGAATTTTTATCGTGCAAACACGTTTACCTTACAAAACTCATGGTGTAAATATCAATCGCAAGCCTCAAGAGCAAACAGAAATACAAAATCTGCCACAAAAACTGCTCGATATTACCCCCGTCTCTCTCAATACATTTTTTTAGTCGGCGCAAACACCCTCTCTGCACTTGAAATAGCATGCCAGGGTCGTTTCGTATGGCTTCACAATGTAATTCTATTCAACAAGGCATCTCTGGTGTGAATAGTTGTAGCGTAAACGAGGCTTTTTAGATGCCCCCACAGAAATAAATCCAATGAATTTAAATCCGGAGACCGCGGTGGCCATGAATATGGCCCACCTCTACCAATCCATCTATTGGGGAAAATCTGGTTCAGATGGTCCCGCACAATCAAATTAAAATGAGGAGGAGCGCCATCATGCATAAACCACCTATCTCTTCGGGTTTGCAATGGAACATGTTTCAAATGTCCATTCAAATCGTTCTGAATGAACTCCAAATAACGTTCTCCATTCAATCGGTCCTGTAGAACGAATGGTCCTATAAGATGGTTTCCTATGATACCAGCCCAAACATTCACGTTGAATTTCCGTTGGTGTTTGGTTTGCAATATCCCATGGGGATTTTCTTTGGCCCATTTGTGGAGATTATGATAGTTGATTACTCCATCTCTACTGAAACCTGCTTCATCAGTGAATAAAACTCGAGTAATAAAAGTCATATCCTCTCTTTCCTTATCCAGGAACCAAATGACATATTCCAGTCGTGCTGGAAAATATTCAGGTGTCATGGCATGTACCTTCTGGATGTGATATGGGTGGAGCAGTTGTTCCCTAATTATTCTATGAATAGTGGACTTGGATGTATGGAACTGTTCTGATAGGTTTCTGATGCTCATTGAAGGATCATCAGCGACAGCTTCCAAAATATTTTCCTCCAATACAACGGTACGCACAGCCCTAGGAGCGCCCTCACCACCTCGTTTTGGCAAAACTGAACCTACAATAATATCGAAATAAAACAACAGGCTCCAATTAATTATTCATTAGACATACCTGTCATTTTTTGTATAAACTGTTTTGACACTTATTAATATGTCGAGAAATTTTCCAAAATATTTTGAGAAATGCATTTTTTTTGTACGAACGGGTTATTCTGCTGAATTTTCAAGCTAAAATTAAAGTGATTATGACACTATTACGCGTATAAATAACTAAAGCTCCCGTACATTGAAAATCAATTAAAATGCACATGCAAAACAAATTACCCTATTAAAAACATTGGAAAGACCACATTTTTACCATATTATAGTGGAATTTCACGATGGCTTTTTTACTCGATTTGGAGTTGTATATCATTTGTTCTATAAAAAAAATATTTTTTTAGCTTATCGACTTTTGGTTCGATTTAAATAAATATTTTTATTTTTCAATGAAAAAAGTACATATTCTCAGTGTGAGAAAGATGAATTTTCTAGTATTTATTCATTTTAAAAAGTTTTGCATTCAACATATTGGAAAGACCTCATTTTTCTCCATATTATGGTGGAATTTCACGGTGACTTTTCTCCTTAATCTCGAGTTATAGTCGATTTTTCGATAAACCCTGTATTATCTATCTAAAGACACATTTGTTCCATGGTTCACTATGAATTTATTTCATTTGTAATCTTGGGAATGGCAGCTCCAAAAATTATTTTGAAATGAATAAATTCCGCCCCACCATATCGTTGCTGACAACGATTTTTTCAGAAACGTTTTTGAGGAATTCATTGCTAACCACACACACATGGTCATCATGTGATTGTTCTGTGATACTGACACACGCGCTCTTTTAGTTAGTCAATTTTCGTCAGACACCCTTCAATTCGTAATGATAGATTCGACATACGGATAAAGCTGTATATTTAGAAGAAAATGTCGCGTGTCGTAATCACCCACTGTTATATTACTTCTATTAAAAATCACGGGACAGAGTGGGAAAGTATTTGCAAAATGACCTCGTCGACTTTTTGGGAATGTGCCATCAACTGACTTAGTTGGAGGGCGTCAGTCCAAAGCGTCGGGACGTTACGTAGTTAAAGCATTTTTTACGGGCAGTTTTTTTTGTCGGATTGTATGGTGCTAATTGGTGTGTGTTCGGAAGTTTGTCGACAAATCGGATATTCAATACAAAAAACTGTATTACTTACGTGAACCGATTTTTATATGAAATATTTCACATAATTATCAATATTATTAAGGTATAGGCAAAGTGGCGGGTAAATAAAATAAGTTACCCCCGAATGTTCTTTGGGAAGGTGTAGAAAATTGTCCTCTTCAGTTTTGAGTTTTTTCTTCCCCTGAAAGTAAAAAATTATTTATTTAGAAAAGACAAATTCGCTAATAAGCGGTGAAGAGATAATATTTTTATTTCAAGGAGGAGAAAAAAGAATAAGACAAAAGAGGTCAACATCTTTTTTGGAGGATTTTGACTTTATACAATTTAAACAAAGTTAATCAAGAAAGGCAATCCAATAGCCTATCACGATAAGTTACATAGGCTCAATATTTCTTAGAAAGATTCGAAATGGCCAAACACATCGTATGGTTATGATGAGGAAAAAAATCCCGAAATTACACATGATTTAAAATACTTGTAGAACACCAAAATAAGGAAAATTTATAACTGAGACAAAGAGCCTCAATTTCCGTTTTATTTCGATTAATTTTTTGCTTCGATAAATGCTTCTGTGTGTACCTATGTCGAGTAATAAAACTCAAAAAATGTCTTGTTGGGACAAATTTACTTTAGAATATAAATTTGCGATACTGTTTTGTTCAAAACTTTCTAGTAATTATAGCGGTCATGTTTTAATTTAAAATGTTATTTATTTCATTTTCATACAGAATTTCATGAGCATTAGTAACTACTTTCGATAAATTCTGTCGGAATCGTTAAAAGCTGCGCTTTTAATTTTTAACGGTTTGACTACGGCTGTGCCAAAAGTAAGGTTAATATGTTGATAAATGTATGTGATGTACATGATCTCTTATCGTCTTAAATTCAGGGCCGATTCAAAGAAAATATATTATCGTATTCGTGTGTCTTGATGCCATCGATGTTAAAGATGCCATTTATCGATTCGAGAACTTTCAATGAGTATTGCAACAATATAATTGATATGTGTTACCGTGAGAAGAGAAAAATTATTCATAAAACATTCTTTGATTGCCACCAACATCTCGCAAAATGTGTTCATTCAATATTTTTTCTGGTCATTTACATCTATCAAATTTGTTATTCTTAGAGAAAAAAAAAGGCGTCGTTTGCGTCATTAGCATGTTTACATTTGAGTTGAGGCTATTTTCAATAAATAGTAGAGACGTGAGGGTACGCTTATTCTAAATGTGTATTTTCCCTGATGAGTCATTTGAAGGAACAGATAACTCCGCATTTTCAGCTGGAGAATTGGGTTTGTAACGTATGTTACTCCTTGCGGCCTTATGGCTGTAGTCATCCGTCTTTCCCCACTTCTGATTCGTCTTCGTTCATTTATCGAGGCAAACTCTTCCAATCTTCAAAAGGAGCATCTCCTACCTCTCCTCTGTTTTGGGAAGCAGGAATTATATACATCAGCTTTATATAGGTCCGAAACATGCTGGCCAGTTAATTTTCCTTATACGTTCTTCGTTTGAAAAGCGTATGCGGGCAAATATCTTGCATTAGAGCACTACTTTAGTTCATAATTGAAGAGCTGCCACTAAATATGTGAATGCTTCCCAACATATGGTGTCCCCACACTATAACTGTGCCTCCACCAAAAGATATGTTCTGCAAGACCACGTGGTACCTTTCTTCCCATGTCTTAGTTCATTTGAGCATGTCTGGTATAAGCTGTAGAGATGACTGAGGTCTAGCATTGCTTTTGTTTAAAACCCTTAAGAGGTGAGAGCTACTTTTTTATACACTGAGGGCTCAATCTGTCCCCTCCTTAAGTCACTCCTAGTCCCTCAGGAAGGAAGTAAGTAATTTCACACTGAGGATCCAGTTGGCCTACTAGTGAGGTATAGTCACTTTAGAAGAAGTGGTTTCACACCTAGGAATCAATCTACCTACTCTTCAGGTGTAGTCACTTAGGAAGAAAGGAGATAGATCACATAAGCTATTTCGATTAGAGCATAATACTCATCAACAGTCCCAATCTATTTACTGAAAAATTGAAAGCCACCATTTCCTGAGAGAAATCCTTACGCAACCCTCGTATTTCGGCTCAGCAACTCACAACCTTGCCAGCAAGCTCTTTTCAGAATTCACCCGAAGAAGGGCGTACAACTCATACCACTTCATAGAAGTCAACCATACTTCAGAATCTTATGTCGGACATCTCTCTAACAGACACATTGGAAATCCAAACAAAACATACTCGAAAAAACACTCCATTGCATGAATAGTACATATTTCTTTTCCCAAGGAACATATTATAAACAAGTAAGAGATGAACCAATTTCTCTCCAGCCCTTGCAAATCAATACATGGAAGATATAGTCATTTGATCACAATCCTACATGATGGTTCACAACGAAATGGCTCCGAAACTCTTCAGATCACCTCACCGACATCCTTCTCAACATAAATTCAGTGTACAGGAAATCTACCCACACCAATTGATATCTACACACCAACTCATACCACCACTCAGCTCAAACCTATTCCGTCCCAAACTCCCTCATTCACATATCCATTCAACCCACCGATTACCACAATAGACTGCAATAGCAACTCAAAAACTAGCGTATTAATCCAGTTCCAAACCCTGAGAACCAACAAAATACCCAATTACATAAGGCTTCTCATTCTTATAACAAAGGTGTCACAGACTAAATTGACGGAACCTTGAAGAAACGCAAGATAAGAACACTTTTTACACCCAACATTCTAATTTATAATTTCCTCAGATCTCTTAAAGAAACTATAGTCAATAAAGCATATATGAAATGTCCCAGGACAAACTAAGAGTGACCAGCAGACTCTTCCTCGGCACTTTTCAAACACCATGAAGAAGCAAGCAAGCTATGATAACACCGGAACTATTTCCACTGAAAAAACACTGCAAACCAGAGTCATTCAAGAAGCAGTAGAGATCGAAAAGAGCCCAATCGCCTCAACAAATGCGATTATTGATACAGACTTCTTCCTAATACTTGGAAATCTCTACTTTCCCGCCAAACCAAGCTATGCTCATAGCTCCACTGTCTTCACACATGATAAATTCTGCACAATCACCCTTTTCTCAAAGTGTTAGGGAGATTGAGATCTCAGAGAGAGTGTCGAGACCTGGGCAGTAGGTAGATTGAGACCCCTGCGTCAAGTCCCAAAATCTTGACCCTATGTATAGGACTACTGAGTTATTATACCTGAGGGGTACGTAGATTGAGACCCTAGTGTGAAACCACCCCAAGTAAATGCATCTATCGGAAAAATCAAAGAGGAATTGAATTCGGGTTGGGACAAATGGTTAAGTTTTACGTAACTACTAATATCTAGGATATATCTCGGTTGAGGTGATTATTCCAGTTTTTAAACAACTTTTTATTTTCAAAAACAGAAACACTTGAGGCATGTCTAAAAGGGAAATGTGCGATAGGTTTCTACTTTGACAATATCTACTACTACGACTCAGCTTTCAGTTTGGGATAATAGCGGCAAGCAGAAGTTAGGAAAACGATTCACACGATAACAAATCACATTGTATCTTAATTTCTTTCTGCCAGTTCTAGCTGCTCGCTGTCATTTCTCCTCTCGGATATATTTTCAGCACGTTTATTACTGAGATAAACTGGATTTCAACACCTCAACTCCGATAAAACACTCTTCATTTCCAGGTCCCAATGAAGATCGGTGTTTCTTAAGTATCAAGGAGCTACTTCTTTAGTACTTAACAAACACTTTATTAACTCTAGTAAGCCTAGTAGCTCATGTGGATGAACGCTCGCTAGGTCACGATCCCGAGCTGGGTCACTCAAATCAACCACAAAACTTATTACCTCAGAACTTGCTCCGCAGCGACCGAAGGCTGCTGAAAATTTCTCTGAAACTGATTTTTTTTACGTACTTTTCCCAGGAAATAGCTTAAATTTGTCGAACGAAAATATTATGCGTACATTTCAATTGTTCTATTATGATCAAATTACAGATCTTTCTTATAAACGAATCGCAGGAAAGGATATATAGCTTTATTTGACTTGAAATAATTTATTTTTACATAGGGTATCGCCAAACATCGCGAGGCGACCTCATACTGGCTCTTCACGGGTGCGTACGGGGTTTTTTCCATTTTATCACTTATAATTGCACGAGAGGTTTGTATTTTATCGGGTAAATTTGGGTTGTTTAATGAGAAACTGTTGCATAGCAATTAGACGAGAAAAACTGTCAACTATTAAAAACGCGACACCGAAGATGGAGCGTTTTTAGGTTGACAGTTTAGAATTTGAACAACACAAATTTACCCGATATCAATAAAAACATCGAGTGTAATTCGGCAGGACAATTTAATGAATAAGTAATTTGAAGAAACTTTATTTATTTTGGCAACCAACACCGCGATAATTGATAAACAAAGTGAAAAAACCACTAGTGCATTTGTCGCTGTAAAAGTTGCAGCTAACTTTTGCCGCTGTCAAACTGACAATTGCACTGTGGCATATCCGATTTTTTATACATGAGTTGAATTGTCACTCATAATCTCCCTAGAGCATGAATTATTGCCGGAAATTTTTTGAGTACATGAATTTTTTGAAAATTTTTTGAGTACATGAATTTTTTGAAAATTTTCTTTAAAAAAGCACGTGGGGGATTCGGTAAGAAAATTTTATACCGGAATTATATTTGAATAGAAAACATTAAGTAAATATTTATTTTGACGTTATTCACAAATAAATAGAAGACTGTGTGTAATGGGAGTTTTGGGGGAGATATTTTTCTGATTTTCCCCGTTCCCTAGTAAAATAAAATATATAATATCAGATAAACTATTATGTAAAATTAATTGATTTCATACAATTCTCTTACTAGGTTTCAGGGAAATGTTAATATTGACTAAAAATGAAAGTGGATACGTTCGTATTGCTGGAGATATTTTTTGCTTTTCCCCGTGCCTTAGTAAAATAAAATATATAATATCAGATACATTTTTATATAAAATTGATTGTTTTCATACAATTTTCTCACTGGGTTTCAGGGAAATGTCAATATTGATTAAAAATGAAAGTGATGTTGTATTGGGGATATTTTTATTTTATTTTTTCCAAAAAAAATTAATTTTAAAAAAATTTTTCATATAATTTTCTTACTAGGTTTCAGGGAAATGTCAATATTGACTACAAACAAAGGTGATATACAGCAAAAAATATGTAACTATACCTATACATATATACTTAAATATTTTTCATATTCTTTTAAGTTTAATTCTAAGAAAAATTAATATTAGCGGTAATAATTTGTTTTTAAAAAATAATTCAAGAAATCGGAATATTTTATTCTTTATTCTAATTAAAATGTTTTTGGCGTATGTTGCCGGTTAAAAAAATATTTTGTAAAGTTAGCCAAGGATTTGACACTTTTAATCGTATGAATTGCAAAGAATCACAGCACATTAAAATGTACCATAAAAATGTAAAATATCTAACATACCTAGTGGAAGAATCTGGATTAAATCCTGAGCAAGAAAACTCATTTAAAGAGATTGGCAACATTCTGCGTGATATTGTGCCTTCTTTTGGACACAAATCTAATACTCAAAGAAATAAACTGGTGTTTCAGTATTATTTTTATTTTATGAAACACAGGCATATTGTTAAAAAAACACCGGATCTGTGTTTTATTCACCACTTAGGAAAGAGGAGGTAGAAGTGGAATTTTTGAAGAATTTAAAATTAATTAATGATATTATAGAATGTACACCTTAATGAATTGTTGTAATATTTCCAACTTATAAAGTAAGTGAATAAAAAATATTGTCAATATTATTTTGTCTTATTATATGATAGCTGTCATGTGCCGGGAAATTTCCACTTATTAATTTTACGTCTACATGCTAATGTGGATGAAAATTTTCAGAAAATTTGCTGGTTACCATAGTAACAATGTCGAAATTGGTTGAAAATGACTGGTATAAAATTTTCCTTGAAATACAGAATGACATGCATTGTAAATAATAACTAACGAGATGCACCACACTTAAGAGATAATAAATATATTTTGATGAATTTGGTCAAACGCGTTAAGTTTTAATCAAAATTACATATTTGAGTGCAGCTCTGAAATTTTGTGTAGTTAATAGTTTTTAACTGTAGAAATTGCCTGAAATTATTGCCAGAAATGTAGGTCGGAAAAGTTGTAAGAAAATTGTTCGAATTTTAATGACAATTTTGTTTTAATATTATTTACGGTTTAAGAAAGCTGCACATAATTTGCTAGGGGCCAAATGATGGCTAAGTATATAAAAAATGATAATATCGCATGTTGTTGAAGCGGTAACACTTTTTATGCAGTTTCGGCAATTTGTCTTTCTATTATTGAAACTTTCAATGAATTATTAATTAATTGAGAGTGGACAAAACGGATGATGTGTATAAATAACATAGAAGTATAAATAAATACATCAATTAGAATCTTGTGTTAACTCGTTTTCATTTATTACTTAAGAAATACATGATAAAAATAGCATTTTCATAAACATTAGTAATATGACTGATCATCTTCTTCCTCGTCGCTGGTATAATCAATATATGTTTCATCATCTAAAACATAAATTAACATTTTTATAAAAACGAAAGTAATGTATCATGTAATAGTTGAATATTTTACCTTCAGATTCTTCGTTATTTACTATAACATCTTCAACTGTTGACGGTAATTGTGGGCCATCAACCAGTTAAATTCGTACATGGCTTGTTGATCTATCCAGCCACAATAAGTAGATCCGTTGGAACTGCAAATGAGCATTTGTCCAGACGTTTGCGATGTATCTCGCCCTTTCAAATTGCTGCCGTAGTTCTGATTGACAATGTGGCAAACTTGATGCTTCGAAATTAAAAAAATAAAATTCAAACGGTTTATTTACATTTTTAATTTTATTATTTCGAATTGAGTATTATTGACAGATTTATTTTTTCGATGTGATCCTCATAGGTGGCTCGTTTATAGGTACTTCTAATACTTGAACATTTACAATGCACACTGTAGGAAAAGAGTTTTTGAAATAACAACAAATAAGAAACCCAGGAAGTCCACTAGTATTATTTGCGAAATTGGCAAATTTCGATTTTGACGAGTTCACATTTACACATTAGTGGCATTCACACAAATTTTTGCTATTTAACCAATTCAGCAAAATAAAATGCCACAATTAGACTGTAGACGATTTTACAAAATCAGTAGTGCATCAACAACATTCAGTTGCTATTTGTTCACCTTTTTTTCGTTAAGCTGACCCAAAAATGTTTTTACAGTGAAGTAATTCATTTACTTTTTTCAATGAATTAACATAATATTTTAGTAAATTAACATTGTAATATTGTCGATTCCTTTACTAGTTTTCATCATTTATAAACTGACAAGAAGTCACAGAAAAAAGTTTTATTTCTTGTCAAAACATAAATAATATTTTTTTCAAATGACGTCAATTAGTATTTACTATCACTATTATTTTTTTCGTGAAAATATCTAATATTTGTTGGTAATATAGTTTTTCAGGAGGGATAGTTTAATAAATCAAGAACATATAACATTAGAATATTTTAATGCTTCTATTATAAAAAAAAAACTCTATTATAATAATAGTTGAATGTCGATAAAATAAAATTAACATCATTATGTGAAGAAATGTACAAATAAACATAAAGTAACACAATGAGTAAATCCGTTGTGGCATTAATATAAAAAAAAACTGTATTATAATAAATAACACTGCCGCGTGAAGGTAAAGAGCAGTAAGTGCAAGAATAAAGATTTTGAGTTTGCCAATTTATATTTTTTTTAACCGACTGCGGCGAAGCCCAAAAAGACAGTTATGTGTTTGACCTGTATGTATGTACACAGGTCAAACACATAACTGTCCTTTTGGCTTTGCCGCAGTCGGGTAAAAGAATATATAAATTGGCAAACTCAAAATCATTTTTCTTGCACTTACTGCTCTTTACCCTCACGCGGCAGAAGAGTTGAATGCCGAGAAAATAAAATTAACAACAAAATTTTTGCCTAAATTCGCAATGCAAGTCACTATTGCAAAATAATTTCATATTTCGGCACAATACAATGAAAGTTCTGTTTATATGGCAAACACAAATCAACCTGAACAAACAAAACCACACTACAAATACCACATTAACAATACGTCTCGCAGAGGACTGACTGAGACGATGTGCTCTGGAAGCGAATTTTTGGCGCTAATTCGATACCTGCATATGCACGAGATTCAATTCCCTTTTCACAACGAAATAGGATAAATTCCACAAATTTATTGGACAATACCACCAATAGTTTTGGTAATCCAACAAATTGCATTTTGACTATATCAGTTGTTAAACAAACAAAATTGTCGATTCCGCAAACTGTTCATAGCTATGAATACCTAATTGATGTTGCTAATGAATGCACATCAATATTCTGAATTTGGAAGAGCATTTGCTATTTTATTTTAAGTCACGAAAATATTTGCAAAATAAAGTTGTTACAGCAGCAACTTTCTATTTGAAGATTTCGTCAACAATGAGGTAGACATACTGACAAAAAATTAGTGAAAATTGACAATGGATGAATTTAACTACAGCCGGAGTAATTTGAGCAGTGAATTCCTGATTAATTGTTGTTGATTTTAGCAACATTTTTTCAATAAAACTAGATATTGTTGAAATTAACAACTCTTTTCTAACTGCGCATTTCATTCTGTATTTCAAGGATAAAATGGAATAACCTCCCGTACGCCCGTCCCGTGAAGAGGCAGTAGGAGGTCGCCTCGCAATTTTTTGCGATACCGTTTATAAAAATGATTTATTTCAAGTCAAATAAAGCTATATATCCCTTCCTGCGATTTGCTTATGAGAAAGATCTGTAATATTTCTATGTAAAAATTTTCCTTGTACCATTTTTAATTTACGTAATTGACTACATTTCTTGTGTTCAGTCAATCTTACGGATAACGGCCTCTTTGTCTCTCCGATGTAAGAATCTTCTCATTCGCATGGGACATAAATACAGTTCTAGGTGAATTCGGTTCTATTATCAGGTTTGGTCTTGGTAAGGAAACGCCGTAAAGTACTGCCGGATGGGAAGCAGCTCTTGATGTACTAGTTTCTTATTTCGGGGACACCTCTGATGTATGGAAGGTAGATCACTATGCTTTGTTATTGCTCTTCGGTCGTATTCGTTCTTCCCAGGAGTTTCTGGGGGTAACCGTTTCGGAGTAGGTCCTCTCTAATGTGGTTGATCTCGGCATCTGGTGACTCCTTGATTTTTTACTGGTATAAATAAATGGTTTAATTTTTTAAGAAACAACTTTTCGAATATTAGGAAAAATTCAGTGAATGGAGTTTGGAGTTAGGGTACGTACTATATTCATTAGCAAAAAATACACTTCTTGGTGAGGGTGCTGTGGGGTACGGGAAATAATAGCGTTTGAAGCCGCGGAAAACAGCTAATATATGATACTAGCTGGTGGTCGCTACTTCGTCCGCGTAGAATTTGTATTTTTCCCGGTTTTCTTTATGTGATTCCATCAAGCTTCGAATATTAATTTGACAGAATGTCAGATGATTCAAAAAATAACGGATTCTCATACAAACTTTCATTTCCTTTTTCACCATCTTAGGAGTTAAATTTCCTTAGTGCTCACCTACAGTGTCAAAGAAACCCACATGCAAATTTTCACGGTCCTAGCCCCAGGAGATTCGGCTGTGCGTTGATATGTCAGTCAGTCAGTTATTCTTTCATATATTTAGATTAAGCAATCCACATATAGACCATTGTAATATGCTTGATTATGGGCATTTCGATTATCAATACTCAATATATCTATGAAGGGGTTGTGGGAGACATATTGGCGAGCGAAGGCACGGAAATCAGCTAGTATTAGGCAATTCACTGTCAAGGGTTCAACCGATCAGAATAATATTTCGAATATTTTTATCGTATTGATGTGCCAAATTATTTATTGGGTGTTATATAAAACAAACGATCTTGAAATTCGGCCAAGAATGCTCTAATAATATGTGAGTCAGAAGACTATTACCGAGCTAATTTGAAGTTTCAATGAGTTTAAAAATACCATATTTCAAAGTGTACATCAAGTTGTAGAGTGGACTTTATATTGCGGTAATGAACAGTGAACTCTGAATTTGTGAAAATGTGTAGTTGTTGCGGATGCCAAAGTGTGCCGCCTATAAGCAGCCCAATCAATCTGAACAACCAGTCGGACGTATATGATAAGGTAAGTTTTTGGTTTCTCTGATAAAGTGAGGTGTTTATCGTCCAAATTCTTGATGATTGTAGGGATTTAGGACAATAAAATTAAATCGAAAAAAACCGTTTTGAGGAATTAATTTCCAGCAAGCTGGAAATCATTTTAATACCTCTATTTGGAACTAAATGTGTGTAATCTGAGTTTGCACCATCCCAGGTGGTGTGCTTAACTTTTGGTAGCCAAAAAACCGCAAAATTTTTGCACTTTTTGTAGTTTTTTGCTTGTAGCTGGAAAACGGTACGTCGGACGGAAAATGTAATTCCATTCTATAATGCAGATGACTGAATTCTGCGTCGAGAGACATCTGTAAACATCAAATTCGGTTTAGTGGTATAGCCGAAATCAAATGTTAAAAACGAAGAAAATTTCGTAGTTCGGTGCAAACTTACATTGTGCGGCTTGAAAACAGATACTCCTATTGAAAAATCCATGGAAAAAAGTTATAGAGAATAAAATTTCACGTTACATAGATACCGTAGTTTTTAAATTCAGTCATTTAAAATTCGAAATTTGGCATCAATTCAAAATCGGCGTTTTCGACATTTTGAGTCATTTTAAGTCATTTGTACCAAAACCGCACTTCTTATTGCTTTGCAATGTTAAAGTAATATACACAACCTGAGAAGAGATTCGAGTAGTACAAATAAAAATCATTATTACGTTTATCAAAGTTCTGTATTACCATTAAATCTGTAATAAGTATTATTATTATTAGTTTATTAATAAGTAAATTAATCATAGTTCTTAATAGTTTAGGTGCAATGAAGTAACAAAAACACTTGATTGATGAACAGTTTATTGATGAAATATAAATGTAAACATGGTAGAAATCATTATACAGTGCTCCTCAAAAGACCGCTCCCCCCCTCTTATTTTTGGAACGACTATACATAAACAAGTGAAATTTGGAAACTGAATATTAAAGGTTGTTAACTTCCTTACTAGTGATGAGATGACGAAATCGTCAAAGATGACGTCACAAGGCCATTGTGATCAATAATTTTAAATGGAACCCTACGGCAAGCGACACCTCTTTTAAAAAGTATCGAAAAAACCTATTCAATTATACTAATTTTGTTTGGGTTTATGGCAGTTTTGGCAACTCGCTTGTAAAAAACGCAAAGCTGTGATGAATTAAATCAGTTAATACTACAATTCCAAATTCAAGCTCCACCTCTGGATAGTTGTCAAATAAGCTGACGTTTTTGTTAGTCTCCCTAATTCGACGTTTTTGTAATTGTCCAAGTTTTTGTATATTCAATAATTTGTGTATTGTTGATCGAACGTTTAACTGTTTTAGCAGCTTTTGGTACTTTTCATATTTTTGTACATTTTAATAATTTGTTAAACTGTTGTGAGCCGAACGTTTAAGTGCTTCAAGAAGCGAAATGGTACGTGCTTTAGGTGATAAAGTAGCAGCGATCCTAATGCTTGGTGAAACTGGACAAAATATTCATGCAGCAGAACGCATTTTTAATGAGAGGTTTCCCGATCGCCCTGTTTCAAGGACTTATTTAGGGGAGCTCCTTCGTAAGTTTGAAACAACGGGAAGTATTAATGATGCGAAACGATCTGACAGACCACAAATTTCTGATGAGAAAAAAGTAGATATACTGGCAGAAGTAATAGTTAATCCTACTTCTTCAACAACTCACGTTGCATCTACCTGTGAAGTCAGTCGAAGTACAGTACACAGGGTGTTAAAAAAAAAAAAATTCATCCATACAAATTAAAAATGGTTCATCAACTCTCCGACGACGACCCAGACCGAAGACTAGAATTTTGTGAAAATATGGAAACTAAAATTAACCAACAGCCAGACTATGTCAAAACAATTTGTTTTAGTGACGAAAGTACTTTCTATCTAAATGGAAATGTAAATACACAGAATGTGAGGTATTGGAGTAACGCAAATCCTCACCTGTTTCGTGAAACACATACCCAATTTCCCCAGAAGGTGAATGTTTGGGCAGGTATCCTGGGAAACCACATCGTTGGGCCTCTTTTTTTAAATGATAATTTAACTCGTGAGGTTTATCTGGAGCTGTTGCAAAACGCAATAGAACCGTTAATCCTTGAAATTTTGGAAGATAATCCAGATGAATTCGGCAATTTGGAAATAACATTCCAACAGGATGGTGCTCCTCCACACTATTACGGTGCAGTAAGACGGTATTTGGATGAGGAGTATCGTGGTAGATGGATTGGACGACGAGGTTCAACGTAATGGCCAGCTCGAACACCGGACCTCACACCTTTGGATTTTTCTCTATGATGGTACCTCAAATCGAAGGTTTACGCCACTGAACCTGACAATATTGACGTTTTAAAACAACGTATTGTTGCAGAATGTGAGGCGGCTGTTTCCGCAGACACATTTGCAAAAGTACGAGAAGAGTTTAAAAATAGGATATTTCACTGTCAGGAAGTAAATGGAGGTCACTTCGAGCAATTTCTTTAAGTAGATACTGATTCTTAAATCTGTAATTAATATCATACTGAATGGAATTTAAATTTTAATGTTTACTAATTAGCCACTAAAACTGCCATAAACACAAAGAAAATTAGTATCATTGAATAGGTTTTTTCGATACGTTTTAAAAGAGGTATCGCTTGCCGTAGGGTTCCATTCAAAATTATTGGTCACAATGGCCTTGTGACGTCATCTTTGACGATTTCGTCATCTATCATCACTAGTAGGGAAGTTTACAACCTTTGATATTCAGTTTCCAAATTTCACTTGTTTATGTATGATCGTTCCAAAAATAAGAGGGGGGGAGGGGACTTTTGAGAAGCACTGTATAATAGGCATGCAGCACAAAATGTGGCGGTATTCATGTTCGCAGTTTCTTCAATGTCGATGGCCCTTCATCTGAGAAGTTCGGAAGACGCGGTTGCATATCGAGGTCCTCTTCATCTGGATCATCTTCAAAGGGACTATCCTCACCTATTTCTGCTTCTACGGCAATGAAGGTCACATCCCCATCCTCGAAGGGTGCGGAATTCGAGCATGACTGGCCATTGCAGTTGAGGCATATGGTTGAACATTTCATGCCAACTTTTCGGCAGCTGCACTTCCCTGTACACTCCTTTGTACACTTGCAGGATACAGTGTTGAGAATTTCAGGTGGAGCTGGATCCTTGGTGTTTATGATGGGGAGCAGGCCAATGTCCGTTCTCCTCCAACCCCAGCTCAGAGGATCATTTGATCTATCATACCAGCCCTGGAT
The DNA here is from genome assembly GCA_018342105.1 of Gonioctena quinquepunctata. Taxonomy (NCBI): domain Eukaryota; kingdom Metazoa; phylum Arthropoda; class Insecta; order Coleoptera; family Chrysomelidae; genus Gonioctena; species Gonioctena quinquepunctata. The sequence goes on from JAFIRS010000654.1 coordinate 225,294, forward strand.
TTGAAGGTACACCCGCAGAATATGTTGGGCGGCGGCTGCATTTGTTGGAGGTACAGAGGCCAGTTCGAAAGTTGGCTTAGTTAGGGATTTTGAAAATATCTCGTAGCGGATTTGGTCCAAAGAAGTCTCATCTGCCTTAGATGAATAGAGGGCTGCCAAGAACAGTTGAACGGTCTGAGTCTGAGCGTGTTTTTCGGAGTCGAATGCGATCCGGATAATTGGCGATCCGGATATTTGGAGTTCGGATAATTGGAGTTCTACTGTATCTATAAGTATAACGTAAAATTGTATTCTCTACAACTTTTATTCCATGGGTTTTTTCAATACAATAGGAGTAGCTGTTTTCAAGATGTCGTCTTGGCAAGCCGCAAAATGTAAGTTTGCACCGAACTACGAAATTTTCTTCGTTTTTAACATTCGATTTCGGCTATACTACAAAACCGAATTTGATGTTTTTAGTTGTCGTTCGACGCAGAATTCAGTCCTCTGCATTATTGAATGGAATGGCATTTTCCGTCCGACCCACCGTTTTCCAGCTACAAGCAAAAAACTAAAAACAGTGCAAAAATTTGGCGGTTTTTTCACTATCAAAAGTTAAGCTCACCACCTGGGATGGTGCAAACTTAGATTACACGCATTTAGGGCCGAATAAAGGTATTAAAATGATTTCCAACTTGCTGGAAATTAATTCCTCCAAATATATTAATTTGATTGGCCTAATTGCTAATATTAGTCGATGAATTTGTAAAAAACTTCAATAACATTTTGAAAAGGGAAAATTCGCAGTTGAATAGAAATATGTTTCTGATTATTTTTTGACATTTCTAGAAACCAATGGAAACTTTCAATTCAAATCATTCATGTACGTTTTGGCCAATCAGAACATTATTAGAGTGGGAATATTCAGCCTAGAAAATTGCCGCGGGAATAATTTGAATTGATTTTATTGTCTGACAACGTATATTTTTAATTTGACGTCTGTCATCAATTCGCATGGAAACAGGAATGAATCAAAACCGGTTTAGTACATTTTATCATTTTGCGAGGAAATGTGTTTATGATCGTAAAATAAAGAAATAATCTATAGAATACCACACGAGAGTTCGATAAAGTAGAAAATAATTCTCCAGATTTCTTTCTCAAACTTGCTGCCATTTGGCAATAGCCACTCGAGCCCGTTGGGCTCTCGTGTCTATTGCCTGGCAACAAGTTTTCGAAAATGTGTAGAATTATTTTCACTTTATTCTCTTATGATTTTACAACTGAAAATTAAAAACTCCACGATAAAAATGAAGTTATATTTTGTGAATATCTAACAGAAAACAACTACTTCACCGGCTAAAGCAACGCTGGACCTTGAACTACATCTGATAGATATTTTGAAAGGACCCTAACTCAAACGAAAACATCTGAAAGTAAAAAGTTTCATTTTCATTCAGATTGTTATTTGTGAAGTGAGATTGCTTCTAGAAAATGTGCTTCCCAATTCTTCCAGTCTTCCTGATGATCGTGGAAGCGTAGATTTTCGTAGACAAAAATTATTAAAGACTAGAGAATGCGATGCCAGTCTTGCATCAATGTTACAGATGACTTACAGGAAAAAGACCTCATAATAACGATGTTTTAACAAAAATGCATAGATTAAGGCGTACTTTCTAAAAAGCACAAAATTAAATAATTTATAAAATACATTTTTAAAGACAAGCTTTTATTCAAATGCACTAAAAAGTTTAAAATAATTGCTTTGAATGTGTGACGTAGGATATTCCGCTTGTCGCTTTTGTATTCGAAATGAAAACTTTGCGCGACAAGCTCTTGAATCTATAACTCACGGAATAACCTACGTCACACATCCAAAGCAATTATTTTTTACTTTTTAGTGCATTTGAATAAAAGCTTGTCTTTAGAAAGGTTGTTTAATATTTTTTCTAAATCTTTAGTTCTTCGTAATAATGAAATTAAATCGATGTTAAGAAAATAATCGTTCGGCAAAAGGAAAAGCTTGTCTTTAAAAAGGTTTTGTATAAATTTTGTTATCGTGAATTTTTCAATTTACTGAAAAATCTTTCTATTCAATATTCAATTGAGAATGTTTCCATTTTCAACATGAATACCCCCAAAAAGTTATCGTGAACGATGGAAGATAGTGACTAAAGTTTATCTTTGAGTCGCAGATGATTCCGCATCTGATTTTATGAACACCATATTCATATGTTCAAACAAATCATTCAATAACATTGTCTGGTTATTTTGTTCAATATTAAACAATTGAAACGTTATTTTCATTATTAATTTTGTTTCTAATCAGAATTAAAACAGTAAAACTTATGGATGAGTTTATATAGTCAATTTCTAGTAATTTTTGAATACTTTACAATGTATTTCGATGATACTGGGCAAGGAACCTACATCTAGAGTTTTCACTGGAAATGTTCTATACTGCAAATTTTCTGCACTGCAAATCGATAAAAGTAATAATTGCGTCCCCTAGTAAAGCTACTTCCACCATTAGTTTGCTCTTTCCACCATCAGTTTGCTACTTCATAATTGATAACATATATTTTTCATAAGTATGGATGATTTGAGGAAACACCGAGTATGAATTCGTTCTGCTAAGATTTTAACATTCATTGTTGGCTGTAGGGTAGCCGCAAGCAGATGGTTCGGAAATTTTCATAGTCGAAAATTGTACGCTGAAAGTTGAATATTGAGGGTTGAAAGTTGAATGTTGAAAATTGAATTTTAAAAGTTGAATGTATAGATAATAATGTTGAAAGTTGCATGTTGAAGGTAAAATGCTGACAATTGAATATTGAAAGCTGACAGTTGAATTTTATAAGTTGAGTGTTGAAAGTTATTGTTGAATGTTGTATTACATGAAATATTTTGAACGTATGTATTTTTTTAGGGTTTGATGATACTGTAACGTAAATAAACTTAACTTGGTTTTACTAATTTATTTAACACTTAAATATACAACTTAATTTATATTACTAACTACGCCACTGTATAGCTCGATCGTATGGGCTCGTTCAGACTGTCCGACTCCACTTGAGGGTTGCCTATTTATCTCCGATACAGCATTCTCGATGTTTCGAATTCGGGTAGTTGGCGACCGGCATGTTCCAATTGTTTCCAATATCGACCGTTGCTCTCCACGGCAGAGCGACTGGACTGTTCTCGAACATCTCCGGGGATGACCTCATCGCTGTCGACGGCAACGCGCGAGGCGACAGGTCCGGCCTAGGTTCGTTACATTGCCCCCTTCTTAAAGACATTTCGTCCCGAAATTTCATCCTTGGAGTGTGACGATATCTGCATGACTCCCCATATCTGCACCGTGAAGTTCGATGGAAGTAACACTCCACGGTCTTCATGATCGGTCGTGGAAGAGGGTTACAGCAAACCAAAATCTTGACGCCGCTGGATCTGAATATCGCCTCCAGCATACTTCTTATGACTCTCTAGTCCAACCCATCAATACCACAGGACAATTTTGGAATTGCTAGATCCACCAGATTCTGGTCCACCATAGTATCTCTTAGTTTGGTGAGACTCTTCCAGACATCTTCATAGGAGGGTTTATCTTGGGAATGCCTCTTGGTAACTAGGTAGTAGATGTTTCTCTGGCCTTTCTTCAACTGTAGCACCCCACCAACTTCTGGATTCTGCCCCGCAGTGTTTGGAGTTGACCAAATTTCTTGGAGAACACTACGGCGATGCCCCTGGACATTCGAAGATCTTCTGCCACACAGTGCGCTAGTGCGTAGTCAGCAGGCACCTCGAAAAGGTCTCGTGACTCCTCTCTAGTAACCCCATGTAGAACTTTCTGCCCGTTTGAATACAAGGACATGAACTTCTCGAACGTCATATCATCCTCCGGTGGCTTGAGGGTGCGAACTTGGTCATGGTTTCCAGCGTAAGGGGCCAACCTGTTGAAATGGACGACCCTTGGTTTCCCTCGGGGTGGCTTATGGATTCGGTACACAAGGTCGTTTATCCTTTTCACGATTTTATACGGGCCTTCCCACGAGTTCCGCAACTTTGGTGATAGTCCACGACGACGTTTGGGGTTGTACAGCCAAACCAGGTCATCAACCTTAAATCCTCCAGCGTCGGCCTTGATGTCATAGGTCTTCTTCATTTTATCGCTGGCACTCTGGATGTTCAACCGGACTCGTTCGTGGATGTCGTCCATTCTCTGCCGAAGTTTGCTGACGTAGTCCTCTCCCGCAGTGTCTTGTCCTGGCGGTATCCCAAACTTCAGGTCACAAGGCAGTCGCAGTTCTCGGCCCATTATAATACTAGCAGGAGTTTGACCGGTTGACTCGTGTACTGCGGATCGATAGGCCATCAGGAACAAATGAAGATACTGGTCCCAGTCTCTCTGATGGTCAGAGACAACCTTGGACAAGTGGCGGTTGATCGTCCTGTTCATCCGTTCCACCATTCCATCGGACTGCGGATGTAGGGCCGTGGTTCTTGTCTTGCGGATGTTCAGCAAGAGACATATTTCTTGGAACAGGTTGGATTCGAAATTTCTGCCTTGATCCGAGTGCAGCTCCATTGGAATACCGAATCGACATATCCACTCTTTCACCAAGACGTCGGCGACGGTGATGGCTTCCTGGTTGGGCAGGGCATAGGCTTCCGCCCACTTACTGAAGTAGTCCATTGCCACAAGGATGTATTTATTCCGTGGTCGGATACGGGAAACGGGCCGGCGATGTCAATGGCGATTCTCTCGAACGGGCTGCCTACGTTGTACTGACGCATCGGGGCCTTGGGTCGTATTCGAGGTCCATTGCTAGCAGCGCATACAGCGCACTTTCTGCACCAGTCCTGGACGTCAGCTTGACAATTGGTCCAGTAAAACCGTTGCCTCACTTTCTGCAGGGTCTTCGTCACTCCCAGATGTCCTCCAGCGACTCCATCATGGATTTCCCGCAGCACTTCCTCTCTTCTGTTCCTGGGAACAATTATTTGGCGTCTGTCTTCCCCACCAATATCGGCCTCCAGCACACGTTTCAGGATCCCATTGTCCAGAATAAGAGAGTTCCATTGTGCCCAATAGGACTTAACAGCCGGCGAGTAACCTGCGACTTCCTGCCATGATGGTCTTCGATTGCCCTTCTTCCAGCTGACAACTAAGCCAAGGTCGGGGTCTTTCTCTTGGTCTTTCTGGATCTTGCTGTCATTCCAGTTGTCATCCATTGCCGCGGTTCTACAAAGTGTTGCTTCTTTCTCTTCTGCTCGTCGGCAATGTGAGCAATCATCTGGACATGGTCTTCGCGACAAGGCATCTGCATTCTTATGGCTAGTTCCGGCTCGATGTTCGATCTCGAAATCAAATTCTTGGAGTCTCTCGATCCAACGTGCTACTTGACCCTCAGGATTTTTGAACTGTAAGAGCCATTTGAGAGCTGCATGGTCAGTTCTCAACAGGAATCTTCTTCCATACACGTACTTGTAGAAGTGCTCCACTCCCTTTACAACAGCTAACAGCTCTCGCCTGGTGACACAGTAATTGCGCTCTGGTTTGCTAAGCGTCTTGCTGAAATAACCAATGACCTTCTCCTGTCCCTCCTGGATCTGAGATAGGACAGCTCCAAGTCCCACGTTGCTGGCGTCCGTATCCAAAATGAATTTCCCTTTGGGTAGGGGATAGCTCAGTACAGGTGCGTTGATCAAAGCTCCTTTCAGCTTCCTGAATGAGTCTTGACATTCTTCGGACCACTGGAACTTTGTTTGGCCCTCCGTGAGCCTGGTCAGTGGTTTAGCGATGTTGGCGAATCCAGCACATATCGGCGATAGTATGTGCATAAACCAAGGAAACTTCGAAGTTGGTGAATGTATTTTGGGATGGGCCAATCCTTAACAGCTTTGATCTTCTGGTCATCCACTGCTACTCCTTCCCCAGAGACAACGTGGCCGAGGTATCGTACTTCTTTTGGAACAGATGGCATTTCTTAGGGCGCAGCTTCAATCCGGAGTTCCTCAGTCGCAGGAATACTTCCTCCCAAATTTTTCACGTGGTCCTCGAACGATCTGCCGACCACAATTATGTCGTCGAGATACACTAGACACGTGTTCCTCGCACTGTCTCCATCAATCTTTCGAATGTGGCGGGAGCATTACAGAGCCCGAATGGCATAACGGTGAACTGCCACAATCCTGAGCCGATGGTAAAAGCAGTCTTTTCTCGATCTTCCTGAGCCAGTTCTACTTGCCAATATCCACTCTTCAGATCAAGGGTCGAGAAAATCGTGGAACCAGCCAACGTGTCTAGGGTGTCATCTATTCTCGGGAGAGGGTAACTGTCCTTCTTCGTGACATTATTAAGTTGGCGATAGTCTACACAAAAGCGTGTCGATCCATCCTTTTTCTTCACCAGTACGACTGGAGAGGACCAGGGACTGTCAGATGGTTCGATAACTCCTTCTTTTCCCATATCGCTGACTATTTTGTCAGCCTCTTCCTTCTTGGCAAGAGGAAGTCTTCTTGCTGATTGCCGGATCGGCCGAGCACCTCCAGTATCAATTTTGTGCTGGACCACATTAGTTCGACCCCCTTTCCTTGTCCGGTATCGAAGATGTCTTGGTACTTTTGACTAAATCTCTTAGTTTGGGCTGTTGAGCTGGTTTTATGTCTTTGGAAGAGATGGCAACTAATTTTTCTAGTTCTGTGGGCAAGTTGTTGGGTTGGCTAATCGTACCTCGTACGCCCCGGATCACAGATGAAACTGACGAGCAGTGCCCCAAAATTGTTCCTTTCTTCAAGGTCACTGGGAAATAATTGACATTCATGACCCTTACCGGCACAAATTTGTCAGCACGCAACAAGGTCTTCCCTAGTGCAATCCCTCGTCCAATTTTCTCATCATGAAGTTTGGGCTCGAACATCACCACGTCTCCACTGCTCGCACTCCCGTCCACGCGAGCCTCCAGAATGGTTTCAGCCCTCTCAGGTACGCTTACATCTTCAGCCAACAGCACACGGATCAACTCCTCACTTCTCCCATGAAGCACCAGCTCTTCTCCGTTGACACGTAGGACGCCGTCTTTGAAATCCAATTCAAACCCTCTGGAATTCATGATGTCCATTCCGATGATTGCATCGTCTTCGATGTCCGCTACAAGTGCCTGATGTTTCACTTTAGTGCTGCCCAAAATTATTTCAATCGGTAGCTCGCCATATACAGTAGCTGGCTCCCCTGTTGCTGTGCGTAGCTTCCAAGTTGTCGGTTCAATCCGTTCCGGTGTTCTGGCAAAGGAAGGCCCGAGAATTGTCCTAGTCGCACCTGTATCTAGCAGCATGGTGCAAGGCTCGTTATTGATGAGACCGTCTACGAAGACACCTTTGTTCTGTCGTTGAAGGATAGCGACATATGCGTTGTTAACCGGGGCTTGCCGGACACATGCTGACGATTGCCCCTGTCGACCTTCTTTAGTTTTCCTGCATCGGAGTCGATGAATGTTGGACATTTGCTACGCACATGTCCAATTCTGCCACAATTCCGGCATCTTATCTGTCTTTTCTCAGGCAACACTTCCTTCATCACTTTTCTTATGGTAGCTTCCAAGTCAGCATGCTCCTGTGAGTCTTCTTCAATACTTCGAACTTTACTTTGGTTTTTGCAGGATTGCTTTGCTGCCTCAAATTCCAAAGCGCGTGCCAGTGCGTCTACGAGATGTGTTGGACGAGCTAGTGTCAACGCTTGTCTGGTTTCTTGGTCACGGAGTCCATCCAAGAATGCCTGAACCGCTAATCGCTCCATTACATTTTCCGGTGTGGCTGGATATGCAAGACGAACCAAGCGTGCAATGTCAGCTTCGAATTCTTGTAAGGATTCGCCAGATTTCTGGCAGCGATTTTTCAGTTGGGAGTGGTATACGTGTTCCAAATGGGCCTGGCCATATCGTAATTCTAGATGTTTAATCAGCTGATCATAGTCCTCCTGTTCTTGGGCGGTAAGAGTTTGTAGAATATTCGTCGCTCCTCCACGTAATGCAAGTGTTAGTGCTATAGCTCTTTCCCCTGCATTCCATCCATTTGCTTTGGCCGCTGCTTCAAACTGTCGGCGGTAATTTTCCCATGGAGTTTTTCCGTCGAATTGAGGCGGCTTCATGGAAAGCCTATTTCAGAAATGACCTTGACATCTTGTATACCCTCTTGAACTTTATCCAAGTTCAAACTCAAGTCCAGCATTGCATTTTTGTTAACCATCTCTGTGGAGGGCGCACTATCAATTCGTTTTTCCAGCCTACTGATCGTTTCCTTCATCTTGTCCATCTCTACCTCGACGGTTCCTATTCTTTTTTCTAGACAATTCACCACACCACAGAGTTCTTTTTTTAGGCCTTCTGTGTTTTCTAGGAGCTTATCTTCCAGGCTTCTAGAATTTTGTTGCAGTTCTTCGAGTTTATTCATTACCAAACTTAAATCACCTCCGGGAACTCCGAATAAAAATGTTTCGGGGTCCTCACCTTCTTGTATAAGTCCTTCTGCAAGTCTTTCCTGGAGTACTTGCTTTTTACCCGTTGTTTCCAGTTCCCTTTCCTCCAATTCCTGTTTCAATTCCGCTACCTTCAAGTCCGCAAGGCGCACTTTTCTTGAACACATTTTGTCTTTGACGAGGTATCAGTCTGTTTCACACGAAAAAAGTTTATCAGTTTGTTAAAAATTCACTTCGCGAATTCTTTTCCACGGGCCACCAGTCTATTGTCTGTTTCACGCGAAGAGTGTATCAGTTTATATTCCCACGCACAATTGTCCACTTCGCGAAAACCGGGCCACTATCTATTTTCTGTTTCACGCGAACAGTGTATCAGTTTATATTCCCACGCACAATTGTCCACTTCGCGAAAACCGGGCCACTGTCTATTTTGGGCGTACAAAAAGGTCTATCAATTTATTTTTCTGACTATCCACTCCACGATCACTTGTTTATTTTCAAAATCTCACTTCCGACACCAATTGTAACGTAAATAAACTTAACTTGGTTTTACTAATTTATTTAACACTTAAATATACAACTTAATTTATATTACTAACTACACCACTGTATAGCTCGATCGTATGGGCTCGTTCAGACTGTCCGACTCCACTTGAGGGTTGCCTATTTATCTCCGATACAGCATTCTCGATGTTTCGAATTCGGGTAGTTGGCGACCGGCATGTTCCAATTGTTTCCAATATCGACCGTTGCTCTCCACGGCAGAGCGACTGGACTGTTCTCGAACATCTCCGGGGATGACCTCATCGCTGTCGACGGCAACGCGCGAGGCGACAGGTCCGGCCTAGGTTCGTTACAATACATATTGCGTATATTATGATGGTGCTCAAATATGTGTATTTCTTAATGATTAACAGAAAACGCTCTAGAACTGCTAATTTTTTTTCAACATTTTGGGGCAAATTTACGATGGCTCTATTGCCTATATCTCACAAGTTTCGTTGAAATGAAGACTCATCGTATGATTCAATTTTAAATCGAATAATCTACTCTAGGCAGAAATATAGGCCATTAATCAATTAAATAAAGTTAGCCATGAAAAGTAAACTTTCACCATTTCAGCTGACAAACGGTATTGATAATTATCAGATGAGACTTCGAGGTGACTTTAAAAAAAATCTTCACAAATTCGATTTTGTAAATACAGAAATTGTTGGAAAGCAAAAAAACTATAGAAAAAGAGGTATACAAGAAATGCTAAAAAAAATAAAAATACAAAAACAATGCTAATAAGAAAACAGATACTCAATTTCTACCCAACTCCTATTCATACCTAATTAGTAAATTGAAGACACCACAATAATCACACACCATGCACGCCTATGGTTCCTACACGCACCTTTTCAATAAATAACGAAAGAAATCAAGAGGAAAAAACAAAACTGTTCCAATCTCCACTGGATGCCTCCACTCAGAAACAAACTCTCCGTCGATTTCGACATATGTTAACAATTTTACATTTATATTATAACAAGAGGAATCCAAGTATATGTAAATGTCCTTTTCAATATACATTTTATCACGACAAGGAACATATTTTTCTTGTAAGTATCCTGTTGTTTTACTACATGATTTGTTTTACAATTTTACAATAATTTTTATTCATGTCAATTTTGTATAAAAATATTTTCATGAGATTTTACCTATTTACAGCTTAAGGTGTTTGTATTTTATACCTCTATTGAGGTTTTTATCATGTAATTTATCATGTACTAAGCTAGTCCACTATTCACCCTTGTAATATTCACAATCCCTATTGTAGTGCCCTGAGGATGACTTTATAAAAGTTGAAACGTCGGCAACAGATCCATAGTGGTTTCAGTTAATTGACCTTTTCCCAACCAACTCAAAGCTATAATAACCAGTGAGGTCACAAAACAATATAAGATAAAAATGGTTGCCTTATAAAATTGAACTTTCCAATTTTTTCAATAATAATAAGTTGCCACAAAACTGAACAAAGCAACATACCATTTTTATTCCATAATTTTGAAAAATGTTGACTTGATATAGGTCTCGTCATGATTTGTAGAAAAATGCGAATGAAACAGAAAATACAAGTTAGATACGTCTTGGAGATGCCAATAGTATCAATTGAAATATACCTGTTTGTCATTCAAAATATGACTGTGCTAAAAATTGGCAGATGTATGTAATTTTGTATGTCACACCCACCAAATTGAGTTTCAATAAGTCTAAAAAGAAGAATTAAAAGTGCTATAATTAATCCGTTGACACCCACTATAGAATAATTTATTGCATACATTCCATATGACACCGTATAAATGCAAGAGTTTTTTTTTCATGAAAATACCGTAAGATTTCAACTATTATAAAATGAAAGATTTATCGATAGAAATAAACATCATGGAGTTTCAAGTTTATTAGAATGAAATATGCATTTGGCATTATCCCAAATAACAAAATGCAGTGTGCCATTTGTCTGCTAAAGATCATTTCGATTTCGCACTTCAGGTGATATATTGATGAAATCGCATTTAGCACTTCAATATTGGAATTGGCATGGAAATTTTATAACTCAATATTCGTTCAAGTTAACAGTTAATGGCTTTCATTGATGTAATTAAAATATTATTTGTATTATGGGAGTAACCCTCTTGTGAGGCGGGCATGGAGTTGACGTTCGAACCGTAGAAGAATCCGCCAACCATGCGAGTTACCCAAACTAATTTTTGCTCCGATTAAAACAAAAAAACAGATCTATGGTATTAACTACGACGGCGTATTGGCGCCATCCTACCAGTATATTTTTTATTGAAATCTAAAAATTTTTTAATTTTTCCTCATAACTGAGATTTTTTGACAAAATTTTGACTTTTATTCTGAAAATTTTGAGATTTTTTCTCAAAATGTTGACTTTTTTTCTCAAAATTTGACTTTTATTTTCAAAATTTTTAATTTTTTCTCAAAATTTTTTTAATTTCAACTTTTATTAAAATTTTGATTTTTTCTCAAAATTTAATTTTTTAAAATTTTGACTTTTTTTCTCGAAAATTTTGAGATTTTTTCTCGTAATTTCGACTTTTATTCTCAAAATGTTGAGATTTTTTCAAAAAATTTTGACTTTTTTTCTCAAAATTTTGACTTTTTTATTGTCAAAATTTTTATTTTTTTTCCAAAATTTTTTGATTTATTTTCCAAAATTTTAAGAATAGAAGTCAAAATTTTGAGAAATTATCTCAAAATGTTTAGAAAAAAAGTCAAAATTTTGAGAATTCAATAAAAAAAGATACTGGTAGGATGGCGCCCATACGCCGTCGTAATTAACAGTATAAATACGACAACTTGATAGTTAGAGAGCCGCGGGTCTAAAACCGCGATGAGAAGCGTTTGGTGAGGTGAAAGTCCATCCCTCGAAAACCCCAAATTCCAAATATTTTTGAAATCGGGCAGGACCCACTCCAGTACGAAGGGAAAATGTCTATCGACTTTTTCGGCGATTTCTATATGTCTTCCGTTTTGATAATTTTGTTTAGGAAGTGATTAGAACATCTGACAAAGCGGAAGACGACTAGCTTGAGGCACCCTACTCAAAACCTATTTTTGAAAATTTTGGGCCTTAAAATCGATCATCGCTTAATTTTGTGTTCCTTTACTTTGTTATAGTCTTTACGTCGGGAAAATCCGAGTGGAAGACTTTTTTGTAGCGAACGGCCTCAGGGATGACCAAATAAACAAATTGAAAAACTCGCGGGAGCGGCTAAGTTGAAAAATCGAAAACTGTACTTTGGTTCAATCTTAAGCCTCCAAATTTTGTATGGAGCTTCTTTAGGGGCCAGGAAACCCAATTTCCAAAGGTAAGAGTTTTTGGCCAACTTGTCACCCCTTCCCAGCCCTTTGAATTTTCTCTATTTTCTATGTTTATTCCTGGTAATCTTTTTCGTTTGAAAATTGTTTTCATCGATAATTCAGTGTATAAAGTTTAATAAACTAACCTCAACTAGTAGTTAATGATAACAGGAATACATTTTAATCCCTATAGAAGGGCTGTTCGCCCCCGCCGGCTCAAATAATTTATTTGAGTGAGGAAATGCACATAAGTGAACTTAGGGAGATGAATGAATGCCACCAAATGAATTCTTTTGCGTTAGGCTCGTTAACGGTTTATAAATAAATAAAGTTATAAACGATTCTTACCAAAAAATAAATAAATACAACACATAAACCAATTTGTAACCGAAAAAAGTGTTTTAATTGATCAAATGTGAGAGAATGAATTATACCGAAATTATTTTTGACACCATAATCATTTCTGATAATTTGTTGGTAAAAATTGTTTATAACTGTTTATGACCCGAGTACGGTAGGATTGTCAATCAGTGGCGTACCCAGAATGATCTTAGGGGGGGGGGCACACATAGCTGCCTGCATGCGAAAATTAGCACCGCAGGCGTTTTGTTAAGTTCAAGGTCATGGAAACTTTAGAATTACGATAGAATGCTATAACAATAGCAAACTTGAAGTGTCTTGACGATGGATTTTTTTTCAACAATGGAAAACGCATTTTAATGACAGAAAAGGATGATGGACAAGAGATGAGTAAAAATGAGTCAAATATAAAAATATATTTCAATATTTATAAAAGAAAATTAAGCCTTCTTGGTCCATTATCTTTTAGAACTGCCATCACATCCTTATGATTGAATGATAGTTTATTTCTTGATTATGCGGTTATAATTCTGTAATCAAACCACCGATATCTCAAAATCAAAACGACGCCCAACGACAATAATGCAGAATCAAAATCTTATTTGCTTGACCTTGACCAACACTGAACTGACACTAACATGAAACAATACAGTTCACAGCGTAAAAAATGAAGTAATGATGCCTGAATTCCCTAGCGAGCAACGGTCGAGGGCGGACTTCAGACAGGAGAACGTACAGTACACCCCAAAAACATCTAAGAAGAGAAGCTTTCATGGCATATTTATTTACAATTGGTTATCCAGACTGTGAGAGAATAGTGATCTGCGAGAGATAAGAACTTTGATTTTATTCAAAATATCAGTTAGCTCTTCGAAGTTTGGGGGCGTGCCCTGGTGCGCCAATGTTTAAATCATTTATCGTGAAGTCACGGGACTAGAACCTGCTATCGTAGTGATAGGAATTCTTAATCTATATTCTTGGTTCAACCACAATACCCATAAATCAATCCGAAATAACAATATACATAAATCGATTTATCGTGAAAGTCACGGGACTGGAATATTTTACACCTGTGCAAATCGTATGAAATATTTAACGAATGAAATAAAATCAATCCGGCGTTTCGCCAACCTGATAAACTCAATAGGTTATCAACCACAGTAGGGGAAAAATATACGGCAAGATGGGCATATATGTCTTAATGACACGATCAAATCAACAGGTTATCAAAGGTTTATACACAATGTTTTACTGAGGGATACATCACTACTCAAATCGAACTTTGGAATGTACGTTTTACGTAAACTCTTTCTTAACGCCTCGCAGAACAATTGAAGTTACTTGTTCTTGGACTGGAGGAAAAGAGGGCGATCCTAATTAAATCTTGTCTTTTATATCCACCGGATTTAAAAGAAATATCGGACAAAAACCGTATAAAGAAAGATCCTCTTTTTGTCTGATTCACTGGACCAAAAAGCAGCTTATCTTTTTGACCCCTTATGAAAAAGCATACTACGTTTTTTACTAATATGAATCTACTTTTTTCTACTCTCATAGTAAAATAGGCAGAAAAGTATTTTAGTCTTTTTGTACAGTGCAAAAAGGCATTAGAACTTTATAGCTTTGTTTGTTTACACGTATTTTCTAAACACGCGTTATTTTGTTGCCAGACCATAATTAATGTTAAATCCCCAAATAGGCAGGGACGTATCAAAGTTACATCAAACTTTTGGTTACATTTTTTGTTAAAAAGTTTTTATGTTAAATTTATATTATGCTATTATCCACTGTCATCTGAGGTATGGAATTCTGATGTGGGGTACAAGGTCATTTGCAGAAATATGCAATCAGAATTGTAACCAATAGTTGTTGGAGGGAATCATATAGAAACTTATTCAAAGAAAGGAGAATACTTACCGTCACTGGTGTACATATATATTTATGAGTTATGCGTCTTTGTACACAAAAACAAACACGCTTTCTCAACTAAACAGCATCATTACTCCACTCGCTCTCATGACTTATTAATTTCAAATATGCACCGAACCGCACTTTACCAAAAGTGCCATCTTTATCTTGGGCCAAAACTCTACAATAAACTACAACTACAATACTACTACAATAAAAAGCGTAAAAAGCGCGTCGAATTTAAATGTCTTCAAATCTAAACTGTAAACTTCCCTGCTCGAAAGAAATTGCTACACGCTCGAATAATTTTGACAATATTTTGATAGTACGATATATTTTTTTTGGAAAAAACATTATTATTTTATTGTATAATTTTACTTTAGTTCTTATAGATATGTGTAAGTAGTATAACTTACGTCTCTAACATCAGTTAGTGGAAAGGTCCTCCACGTTCTCTTTCAAAGTGGTCTATGGAACTACTATTTGTTGACACTGTTTTGATAATGCTTTAGGCATATTGATATTGATTATACGCAGGTCTCATTTTATTATCAAACCGAAAACAGTAAAGGATCAAACGAAATAATACACACACTGAACCATAAAAGTCACAGCTTCACAATTTTTTTAAATGAAATTTTACTAGTTTCATTGATATTAAACGCATTTCATTGGGAATTTCAACCTTATTATTTTGGATATACAAAATTGTCAAAAATGACGTAATTCTCTCATTAACGTTAACAGACTTATACTGAATTGTTGTCAGTGGTCAGTTTACTATGGAAATAACTTCCACATGAGACGCATGTCGGACTTGTTATAAATATAAATATTAATGATTGAGATATTGGGACGAAGCCAGTATTGAAATTTTATATTTGATGTTACATAAACCCTTTTCTGGGTCAGTTTCCATTAGGCATAAATCCCAAAAAAATTATACTTTCCACAGAGTAAGTGGATCTTGTGGATACCTACATTCATATAATCAATATCAAAAATCCCTTTGATATGTCACTGTTGACAAGAATAAGTAATTTGAAACAATAACTCGAGTCAATTTAAGGAAAACTTAATCGATTCTATAATTATTTTTATTCTATCGCGGATGGTAAACTATCATTTTTTCGATTCAAAATGCGTTGTCACAGTTTATTTGAAATATTGAAATCAAACCATTTTTACCAACTCAGATGTCAATTTTTTCTACTCAAGGGTCATTTATCCCTTCGACTCCTTTGGATTGTATCCATTAGTCACTCTTTCAAGTAATTGTACTAGTTTAGGAAATCTGTTGACATTTATTATAATTAGTAACTTTGTTTGAAGGTTGTAGACGCTTTGGTAACTTGATTACTATCGTTTCGGACGTCCATCGTCTTAATGTATTTAAAAGGTTTTCACGACGTTTCGAATGCTTGTATCTGCAATCGTCTTCAGGTGAATACTGAGTATGCCGTTGGGTCTGACAGGTAAACAAAGTTAGTCATTTGTCATCTAAATGAAAAAGCCTATTGAAAGCAATCGAACTGTGTTGCAACCAACGTCAAAAGACCAATGAATTGAGGTAATCTAGAGTGAACAGGAATCTGGTATAATTCGCAAAGTTGGCTTTGGAAAACGATGATCAAATAGTAAATAGTTTGATCTTGTCATTTGATTTTTGTGTTGTTATAATGGCTGCACGCTTGAATCTCCAAGAAAAAATTTAGATTGATTGATGAAGACGCTGCACTGGATATTGTTTTATCTGTTGTGGAGAATCCAAGACTTTCGTTATCTGAAAGGCAGAATAATATTGGCTTTTCCTACTCTCATGATTGAGTCTTGAAAAGGAACAAATTCAGACCATACAAACCAAAATTCATTCATATACTCAAAGAAAGAGACTTCGATGCACGTTTGGATTTTGCTTTCTGGTTTCATGTCGAAGTTGAAGAAGATAACCATTTCTCCAGAAAAATTTTGTTCACTGATGAAGCTACTTCCACATCCAATGGTACGGCAAGCTCTCAAAATTGTAGATGGTGGGCAGATAAAAATCGAAATTTCAGAATCGAATGTAAGGATCAATATAGCTTTAAAATAAATGTCTGTTGTGGAATTTTTAATGATAAAATTGTGGGCCCAGTGTTTTTCCGGCAAAATTTGAATGCACAGAAGTATTTAGAAATGTTACATACATTTTTATTGGATTACCTTGACAACCTTCCGCTACGTGTTAGAGCCAAAATGTTTTTTCAACAAGATGGTGCATCTGTTCACTCGACTCGGTGAGAGCGTGGCTGAATAGAGAATTCACAAATAAGTGGATAGGGCGATGCTCAAACAATCCGTGGCCTGCTAGATCTCCAGACCTAACTCCTATGGATTTTTTTCTGTGGGGATACCTCAAAGAGAGGGTCTACAGACAACGGCCTTTTAGAGATATTCAACATTTGGAGGATACAATAAGAAATTGTTTTCTGATGATCACCCCCCAAATGCTCATAAACGTACACAAGGAAATTCATAGAAGAATCATGAGGTGCATTCAAAAGAAGGACGACACATCGAGTAATACAATAGGAGTTCCGTATTGCATTATATTTCATATTGAGTTTACTATCTGGATACCTTCATTAAAAGTGAATTGAGAATAAAGTTGTTCTGAGTTGCTTTTCGATGTTCACAGATCATTTATAGCCTACGGTTATTGGTACGACCTGTCTTTTGACGTTGGTTGCAACACAGTTCGATTGCTTTCAATTGATTTTGAACTGCAGATGTCATTTGTTATACCTTAATTATGAAAAATATCTTTTTTTTTCTCAATGCAACAAGAAATGAGATTTTGTCGGCACCAAGTTCGATTAATGCAATTTTCTAGTTGATAGTTGGATGGAACTTAACTTCATATGGTCATTCAGGTAATATTCAATAAGTGTCCTATGACATTACAAAATCAGTAAAAATTTGTTTTTGGAATAGGAGGCTGCAATTCTGAATTTAGAATATTCTTCAAATTGTAAGTCATTTATTCAAATAAACTTTAGGTGTATTTTGGAAAATAAAGGTACTCTACTCTTGAGCTACTTTCGAATTATTCCACCTCCCTCGTATACGAACGGAGATAAATGAAATTTGGATGGTGCAATTTGAGTTTGAGCAGAAGCAAACATTTTTATGACGAATACAATTTTCTGAGAAATTTGAAATAAACTTTTTTCCCATTTGTTGCCAAAAATCTACCGGACACTGTATAATAAATATTATTATAACAATGAGGTGTTTTGGTAGATTCTACGAAATCATATTATAAGGATATAGGGACCAACTCTTACTGTCTCACTTATTTTAAAGTTGATGATTTTACTCACTTATAATTGCACGAGAGGTTTGTATTTTTAACCGACGAAACCAAAAAGGAGGAGGTTCTCTATTCGACCCGTATATTTTATGTTTTTCCATCATATTTTTTTATGTATGATCACGCATAACTTTTTACTGAGGCGTCCGATTCCGATAATTCTTTTTTCGGTGGATAGGGTGTACTTCGACTTTGGTCCAATTTGAATTTAAAAGATGACATTCACCCCTAAGGGTACCGAAATGAAGGATATTGATCACTCACCCTCTGAATTCTGGTCCGTTAACCGATTCTATCAGGCATAACTTTGTACTGGGTTCTTCGATTTGGATGATTCTTTTATTAATAGATTGGGTATACCTTATATTTGGATTTCGAAAGGAATTAGCCACCCTTACGGGTAGAAAAATAGGGGATAATTGATTTTTCACTAGTGAACATTAGCACACACATACGTAGGTGACAATGACAGATCGCTACTGACATTATTCTTGTTCCGTCAAAATCAGTATATTTTATGAGAGGATGGAATGATATACAAAGTAATGAAATAAACTAACCAGAACAACGAAAATAATTTATATGACAACAAATAGTAAAAGTAGATAATCATATTATTTAACTGGTAATAGTTGAAGTAAGGTGGGTAAGTAAGTATTTTGGAAGTAATCAAAAAACAAGTAGGTAGTAATTGGTAGATTTTAGCCACAAAAAATTGAAAAATAAAAACTTTTTAACAGAAAATTAGACCGACGAAATACGGAACTGAAAAGTAAAAAACAAAAACTTTTTAACAAAAAATTAAACCGACGAAAAAATCAACTGAAAAGCAAAAAATAAAATAAACCTTTAGTCTAAATGATAATTGAGCTCCTAAACTAATGTAAGTAACTGATCTTGAGTCGGCGCCAAACAAACTAGCAATTTAATTAGGTGAAGCGTAAAATGATGGCAGCGAGATGCACGGCTGCGTTTTGATGACTTCTTTCATAGATAATGATCTTCGATAATTGTTTGTTTGGCGCCGACTCAAAATCAGTTACTTACATTAGTTTAGGAGCTCAATTATCATTTAGACTAACTAAGAAGGTTTATTTTATTTTTTGCTTCTCAGTTGATTTTTTCGTCGGTTTAGTTTTTTGTTAAAAAGTTTTTATTTTTTACTTTTCAGTTCCGTATTTCGTCGGTTTAATTTTTTGTTAAAAAGTTTTTTATATGGTTAATTTGGGTTGTTTAATGAGAAACTGTTGCCTAGCAATTAGACGAGAAAAACTGTCAACTATTAAAAACGCGACACCGAAGGTGGAGCGTTTTTAGGTTGACAGTTTTTCGAGACAAATTGCTAAAGGTAACAGTTTAGAATTTGAACAACACAAATTTACTCGATATCAATACAAACATCGAGTGTAATTCGGCAGGACAATTTAATGAATAAGAAATTTAGAAACATATCAATGCAAACTTTATTTATTTTGGCAACCAACACCGCGATAATTGATAAACAAATGAATAAGTGAAAAAACCACTAGTGCATTTGTCGCTGTAAAAGTTGCAGCTAACTTTTGCCGCTGTCAAACTGACAATTGCACTGTGGCATATGCGATTTTTTATACATGAGTTGAATTGTCCCCAATATCACATTACTGCCCTCGAGTTGTGGGTTGGTTCGTTTCAGCATGTCGCATAAAACACAGTTTACTGAGACTATGATCCATCCAAATAGATGATATATTTCCATTGTGTGTAGAAAATATTCACAAAAACAAAAAATCTCAAAAAAACATTTTGTTACAGGGTCCGGACTTGATTAGAGTTTCAAGGTTTTACAAAGAAGCAAAAGAAGGAAAATTCGTCAGTTACGTTTATCCAGACGCCAAAACTTTGTATGAGGGGTTTAGGAGAGGTTCCAAAGTATCAAGTGAGTATTACCTAAATAATTCTTTCTATAGGTCATGTTCTGAAGTGCATGGTGGAGTATCCATTTTCCTGTCATTTAAAAAACTTATATGTTTATCATTTACTAGGGAATTGTGATAAATAATCGCTTGTGACTTATATTAATATTTTTGTGGGAGATCAGTTAGTCTTCCCATTTTTATGACATGCTAAAGAATGCACTTTTTCAGTTTTTTTACGAATTGTAGAACACAATGACTATTTTGAGATTTTTTTGAATTATTGAAGTATAGACGATTGACTTTAAACTTTGATGGTCCATGATGTATCGTATGAGTCGTTTACGATGATCGTTCAATTTGGTGATACATAAACTATGAATCGGAAAGTACAAAAATAATTACTTTTTTTTTCTCACAGGAGGAAAAACCTTAATTAAATAAAAACAGTTTCTGGGAGACATCATTGAACTCTGAATGACCCTGTATGTTATTTCGTGATTGACGCCTGAAACCACAAAATAATCGAACGTTAAAAGCTTTCTCGGGCAAAACACTTCTTGGAACTGTAATAAAAGTAAAGTTACAGATGTTTTCGAAAGGTTTTCTGTTTTCGCACAAACGTCATCATAATGAACTTTGTGGAAATGATGTGATATTTCTGATGACCCCGGCGCCAGTCCTTCCTACGCGTTATTCTGTAGGCGAGGAAATCATGTGATCTTTTCCAAAACAAATTTTATTATAGATCTTGAATATTATTATTCATTGATTCCATCCGACATAAGTGGTACACATAGAAGGTATATGATTCTACAAGCTGGTCAAATGTCGATTTTTTATGCTTTTATTCTACTGAAAAAAAAACTTAGCCAATCCATATTTAACTTTATTTATTTATTTATATTTATATTTCTTATTTTATACTGTCGCTAAGGCTGATGCTGACTTTGTCGAACCTTCATAAAATGATCAGGATGATAATAATAAGAAGCATTTATTCTAAACAGGCACAGAAATCCATTTATATGAATCTCACTGGTGGTATTATAAAATTACAATGAAAACTTTATACCAGTCATTTTCAACCAATCAGATGCTTTATTTCGACATTGTTACTATGGTAACCAGCAAATTTTCTGAAAATTTTCATCCACATTAGCATGTAGACGTAAAATTAATAAGTGGAAATTTCCCGGCACATGATAGCTATCATATAATTAGACAAAATAATATTGAAATAATATTGACAATATTTTTTATTTTACTTACTTTATAAGATGGAAATATTACAACAATTTTATTAAGGTGTACATTCTATATTATCATTAATAATTTTAAATTTTAAAATTCCACTTTTACCTCCTCTTTCCTAAGTGGTGAATAAAACACAGAACCGGTGTTTTTTTTAACAATATGCCTGTGTTTCATAAAATAAAAATAATACTGAGACACCAGTTTATTTCTTTGAGTATTAGATTTGTGTCCAAAAGAAGGCACAATATCACGCAGAATGTTGCCAATCTCTTTAAATAAGTTTTCTTGCTCAGGATTTAATCCAGATTCTTCCACTAGGTATGTTAGATATTTTACATTTTTATGGTACATTTCAATGTGCTGTGATTCTTTACAAATTCATACGATTGAAAGTTCATTTTATCATCACTTTTTTACTAACTTATGATTGTATACAATGTTATGAGGAATTTATAATGCCACAAATAAAATATTGATTGACAGGAGTAGTGAATGTCAAATCCATGGCTAACTTTACAAAATATTTTTTTAACCGGCAACATACGCCAACAACATTCTATTTAGAATAAAGAATAAAATATCCCGATTTCCTGAATTATTTGAAAAACAAATTATTACCGCTAATATTAATTTTTCTTAGAATTAAACGAAAAATATTTAAGTTTATATGTATATCTCCTTTGTTTGTGGTCAATATTGACATTTCCCTGAAACCTAGTAAGAAAATTATATGAAATCAATTATTTTTATGTAATAATGTATCTGATATTATAAATTTTGTTTTACTAGGGCACGGGAAAAAAAATATCCCGCAATACGAACATCTACTTTCATTTTTAATCAATATTGACATTTCCCTGAAACCCAGTAAGAAAATTGTTTGAAAACAATCAATTTTATAGAAAAATGTATCTGATATTATATATTTTATTTTACTAGGGCACGGAAAATCAAAAATAGAACGAATAATCAATAATTATTTTCTGATACTATATATTTTATTTTACTAGGGAAGGGGAAAATCAGAAAAAATCTCCCCCAAAACTCCCATTACACACAGCCTTCTATTTATTTGTGAATAACGTCAAAATAAATATTTACTTAATGTTTTCTATTTAAATATAATTCCGGTATAAATTTTCTTACCGAATCCCCCACGTGCTTGAATTAATTGCGGGAAATTTGTCTCGTACATGAATTTTTAAAGAAAATTCATGTACTCAAAAAATTTCCGGCAATAATTCATGCTCATTATAAGTGAAAATTTCACGCAACTGTCAAAAACCCAATGAAACGAGCTCGATATCCATGGTAACTGAAATTCTGACGCATAACTGACGTTTGAATATCGTTTCTCTTTCGAAATATTAGTCGGTGATTCCAACAAGAAATGGAATCCAATAGATGGGGACCTGCTACAAATGAGCAAACAAATTCGAAAATAGTATTTCAGAACTGTTCATTCAATGTTCAAAATTTCAATTGTAATGAATTGTAATTTTCTATGTATCTAAATGAGTTGAAATGAATAATTCTAGTTCCAATTATTAGTACGGAAAAAAAATTGTTAAATTCTCATACAAAATACAACTCGTGTCGATAAAATTGTGTTGAATATTCTTCTCCTTCACAATTACTCGTTATCATAAAATTTTAGGCAATACAACTCGGGCTACGCACTCGTATTTCCAAATTTTATGATAACTCGTCAAGTGAAGTCGAAGAATCATCGGCAATTTTATAGGCACTTATTATATTATACATGATTATAAATGCCAATGCTCAAAACACGTAGTCCGGTTACTTATAGTCATATCTGTAAAGAACAAGTCGTTAATTTCAAGATATATTCGAATCCACAATGCAGGAGTTAAAAACAATTACATTATGGTAGCACATGAACACTACCGTGGTACATGTCGCATCAAATACTTGTGAAAGGATTTATAGAATAAGCTTACTTATAACAAATAATCATACTAAAATAACGTGTCATTTCGAAAACATCTGCATTCATATCTACGTGATACTCATTTGTTTTTTTAAATTCAAATACAAGTAAACCCACAGAACCATTTGCACTGCCAATATGCGTGACTATCAATCGTCTTCCCTTTCCTAAAGGTACCTTAAGCCCTATTGCAGCAATTATAAAAATGCTCGCCGAGAACTTTTTATATTCTTATCTTGCCATCCACAGTATACCCCTTGTTTATCCAAGTTTCGTCCAGAAAATAAATATTCTTTCAACGTTGGCATTTCTTTTTAAAAATAAAATGAATGTACTTTTCTACGAGTAACATTTTTGAAGTTTTTTTCCATAATGATTTTTGACCGCCCTGTAGATGATTTTGGCAAATTCACAGTGCCTTGTTGATTTTTTTTCTCTCTTCTGTAATATCTTTCAACATTGTCGTCAAGACTGTTGGAAGGATTTTGGTGTTTCTGCGCATTGTTTACGTTTGGCACAGTTATCTTTTCAATCTGAGATAGCGTACATCTTTTCGCAGGTTTCGAAGGAAGATAATCTGAAAAGCTTGCCATTTCCACTCATACAATAGCTCTTAGAATTGGTCATTGAACGCAATGTCTAATTAAACTTACTCTACGTCTAAAAAGGTTCAGTTCTACGATTGGAATGATTGGAGACGATATAAATGCAGCAAATTAGTGTGATATCATTTCCTTCCGAAATAAACGAATGACCAGGTACATCCTATTTAATGTATCCAAATCCTAATCACCCAGTGTATAAATTTGCATAACTTTAGTTTTATCACCTTTGGTTACAGGATGTAATCGAGTCAGTCTTTATGCTAAGTGAATTATAAAGAAAGATATCTTAAGTATACATGTATATGGTTATGGTCTAAAAGCATATAAATAATAATTTGAGTTTTTACATCTTTTCAATGGTTTAAATAAAATTACTGCACAAATTTCAATTTTAAAGTGTATAACTGTCATCATCAATAGTAATCCGCCAATTCTGTTGACTTACGAGTGAACAACGATAATTAATATAAAAAATAGTTTATGTGAAGAAGCGTTACTAATATATTATAAAAAGCGAAGTTATTATTCGGTATTTATCACTTAAAATTTCAGAGTAGATTCTTCTTCTGACATCATGTAATTAATTCAATGCATGATACTCCTGTTTTTTTGCTAATTCGTCAACTTTTTCATTTTCTTCTATTCCTATGTGTGCTTTTACTCACACAAAAGTAATCGAGTTGTTAGTATTTTCCATTGTATATATAAAGGCTTTGATTTCATTGATATAAGGGTTATCTGATTTCCCTGTATTGCTTATGCTTGTCAAACCGAGAGACCGTCAGAAGATATTGCATCTCGTTTGTTTTCTACTGCATATTCTACCGCTTTGAATATACCTATCGCTTCAGCATTGAAGATGGAAATTTAAGATTTATAGAGAGTACTCTTTCTTGTAATATTCTTTTACAAGATAGGCACACCCTATCCCTTCTTCCGTCTTTGAGAAATCCATGTAGATTTTCAGAAATCCCCTATTTTCTACATGTATTTGTTTTATAATATTTTTGTTTTCTAGATGATTGTTACTATATTTAGGTACATCACTTTTATCCTAGTTTCAAAATACTCTTGTGTCTCTTGAGTTTTCGGTTGCATCACCCTATGCAAAGTGGAGGTGATTTTTTTTCTGCCAATATTTATTATGTAGATCATTGCTATTGAGCTTGCTTATTTTTTTCGAATTTCTGATTCCTGGAACTTGTTGATTCTTCTAAGTGACAAGGGTGTTTCCAAAGACCCCACTCTTAGTGCTCCTATTGGTGTTGACTTCATTGCACCTGGACACAATATTAAAGCCTGATTTTGAATTTTGTCAAATAGTCAATTAGTCTTACCCTGTCCGTTTGACGTCATGCTGTAGAAGTCACGGAGCTATATACAGTAGACCGTAAAAGAGGGATATCAACCAGATTTAAAAAACTTAAAGAGGGAT
The DNA here is from genome assembly GCA_018342105.1 of Gonioctena quinquepunctata. Classification (NCBI taxonomy): domain Eukaryota; kingdom Metazoa; phylum Arthropoda; class Insecta; order Coleoptera; family Chrysomelidae; genus Gonioctena; species Gonioctena quinquepunctata. The sequence goes on from JAFIRS010000654.1 coordinate 250,382, forward strand.
CAAATTCAATTTCAGAAAAGTTTATGTCTCTTAATTTCCTAAATTTTCCCCCACTTCATCTTCAGTCTTATCAATTTCCACTGGGGTTTCATCAATTTTTCACTCCTCCTACCTCGGGTTTTTCCCATTTCTTATAGTAAGGAATAGGTATCATCCTCGGTATCATCGTATACGTCAACAATAATTCCTGTTTTCAGGTTTCATAATAGTGAATACTCATGTAAAAGTGATGATTGTAGTCCAGTATGTAGGGGTTTTTGCTCTAAAAAAGGGGGATAGAAACGATTTTGATATATATTAGGATTAAAGGTACAAAAAATTGTTTTCACACCGGAGTAAACGGGAACATTTTTCCAAAAAATAATCCAACAGCTCGTTTTTCTCATTTTAAGAGATTATTTGCAGCTATTTATTATATGTATTTTGTAAATTCAATATCAAATCATTTACACACCAGCATGAGGTAGAGTAAGCGGCGCATTTTTTTAAATTGTGGTATCCCCAGTAGGCTTAATCCATAATATTTTTTTTGGCAATGTTTCCCTTTTCAAAATGAATACCCCACAAGAGGTTATCTTGAACGATGGAAGATAGTGACCAAGTGTATCTTTCAGTCGCAGATGATTCCACATCTGATTTTATGAACATCCTATTCATATTTTCAAATAAATCAATTTGTTTGCAATTATGTACTGCTCGTACTCCGTAATTTATGTCCCCGAGTATATTTCAATTATTCCTTCCTTTTTTATGATCCGGGTTGGTTGATGTTGATGCCTTCATAATCGTCTTCTTTGTCAGTGTTGTCCTCTAACCCATTTTCCCCACTGAGGATCTGGGCTTCCATCCATGTCATTGCCTCATCTTCATCGTCGCTCTGGATGATGACCTCTGGTGCGTTCTCGCATAATTCACCAGAATCCGCACACAACTCACCTTTTCTGCAGCCACAAGCTCCATTTCTGCAATTGCACGAAATTACATTCAATAAGGTATCTGGGGTAGGTTTCGACATTGTTACTGGAGTAAGCCAATTGGTAAAAGGGGTGTACACCACTACAGGAGAAGAAACCATAAAGGAACTCTTTAGGGTCCATTTCCCTGGGGCCCAAATAGTACAAACACCTGCTAATGAGCACCTGCAAAGATCCAGGGGAAGTTGGACATTAGCAAAAAAAGTGGTAACCTATGACAAAGCAATAAGCTCATTCGAACCATTCAAATCACCGGGACCGGACGGGATTTACCCAGTACTGCTGCAGAAGGGAACGGAACTACTGCACAGAAGGCACTGTGAAATATTAAGAGGCAGCCTGGCTCTTGGATACACACCAAAGCCATGGAGGAATATTAGGATAATCTTCATACCAAAACCTAGGAAAACCGGACAGGAAACGGCGAAGTCCCTAAGACCGATAAGCCTCATGTCCTTTGGACTGAAGACACTGGAGAAGCTGGTGGACTGGTAGAAATGCCACTGCACCGAGAACAATATGCTTACAAAAAGAGCACTCCACAAACTGGTAGACAAAGTGGAAAACACGCTGGAAAATAAAGAGGTACTAATAGATGCCTTTCTAGATATAGAAGGAGCTTTTAATAGATTCAATCACCAGGTCTCTTAGTCGGAGAGTAGTCGAGGAACCTTGCGTGAACTGGATACATACGTCCCTAATAGAAGAGACTGTAGTGGCCCGGGCGGCCAGATGATGCCCACAGGGGGGAGTTCTTTCTCCAGTCCTGTGCAATCTGGTCATGGACGGACTACTGGGGTCCCTGAAAGAAAAAGGTCACAAAACCCTTGGATACGCTGACGACATTGTTGTCTTGGAACAAGGGAAATTCAACACCACGGTTAGGAATCGAATGCAAGAAGCCCTAATCTTGGTAACCAGATGGACGAACTTCGAGGGATTGAACATCAACCCGCAGAAGGCCACCATAGTAAAATTTACTCGGAGACGCAATTTAGAGGGGCTAGGACCTATAAAACTTCGAGGAGAAAAAATACAGAGTAAGGGAGAGGTCAAATATCTCGGGGTGATACTAGACTCGAAATTGACCTGGAACCAACATCTGATAAAAGTGATCAGAAAAACGGAGACCACATTAATCGTGGCGAGGCGCTCTTTTGGCAAGAAATGGGGGCTAAAACCTTCCTGGTGTGGTGGACGAAGACACTGCAAAGGAGTGCCAAAGTTAAACTGGGCAATGCAATCAACACCCACTGCAGTCATGGAGACACTACTGGGACTGCTTCCCCTTCACTCGGTGATACAGGGAGAGGCAAGGCTAGGTGCCTTCAGACTGAGAAACACACTGGGCAACATAAATGTTGGGACAGGATACATGAGTATCGTCAGCATCGTAAACAGAGACATGAGATCAGACCACATCGCGAAACGATTCTCATTCGACAAGTCATACAGGGTATCTATACCAGACAGAACTGTATGGAATCACACAGAACTCAACACCACTCTACAGGGCAATATCTGGTACACAGGCGGATCAAAGATGGAGAATGGTGCGGGAGCAGGAGTGTACTCCAAAAACCCAAGGACAGAGCTTAGCTACTGCCTGGGTACTCACACCTCTGTATTTCATGCAGAGGTCTATGCAATCCTTCAATGTGTGAGGGAAAACATCAGGAGAGTGATGGTAGAGGAACAGAGCCACATTCTCTCAGACAGCCAGGCGGCACTGAATGCTCTAAGTAGCCAGGAAGTGACGTCCCAACTGGTATGGGACTGCAAAGAGGAACTTGCGATTCTGGCAAATCAAAACCGCGTCAAGCTGATTTGGGTGCCAGGATATCAGGGATTTGCAGGGAATGAAAAAGCCGACGAACTCGCCACAAGAGGATCGGAAAACGAACCAGGGCCAGGACAGATCCTCGGGGTACCGAAGCGTACAGTACGAGCGTCAGTAGAAGACTGAATCCAGTCAAAACATAAACAATACTGGGAAGACATTCCAGGAAACAGACACGGGAAAGACTACATCAAAGGCCCGTGTCGGAAAAAACAGCAGACCTGTTAACCCTTAACAGGGAACAACTGAAAATTGTTACGGGGCTAATGACAGGACACGTTTCAATAAAAGTGCCCCTTAACACCTGTTCGATGGCGACCTAACATGCAGACTGTGCGGCAAAAAACCAGAAACAGTATCACACATATTGTGCAACTGTGAAGCTCTGGACCGCAGAAGATAGTCAGTCATCGGGCAACCAATTGGTGAACCGAGGCTGTACAGCACACTTTCAGCAAAGGACCTGTACAAACTTGTGCAGGGTACAAAACTACTGGAATGGGTGCTGTAGAAGGGAATAAGCAGGTCCAAGTGTCGTTCGGAGGTACGAACCAGACGAGCCTACTGGGTGAGATTTTTAGTGGGTAACCCGGAGAAACGGGGACGAAAGAACCCGGAAACTCAGAGCGAGTCCCACACTCTGTCCATAAAGGATTTTTTACACCCCCAAAAAAAGCCCATTGGTACCAAGTTTCCAGACCCAGTAGGATGGATTTTTTTTTGGATTCCACACCATTTTTGGATTTACTGGTGTGTCCCAAACGCATGGTACCGTGCAGCGTCCTTCGTTGGTGGTAAAGAAACTAGGTATAATTTGCTTTTTATTGTCGCTTTTGCGAAACTTTGGTAGCGGACTTCTTCCAAGGTTTCCTCTTCCATGTTGTCACCATATAAAACAACGAGAAAGCGGTCTCCAGCGTTTGCGATGTCTTCTGGTTTGGGATTCTGATCTTTGAAGATGCCATTGAGTATTTTGTTTTTTTGGATAAGCGAATACGATTTTTTTTTCCTTGGCTGTAGAGGGATGATGTCGTGTCACAGCCGCTGTAACGTAAAAACAGGATATTTTTTGGGTGCTTCTTTCACTTCCATACTATTCGCGGAATACACTCTTTCAGCAGTGTTGCCACTCCCCGGTTTGCGAAAGTAGATGTTGATTTTGGATAATCCTAATGCTGTTAGCAGAACTAAAAGATCGGCGTCTTCACCAACGATAAAAAAAATCATGAGCAGAAGGAAATCGTTGTGTTGACAATCAGCAGTTATTGCGATGATAATAGTATTATATATTATCATTTTTACAACATTTAAATACCGTGAAAAGATTAAGTTGGACGATTTTTTGGAAGAATATTCACGTTTCCGCCGCTGTAACTCGTTACATATCAGCTTTACAAAAAAGTGTTGACACAAAATTGTAGGGAATTTAGTTTTCTTCAAATTTGTATCAAACATTTTGGTCGTAGGATCAACTGTTGAGGAGTTATTTTGAAAACACCAATACCTCTAATAAGTACTAAGTTCAAATATTTCAAAATGGCGGCTGTTGTAAGATTGAAAAAAATCTCGATCTTTCATTTTCATACTAATATCGGCAAACTATATGTATTTCGATAGAGTTTCGATAGAGTTTATTTGGAAAGTTTTTCCTTAATATGTACAAACAAATAATAAATTGCTGTAAATTACCATTAATGATAATTTATGATTTTTGTTTACCCTGTATGCTCCTTTCATTCGATGTTAATTAGCTCGTGTCAATCAGATATTATTTGAGTTTTTCTGACGCCGACAAACAGAACATCATTTATTGGTAATATTTCTCGAATTCAAAGTTAAACTATATAAATAATTATTCGTTTTTATTTTTCTAAGTGATATTAAGATGGAAACCCAAGTAAGTACTCTATATATTTGTTTGAAGGTTGTAGACGATGTGGTAACTTGATTACTATCGTTTCGGACGTCCATCGTCTTAATGTATTTAAAAGGTTTTCACGACGTTTCGAATGCTTGTATCTGCAATCGTCTTCAGGTGAATACTGACAAGTTTAGGTGCTACTTACCAATTTATATAACTGTCGGCGCAATGATGCGTGCAATTCTGCCATGTGCAGCGGTGCGTGTAATTTCGCGCGGTGTGGTGGTGCGTGAAGTTTCGCGCCTCTGCAGCCCGCCAGAAAGAGCAATCAGGGGTTTCCATACGTTCTTGATTTCAACGCTTGGTTGACTAAAGGCGTTATTGGCTTCGATGTAGGCGGCCTCTTTGAACTTTCGTTTGAACCAATGCTCCTCTCTATGTAGAACACTTGCGTCGTCCCATAGAACTCGATGGTGCTCAGTCCAGGCGTGGTCAGCGATTCCCGATTTTGATGTTTCTCCACGTTGAGTCCATTTCTTGTGCTCATCCAATCTTACCGATAACGGCTCTTTGTCTCTCCAATGTAGGAATCCCGCATTCACATGGAACTTCATAAAGCAATTCTTCTTGGTCAGGAAACTCCGTAAAGTACTGCCGGATTGGAAGCAGCTCTTGATATTGAACTTGTTTCCGATCCTTCTGATCTTCTCGGAGACACCTCTGATGTACGGAAGGCAGATCACTGTGCTTTGTTGTTGCTCTTCAGATGTCTTCGTTCTCCGGAGTTGTTTCAATACTTCTTCTAGGAGTTTCTTGGGATATCCATTCCGGTGGAGGTCCTCTCTGATGTGGTTTAATTCGGCATCTAGTGACTCCGCGTCGTTGCATATGTGCGTCGCTCTCTCCACCAATGTTCTCACGATCCCTCTCTTCGTCGAACTCGGATGGTTGGAGCTGTAACTGAGGTACTGCCCTGTATGTGTCTTCTTTCTGTAGACGGAGGTGCGAATTTCATTGCCTATTCTCTCAACGTTCACATCGAGGAAGGGTAAGGCACTGTTGGTTTCCATCTCCATCGTGAACTTGATCGAATCCCTGATTCTGTTAATTCCTGAGAAGAAATCCTGGAGATGTTCGTCTCCGTGATTCCATACAATGAAGGTGTCATCCACGTACCTCAACCACAGCTTTGGTTTGTATTCTGCCTCCCGTATAGCCAATTCCTCGAACCACTCCATGTATATGTTGGCGATGATTGGAGAAAGGAAGATCCCATCGGGAGTCCGTCGACTTGAGAGAAGAATCGGTCCTTTTCCTGGAAATATGAGTTCAGTAGTCGGTCTAACGTGGCGCCTGCAGTAATTCCAATATTGCGTGGGTAGGAAGGTCAGTCCTCTCGTGCAGCTGGTCATCCTCTTCGAGTTTCCTTTTGATGATACTGAGAGATTCCTCTACAGGGACATTGGTGTAAAGGCTCTCCACGTCGAAGCTGATGAAACGATCTTCTGGTCCAAGTTCAACATCTGTGATGGTGTCAACGAAGTGCTTGGAATTCTTGACGTATGAACTGCTATTTCCTTGTAAGGGTTGTAGTATCGGTAGGAGGTATTTCGATAACTTGTAGGTTGGTGAGTTCCGTGAGCTGGTGATCGGTCTCAGTGGCATATCTGGTTTGTGGATTTGGATTACTCTATATATTGTTGTGCGCTGGTTTATTTCTTATTTCTTTTGATTTGAGTAAGATAACATAGAAATATTAGGAAGCATTTAGGGAGATTTGAATCCCTTCACACATTTTGATTGAAAGGTTTCTACAAAAATAGAAATGCTGTTTTTGTTTCTAAATTTCCCATTTTTCATGATTCCTTAGCTTGATTGATGGCAATTTCAGAATCAATGAATAAATCCAGAAATCTACCTTTCCGACTGGTTTTATTTTATGTCGATCAGAAATAATTGAACTACATTTTCAATTTATCGTTTCTCGTGAAGATCATGGCACTTTGGAAGTCTTGGCACAATCCCGTAGACAATAAAAATTACATTCTATTCCTTTGTGTAAAAAAGTAATCACCCGCGATCGAAAAGCAAACAAAACCCCATGACAGTAAAATAATATACTAAATCTAATTACCACATAAAAATCCGAGCGAATTGAAACAACTATCAGATTAACCGTCTGAGAACGATATTTCAAAAACGAGCATTTATAAATGTTTTCATTTGTCACTTATACTCGAATTTATCTGACGTTGCCAAATAAATCGGTGTTCTGCCACCTGGAACAAAATAAATTTTATAAACAGAGGCGTAGAATAAATGAAAGCTTCGTCACAGTTTATAGCTGTGGCTTCGTGGTATTCAACGTATAGGTATAAACAGAGGCGTAGAATAAATGAAAGCTTCGTGATATTCAACATATGGGATCCTTTATACGTTTTTATTGAATTTTATTCATTTCTTGTTTATATTTTATAGTCATCAAAAAGACAGTTTTATTGTTTTTTATATCAAAGACGTGTGCAGAGAATCTCTAGAATATGAAATGACAATAGGGTTGGAGTATATGTTGGAGTATATGTACGAATTCTCTTTATAGACCTCATGTTATATGTTCTTCAGCTTTCAATGAAAGCTCGACGCTATTTTTTTAAGGAACAACTAAACACAATAGTAAAAAGATATATGTATTGTGAGAACAATCAAATATATAGATGTAAAGTCAAATAAACATGTTTGTCAGAAAACTTCAATATTCTCAGTGAAGCTGGTTCCATATCTTCAATAAATTATTTCATAAGGAAGATAAATTGGTCATATTGGGAAAACAAATATGGGAAACCCTAGTAGGTTGGTTGGTTGACTGATCAGATGGATACACGTAATGCTGAAAAACAGAATCATTGTAGGTGCTCTCGAAGAGAAAACGGTCAGAATTATAGCGAAAAAAGGTTGCTTCCAATGACTCCTTTAGAACTTATCCCATGTATTCCTGCTCAAGTTTTTTGGCCGTTTTTGAACCATATGTGTATCAAATTATATTTCCTGATAGTGTTTCTACTCCCAAGTTCAGCAGTGCTTTGAATGCTTTTTCGTACGAGTATGAAAAGATCAAGTAGTTCGCTACCATTTCTAGTTCGGCAATAGAAACTGCATGAGTGATTCTGGTATGTCCAAATTGTTATTAGATTCTCCAGTTGCCTGTTTGTTTGGGCCTGTATGTACTTATGGTCGTCTCTCCAGTCTATAGGCCAATCATTAGGAATTTTTTCGTGACAAAAATAGTACCAGGAAACCGAATGTGCCATCATACGAGAGATGATCCGTAGTTATATCCTATTATGTTTCCTACTCGCACCTATCATTGCTCAATTTGTTATAAACATTTAGGAGCAAAAAATCGGGTTTTTTCCGTTCCGTTTTTCGCTTGTAACATGAAAACTAATGAACCAATCTGGATGCTCTCAATGGACGAATTGTAGAGGATCCAAATGCAAAAAAAATGAGCCCTAGCACGACTCGATCGTATATTAGTAACGAAGGAAAACCGGGAAAAACGGAACAGTCAGCGTTTTTTTTGAATTCATAACAACCATTTTTCAAATTGTAGCGCATGGTCTTTGCAACGTAGTAATGATTGACATTTACATTTTTTAATGCACTTTATTGGAGCAAGCCTGGATGAGTCATAGGTGGTCCGATTTAAATTTTTCAAAAACATTTTGCTAGTACAAGTATAGTCTATTCTCATTTTGGGTTAAATTGCTGAGAAATAGGTGAGAAATACTTACAAACATGACCGAAAACGGGCGAGCGCGTGCAAGTTGATTGAACCAAACCGTGGTTATCAAAAATGATTTAAGTCTATGTGTGATTACAGCAATACATTAGCAATGAGGCGAGATGGATGTATGACGTTTGTACAATTTCACTACGTTTTGAAATTAATAATTGTTTTATTTTTACAAGCATTACAATTATTACAAGCTTTTATTTAGATTCACCTGTTCCGATGTCTGTGGGTTTGTAATCAAATCCAACAAGTTAGATTTGACGCACTTCCTGTCGGCAGATTACCTTTAAATTTGGCAGGTGTTCATAGTTCCGGTGACAATGCGTTATGGAATTTAAAAAAATGGCGGATACAAGATGGCGGACGAGATTTGTGTTTATGGTCCGATTCGATTTTGTTTTTGGGGTCGGAGATTATGAATTTATTATCAAAATTCATAAATTCAAGATGGCGGCTCCAAGATGGTGATTTTGTGATTATGGACCGTTTTTATTAAAAATTGCTATGCCGGGGTTTTTGGGGTTGGAGATTATGAATTTAGTTGAAGATTATTGTTTTTTTGTCAAAATTCATAAATTGAAGATGGCGGACGAGTGAATCTTTAGATGGTCTCCACAATGGAGGAGCAGATAGCTCAGAACTTTCAGGAAAAGGACCTCATAATAACGATGCCATAACAAAAATGCATAGATGAAGGCGTAATTACTAAAAAGCACAAAATAAAATAATTGAAAAAACCTTTTTAAAGTTTTTATTCGAATGCGCTAAAAAGTCAAAAATAATTGCTTTGGGTGTGTGACGTAGGTTATTCCGTGAGTTATAGATTCAAAAGCTTTTGAATTCGAACTGAAAACTTTGCGCGACAAGCTCTTGAATCTGTAACTCACGGAATATCCAAAGCAATTATTTTTTACTTCTAAGCGCATTTGAATAAAAGCTTGTCTTTGAAAAGGTTTTTCATTAATTATTTTATCACTTCTATTTTTCATCTATGAAAATTCCTCATCACTATTTTGTAGGCAATCAAATTCACTTATTTCAAAACGTTACCAGCAATGAGGAAATTCCCTAGACGAATTGACAGTGGCAGAGTTGAGAATCGTGACTTAATGAGTTCAATAATAACCTCTTAGAGTTCTGTGCATAGGCTGTTTTTTATTGGTTCTGGTCTTGTTTTGGAAAGATTGCCCTTGACGTTTTGTTGGCAGATCTGGTTGTTTTAAATTAAAAAAATTACGTTCAGTAAACAATTAAACTCAAATCAAATAATTCTTTGAAAATAAGCTTCCTTTGCAATTTTGATTCCAGTGATTATAATTAGGATCGTTTTCAATATTATTTCTAATTTTTTGTGTGATTTTTTTTTACCGAATACTACACATGCTTGGATTATTTGACTCGGAATTGAGATAATTTTCAAAATATTTGTGATTTCAATAAATCTCTGGAAATAATTTTAGCACTTAATAATTATAGTGAAAAATTATTCTATCCATCGATTTGTATGATCTCTATGATTTCGTTATAAAAAAATTCAGTTGATATTTTTTCAAACCTTCGATTTCTTGGGAGGATTAACATGATAAGTTGTAACAAATCATTCACGTTTTGTTTTTTGCAAATTATAAACTTGCTGGCAGGATATTAATAATAATTTCAATAAAACATTCATGAGATATAAGGCTCCCAGAATAATTCGCGAGAAAATGGTTACTGAAGGATTTACTATTTCAAAACAAACAGTCGAGTTCATTTATGTTGTTTCTATTATCAATCAGCAGTAATATTTCGGAATAGTTGCGAACGCCCACATGTTTGCCCGTTTTCCCATCGTTTGTTAGGATATCTATAACGGATGGTTTTGACAGAATTACTTTTTATGAATGAAGAAGGACCGGTTACAAATTCAATTTGTAAAAACAGAGATTTCGAAATGCTATGTCAAAAAAATCCTCTTGAATATTCTATGAATTCTGGATGTGTCTGCAAATGCAATTATCTGTTTTTTTGCTACACGAAGAGTTGTCCTATAATAGATTGGAATATGGTTTTATTTCCAGAAGACAGTACAAGGTGTAAGGAATATGTCAAAAATACTGAAGATATGGTCAATGACTTTATTCTTATTATTTTTAACTTTTTGGTTTTATCTTCGTGGTATATAACTCGGAATTTGGATACTTTTCAGGTTGCAAAGATCTCACAAATGTTGACTATAAATTAGTATTTCTGGGGTTACCATTCTATTATTCTTCTCACTAGTAATGTGTATCTTTTGAACTTTTGAATGAGAATTGATGACATATTATTGGGAATAGATGTTTCGAAAAGTAAACAGATAAATAATACAATTTTTGTATACCTTATACCTACTTTGCTATTTCTTCTAATAAAGTAGGTCTGTTAAACATTGATATGGTCATAAGAAATAAGAATATAGAAAACAAACAATTCAGTTCCCGATTCAAAATAACAAAATATTCACATCTGAAATATTAATTAATTCGCACATTCCTCAATTCTTTTCCAAAATACAATGAATCTTCTTTTATCCCATCAAGGGAAATACAGTTTAAAGCATTTCTGATGTGATTTTTCAATACTTCATTTGCTAGCAGGGTTCAAAGATATTATTTGTTTTATCTGACCTGAAAAAATAAATTTCGTCATTGTCAGATGAGGAGATCTAATGGGTTATGCAAAGGAATTGACTAAGAGTAAGATGTTTCTCGTGAAAAAATATAGATTGGCAACTTGGACGAAACTTCCCAATGGGCGCATCTTTCGATATCCTGTAGGTGTATTTTCCCTTAAAAGATCCTTGGAGATTTTTTCTATCAGTAGGTATGTGGAGTGTTCAGTAAGTCGAGATTATTTTGATTTGTTTGAAAATATGAACAGGGTGTTCATAAAATCAGATGTGGAATCATCTGCGACTGAAAGATACGAACGCAACTGGGGGACGGGTGCATTTTACTGGATGTTTTTATGAGTTCAACCTACCAACATAAGAAGTCATTTATTTTTCAGTTTATTTTTTTTTATTATAACTGCGAAATGTAAAAAGGAGGGGAAGGAAAAACATGCAAGACTAGGTTCTTTCGAGTCATAACTTCTAGAATATTAGGTGTATCAAAATGAGATTTTGTAAAGCTAAATGGCATGTGAAGAGGAGAGTTTTTGCATATTTTTCACTTTCCGGCCACTTCCGGTTTCACCGAAAATGGCTCCGCTTTTGAATTTGTAAATGGAACACCCTGTATATTGTGACATTTTTTTATTTCTGAGACAATTCTGAATCGGAATATGACATTTTAAAAAGTTTTTACGCCTACTTAATTTCTTTAGAGTCACTTTTAATATCGCATCTAGGTGGCTATGATCGGACGTAAACTAATGTGAGGACCTCAGGTGATCTCGGAAAATTACAATCGCAAAGTTTTAGTGACTAGTACGATAGATAGGAATCAGACAAGTTGGCAAAATTACAGTTTTGTGACTAACTATTATTTTTCAAATGGCGACCATGTTTTACAAGCATTTTTCGAAAAAGGTTTTTTTTGACGAATCTAACTATACTAATTTATTTGCGATTGGATTGAAAATAAGAACATGAATGAAATATTACTAAGGAAAATACTGGATAATAATTTATTTACTTTTGTCAAGTGTGCCATGGAAAATAATTTATTTACTTTCACTGTAGTAAATTTTCAAAGTGCAATCCTCCTTGTTCATAACACATTTCAGCTCGTTCAATTGTTTTTCTCAACACGTTTCGTAACATTTGAGGCGTTATACTTCTAAATGCCCGTAGAATTATTTCTTCAAAGATTTCAGGAGTGGCTGGGGCTGTTGCATAGTAAACCTTTTTTTTAACATATCCCCAAATAAAGAAATCGAGCACAGTGAGATCCGGTGAGCGGGCAGGTAACCGTACTGGACCATTGGTTGCAATAACTTGATTATTAAAATGCTCTATTAAGTAATTAAGAACTTCTCTGGTATTATGAGGGGGTGCTCCATCTTGTTGGAAGTAAATTCGCCGTAAAACTGCCAAAAGAAGATTAGTAAGTTGATCCTCTATTTAATTTTGAAGAAAACCTAAGTACCTAACCCGTGTTAACTGTCATTGAAACAATATTGGCCCAATTACTCTGTTTCCAACGATACCAGCCCAGACATTGACGCCAAACCTTTTTTGAAAATTGCCCTCTCTCATTGCATGTTGATTTTGTTGGGCCCAGTACCGAGTATTTTGCTTATTGAACATACCATTAATTGTAAATCGGAAAATAGAATAAACTTGATAACATTTGGGTTAACTCTATGATTTTGAAGCAGCCAATCACAAAACACTATCCGTCTATTGCCATCGTCAGCATACAAATGTTGATCTAACTGATATTTAAATGCTCGATATCCGTGCTTTTCTTGACTAATTTCTCTTAAAGAAACCGTTTTATCAACCTCAACCATAGCATGAACATTAATCTCAGTCTCTTCATTTATGATTAACCTCTGTTCCGCCTCTCAATTTCCTTCTTGCCTAAAACGATTCTCAACATACGGAAAATACAGATGGGCTGGATGTTGCCGATTGGGATATCTCTGAGCATACAACTCAGTAGCATTCCTTGAATTTCTATGACATTCTCCAACTATTAATAACATCCACTTTTTCCCTTTGAGTATACATTATTTTGAAGAACAATAAAACTGAAATTTAACGAAAATTAAGAAACTTTTACTCTCTGCTCATAAAGCTTTTGTCTCTGTCATTACCTACGTGAGTGTTTTGTTTTCCAAAGAAGACTTGATAAAAATAACTGCAAAATATAATGCATCATATTAAAAACAAACCCACAATCCAACGCTTCACTAAAACGCTTAAAGACTGTATCAAAGAGTCACCAACCACATACGTAAAATCAATAATAGAGAACTGAAAGAATAAAAAATAGTCATTAAAACTATTTATATTACTAACAATTAATATGATGTTAGAGTACTATCATTACTATTTTCACTAATTTTACTATTTTTACTATTTTACTATTTTATATATTTTGATTATGTTCATATTTAGGTACTATTTTTATATAATAATAATAATAATAATGTTTATTTCTAAAGATAATTTACATGGTGTAATACAACAGGAAACAGGAAAATAAACATGATAAATCACTGAAGCTAGAAGCTTGTATGTATATGTATATATTTATAACTTTATGCTTAGGTACTATTTTAGATATTTATATATTTCTCTTCTTTTTATTTTTATCCTGTGAATAAATTATTATTATTATTATCATGGCTATCCATGGCACACTTGACAAAAGTAGATGAATTATTATCCAGTATTTTCCTTAGTAATATTTAATTTGTTCTTATTTTCAATCCAGTCGCAAATAAATTAGTAGATATCATTAGATTCGTCAAAAAATCCTTTTTTCGGAAAGTGCTTGTCAAAAAATGGTCGCCATTTGAAAAATAATAGTTAGACACGAAAATGTTATTTTGCCAACTTGTCTTATTCCTATCTATCATACTAGTCACTAAAAGTTTGCGATTGTAATTTTCTGACATCACCTGAGGTCCTCAGATTAGTTTATGTCCGATCATGGCCACCTAGATGCAATATCAAAAGTGACTCTAAAAAATGAAGTAGGCGTAAAAACTTTTTAAAATGTCACATTCTGATTCAGAATTGTCTCAGAAACCCGAAAATGTTACAATATACAGGGTGTTCCATTTAAAAAATCAAAGCCGGAGCCATTTCCGGTGAAACCGGAAGCGACCGGAAAGTGAAAAATATGCGAAAACTCTCCTCTTCACATACCATTTACCTATACCAAATCTCATTTCGATACAACTAATATTCTAGAAGTTAACATTACTTTATTTTCCATTGTTCTAAAATCGCGCCATTTACAAAAATCCTGTTTTCAGGTGTTTCTTGATTTTGTTCGTATTAATTAAAAAAAACTTATAAAAACTATGACCCGCGGACACAAGTTATTGTGTCAATATATTTACATAATGTTCTCTGCGATACCTCAGCACGATGTTCATACTGGCGCCTTATCAACTTGATATTTATGTTCTTACGAGATAAACCAGCTGTTTTATAGCTTTCAAGCCACCGAATTTTCATCGCGTCTAGCTAATTTACCTACCAAGTGATTTTAAGATCATTATAACTGTTCATCTGAAATTTATATAATTGTTATGGCTGCTTTTTCATTTATTGGTCTAATTTAATTCTCGCAAAAAATATCGAAGCTGTACTGCGGGAATAATTGCATTTGAACGTGTTTAAAAATAAAATTACATCTCTCTATCCTCGAGAAAATCAGTAAACACGATGTGACGTTTAAATCGAGACATTTTGTTGACTTCGTTTTATTTTGAGACCCAACTGCATAATATCACAGTCAATTCATCAATCACATTGAAACGACCGTGTTTTTTCATTCCGAAGCGATGCACGTGTTATAAAAAAAGATTTTTCGAACAATAAAACAATGATATATTTTTTTCATTGCAGAGCTGCTGCCAAGTTCTGCATTATTTGTGCATTTTAAATAAAAAAAAACAATTCCTCATGACTCACTGTTGAACCCTGCTCTTGTTTTCCAATATTTATGTATGTATAGACATTCCAAAACAAATGAAGGTTTTTGTAATATAATCACCCTGTAGACAAGAGGAAGAAAATGTCAAGTTGTCAGTCAGTCGAGTTGGGGCAGTCTCGAGGAAATTGAGGCGCTAGCTGGCTGAATATTGTTGAGAGACATTTATGCTTACATTTGTATTCTATATTGAATAGATTAGCTTTGCAAGAACCTACGTGTTTTGTGCCTTGAATACTTGGCCCCCTTGTCATACTACATTTTGGCGACGAAAGACTATCTTGCAGGAATGGTTGACGACGTGTATAAACATTTTCGTTTTGATAATAACCGTTTCTACGGCAAAAAGGTGTATATCTTTGCGGAAAGGATAAAATTTGCAAGTAGTTTCCGTAAAGACAATGCGACTGAGACTGAGTATGTGAATCGATTACGTGCATTAGCGGGAGACTGTAGTTTCGGAAACGGCTTAGATGAACGATTGCGCGATCAGTTACTTTTTGGAATAAATAATCGAGAATGGCAAGAAAAATTCATACAAGAACATCCATCTGTTGCGACAACACTAGAAAATGTCGAAACAACGGCTTGCATTCTTGAACAAGCATCTATTCAAACGAAAGAAATGATTTTTTTCAAACAAGTGGTGTTAAAATCGAAAATAGTTATGTAAATCGCGTGAATAAACCACAGACCAGACCTAGTGTTTCGCATAACAATCAGACTTCGAAAAATAAATTGCGAGAACTACATCCCGATTTCGATTGCCTGTTCTGCGGAGATTCGAAACATAGACAAAAAAATTGTCCAGCTTTTGAAAAAAAGTGTAGTAGTTGTGGCGAAGAAAACAATTTTTCTCGGGTATGTGTGATCTCAGGAAACGCTGTTATCAAACAAACTTCAAAAGCGAAATACGACAGTAAACCGAAACGTCCCACACGTCATGTCAAAGAAACAAGCGATAACGAAAGTGATTCCTCGGACTCTAGCAATATTTCAGGACATGAAATATCACATTTACTGAATATAAGAAAAATTGGCAGTTCAAGTAAAGTTATATTATCTGTTCGCATAAACGAGAATGACATTGATATGCTGTACGACCCAGTTCATGCTGTGCTAGGAGAATCAATGTGAAAAAAAATTGGTAAACCGCCTCTTTCAAAATCAGCAGATTTGGGGCGTATGGCGATAAACCGATCAAAACTTTAGGAAAATCCATGGTTGACGTTAAAGCTTTCGGAAATGAAATGACGTTACCCATATACGTCACTCAAGAAGAGGACATACCACTTCTTGGTTTACACTGGTGTTTGGTTTTCAATCTACCCCTCCCACCTGGTGCAAAAGTATTGCATGTGACAGAAGATTTGATTTCCCAAGGAATGATATCGAATTGTAGTAAAATTAATAAGGGGGAGGAAACTATTCAGAAAAATCGAATCGAGAAAATCCTGAAAGAATTTCCAGAACTTTTCGAAGATTGTCTTGGCCATATCAAAGGACATCAACCAAAAATCCATATCAATGTTGACGTCACACCGAAGAATTTTCGTCCAAGAAGCGTACCACTTGCTTTACAAGATCAAGTATCTACAGAACTGGATCGATTAGTTGAAGAAGGTGTATTAGAGCCCGTGGACACAACAAATACTCAAATTCCATGGGCATCCCCCATTGTTGTGGCCATAAAGTCAAATGGAAGATTGAGGATTTGCGCCGATTTTAAAGTAGCCATCAATAAATATGTTCAGGTAGACAACTATCCATCACCCAGAATTGAAGACATCACAGCTAAGCTTTCTGGAGGCAAATATTTTACCAAAATCGACCTCAAAGATGCATATTTGCAGATGGAGGTTCATCGTGAATCTCGTAAATATTTGGTTATTGCCACTCATAAAGGCTATTTCACTTATAAGCGATTACCATTCGGTATATGCTTTGCACCTTCTCTTTTTCAACGTAACATGGATCAAATTTTAGCTGGTATAGATGGCGTTGTTTGTTATCTTGATGACATACTGATAACAGCTCCCAACTTAGTTCTTCATGCAGAAAGATTGAGGAAAGTTTTACGGAGACTTCAAGCTTCTGGGATGAAAACACAGAAATCCAAATGTGAGTGGTTCACGAAAAGTGTCACTTATTTGGGGCATAAAATCGATGAAACTGGTTTGCATCCAACAGAAGAAAGAATTGAAGCTTTCAAACTAATGCCAATTCCACATAATACTACGCATCTACGTTCATTTTTAGGAGCTATTACGTATTATGGTAGATTTATTGAAAACCTCCATGTAAAATGCGTTCCTCTACATCGCCACTTGAAGAAGAATGCAAAATGGGAATGGACGACCGAAGACACCAAAATAATGATGGTTGGAAGTCATACCGATGAGAGACATCACTTCGGGAAGTACCATCGAAGCTCTCCGTGCTTTAGTCGCTCGTTTTGGATTACCCAAATTTTTGGTTACAGACAATGGTCCACAACTCACTTCGAACGATTTTGAATGTTTTTGCAGTGATAATGGAATAACTCATGATGTAAATGTAACACCATACCACCCTAAAGAATGCGTGCTAGTGATCAGACATTGAACCAGTCGCAGAGACTTCAGCAATTCTTGTTTTCTTATAGAAATACAGTGAGAAGATCTACAAAAAGAACACCCAGTCAGCTGATGTTTGGCCGCCATCTCAGATCTTGGTTTGATATTTTGAAACCAGATGTGATGAAGAATATAGAGTATGAGCAATACGTCCAAAAACAACATCATGATTCTACTACTGCACCAGATCAGAATTTCATAGAGGGAGAAGAAGTGTGGGTGAGCAACCCCTTAAGTGAAGGCTCACTCCCTGGAAAAATTGTTAAACGTACTGGACCTTTATCATATCTCGTAGAAATTGATGGAATCTTGCGCCGTAAACACTGCGACCAAATGCGTAAACGAAAATTAATGATAAATACCAACGAACCTTCCCACCAGGATATGTCAGATGAATTCGAAGATTACCAGTCTCCCCAACTTCATCAATCAGCGAGTTGCAACGAGAATGAAAGTTCATTGAATGAAGTGGAAGCAGAAGAAGGCGAGCTGAACAATGTAGACCATTCCCTTTCCAGAGAGTGTATCACACCAAGGAGAAATCCTTTTCGAATCAGAAAGCCTTCCAGTCGTTTCTCGGAATAAATAAATAAAAATCCATTATTCTTTCTTCGTGGGGGAGGTATGTGATATAATCACCCTGTAGACAAGAGGAAGAAAATGTCAAGTTGTCAGTCAGTCGGTTGGGGCGTCTCGAGGAAATTGAGGCGCTAGCTGGCTGAATATTGGTAGAGACATTTATGCTTACATAGTTTGCAATTTGTATTCTATATTGAATAGATTAGCTTTGCAAGAACCTACGTGTTTTGTGCCTTGAATACTTGGCCCCCTTGTCATACTACAGTTTTAAAAATATACATTTTTCAACCGGTTAGGAAATAAAGTTATGGAAGCGATCATGCTGACGAATTAGTTATACTGTCAGAATCAGAAATTGATGTAACGCATTTTTTCAGATTCAATGTTTTGTTTTACTCGAGCAGCCTTCATGTGTTAAGTATACTTAGGCATTTAATTTTAATTTATTTCGTGAAATGACAGATAATGTTGCAAACGGTTCGCAGAATATTGCCCCGTTCGTTTCCATTTTTGCTAATTCTAAAGTTAATTCTTGGCACTCACTTATATAACTTTTTGAAACAGTTCTGATTAACTCTTTGTCTCATTGAATACCAGTTTGGGCACTAAGATAGTAGGACGTACTTGAATATATTCAAATCTCGCTTTTCAAAAGGCTCCTTAATGTACCAATCCAATCCAATAAGATTTATTTAAAATTGTATGTGGTACATTTCATGCCTAATACTATAAACTAACTAATTACAATATATACAAATATACAGAGTGCGAGATGTTCGCGAATTCCGCAGTCCGGAGAGGGCCGAAACGTCTTCCAGGGGGGGCCTTTGCAAACCCTCCAGGCGACGTCTCAACCCAAAGACGGGCTGCTCCCTTCGAACGAGCGAGGGATGTGCCTCTCCCAGCAGATTTTGACGTTATTCTCTGAGTTTCCAGTTTCAGGTCATGTTTATTTATTTATTTATTTATTACATCCAGCAGGTTAAACCCAATTACAGGAAGTACATAATTTATACTAATGGTAAGTTAGTTAATTAGGTAATGTCACATGTAAATGCCTTATAAATTGATTGATGTTCAAGAAAAATATGTCTACATTACATAAATCATTAGCTTGTCTACACATTGTGTTAATGGGAGAGTAAAAGAGTTTGGTACATTAGAGTGAAATGTCAAGTTAGATCTAGACGTTAAACGTGGTACATTGAAATTAATGAATGACAGTAGCGTGTTGGAGTTGATGAGGTTGTGAATGATTTTATAAATGAATGTGAGATCACTAATTTTCCTAATTTTGGAAAGTGACTCAAACTTAAACTCATTGAGAAGGAGGTCATGGTTGTATCCTCTCACGGGATAGACTCCGTGTTTTTTTTTAAACAATAACTGAGAAATTTCTTCTGTACTCTTTCAATGTTAGTTTACTGTGGGGGTGTTCGGCCTCTAGCTTGCGCTTTTGCCAAAGTTTGTAGTTGGTTTCGTTGTGTGTATTGCTTTTTGTGTATTTGTGATTTTTGAATTTCCAGAAAAAGTAGAAAATAAAAAACCTGGTGAAGGGTGTGAATGTTGGTTGTTGTTTGAGTATTTGAGGTTGTATTTGAGTTGTGTTGGGTTATTTGAGTGCTTTTTGAGTGTTATTTGAGTAGAGTGTTTGGGGTGGTTGTTTGAGCGAGGTGATCCTCAATGTACCAGTTAGCACTAAGGTTATGTTATTTGTCTTGAAACAGGAACAGTCAAAATTTGGCTTTCGAATATTTTAGCAATAGACGAATGGAAGCTACCAAAAAATTTGTGACAACTCAGTCTCTTGAATAGAGATGTAAATAAAATACAGTTGGATTGGCAACTGAGGGGTCTTTTCACCCGACTGCGTGACGCAAAGGAGGGTAATGTGTTTATCATGTTGTATGTTGGTTCCTTCTTGTGCTCTAGAGACAAAACGCGTGGGTCATTTTTTATGATTCTTACGTCAATCTTCTTCATCTTGCGAGTGTCACTAAAGACATGACAGTAATCAAAATTCAATATGGCGACAACCAGACGCCAAATTGTGAATAAAGACATGACAGTAATAATCAAAATTCACTATTGTGACAAAATTCAACATGGCGTAAAAAGTGTAAAATAAAAAAGTTCATTTAAAAATAAAAAACCCGACTGCGTAAAAGTGAACTTTAAAAAAGATGGAAACAAGATGATCAGAAAATATTGTTAGAAAATTATGTTTTAAGAGGTTAACTATTAAACTTAATACTGTAAACAATCTCACGCAGTCGGAGGCTATAATATATCTTCATTTTAATTAAAAAAGATGCCTCCGATTGCGTGAGATTGTTTACAGTATTAAGTTTAATAGTTAACCTCTTAAAACATAATTTTCTGATAATATTTTCTGGTCATTTTGTTTCCTTCTTTTTTAAAGTTCACTTTTTACGCAGTCGAGTTTTTTATTTTTAAATTAACTTTTATTTTACACTTTTTAGTTAGGATGTTCTTGATGTAATCAATTGCACTCATATATGGAACGACTAATCTCGTGGATCTCTTAAATTTTATAAGAACCTCTTGATTGATCTTTTTAAGGTGAATGTTTTTACACTTCGCATATCTGTACTATACCAATATGTGTAAAATGTAGCTATTTATTGAATTTACGATCGTTTGATGGACATATTTTGTATTATAATTAGTCAACACTATTCCGCGCATTTAACAGTTTTTGTTTTTTTTTTCAGATAATGGACCTTGTCTAGGATGGCGAGAATCATATTCGAAGCCCTACCAGTGGCTGAATTACAATGAGGCCCTGCTGAGGGCCAAAAACTTCGGTTCCGGTTTGGTAGCCAGCGGTTTGACACCCGGCCCGAACACAATTGTGGGCATCTATTCCCAAAATTGTCCAGAATGGATACTCACGGAACAGGCTGCATATTGTTACAGCATGGTATTGGTACCGTTGTACGACACACTTGGTCCAGATGCTTGTGCCTTCATCGTGAAGCAAGGTAAGATTTCAAAAATTGAGAACTGGGTTCGGTCAATATTTAACTTGCAATTGATATGTACTAATTCTCAGGTGTCAGAATAATCATTTCTGTGGATTATAATTCTTCTAATTCTACCATTATAATAGTGAAATTGTATATTCATCGAGAGTATGTTAGCTTTGAGGGGCATATTTGGTTTTCTTCTCTTTGGAATTATTGGGGAGACGGGAGAGTAGAGGTTTCCACTTTCGACGCTTCGTTCTCAAATGCTTTACGAATGACTCTAGCTTGTAGTGTTTTCTCGATAGGTTTTGGTGTGCTCGAAATCTGTATATGTCCTGTTTCTTCAAGGTGTTTGGAAAGTGCCGTGGAAGTGTCGAACAGCAAGTTGATGTTCGTAAATTCGGCTTATCACTCGATTGTTAGTTCGTCCTATGTATGTCCTTCGGCAATCGGAGCATGGTATTTGTTATATTTCTTGGAACTCATTGGCTATGATATATTCCGAAGATCTGAGAAGTTGGAAATTTTGGATTTTTTACTGTGAATATTGTTTTTATGTCGCATTTCTTTAAGATTCTGCCAATTTTTTCGGGAATACTTTTGATGTAGGATGTAGAAAAGCCTTGGGTGATTGGTTATCTGTTGGGTTTTGAGAATTCCAAGAACAAGTTTGAGTTTAGAACGCAATTTGTTCGAAGTAGATGGATATGGGAGCTGGCGTGTAGATATGGGTTGGTATGGGTAGGTTTTCTGTATACTCTGTGGGTGAAGGCGTTGTTGGTTTCCTTTGTTTACCATAACTAATAATTTTTCATTTTTCTTGAAAATTACTTCAAAATGGGAGCCACAACGTCGACGCGGTTCAAGCCGAAATTTCCAATTTCAAAATAATCATGATCGAGGTGTGATAGATCTAGATTTACATAGTCACTGTACAACAAATTTATAATATTGTTCTTGTATCTCCCTATAATTAGGTTTATTCCTATAGGCAGACCATCATCAATAAATAACCACAAACTTATACACTGTATATCACTTATAGAAGTAAAACTACTAAAGGGTGGTTTGAAATTTATGTCGGGTCATAATTCAAAATTTGCGCATGCGCAATTGTTTTTGGCCACTCGTATGAAACAGGAGAGACTGATTTTCATGACTTCACTTTGTTTGAATTGGGTCTTATGTAGTGTTATTAATATTAGTAGTGAATAAATATACAGTGCGCGTCAAAATTTTGGAACAAATTCGATATTTCGCAAGCCATGTACTTTTGACAAAAATTCTGAAATAGGTCGATTTTTATTTTAAAATGCCGATTTTTTTATGTATATTCTAAAGAGGTTATGACACTGGTTTTGACATGATGACGTAATCGGTAATTTTTTCAAATTGGAATAGATGTCTCGTGATACCTCATCTGAAAGGCCTTTCAATACTGCATTCAATGATAATAATTAATTAGATTTTTTTGTACAGGGTGAACAAAAATTAATATTTTATTTCGATAAGAGAATAACTTTATATCCAACAAAATAGAACAGTTAAATAAGATGTCGAAATGCCACCCACCAGTCTCTTGACAATAAGCAAATCTACAGACACATTCCTCTTGCACATTCCTAATCCTAATTAGATTTTTCAACTCTTGTAGATTTTGCGGCCTATCTACATAGACCTTCGATTTCAAATAACCCCACAAGGAAAAATCCAGGGGCGTAAGATCTGGAGATCTTGGGGGCCACTCTATCGGTCCGCGTCTACCAATCCACCTCCTAGTAAACCAGTTATTCAAAAACTCGCGAACATCACGTGCATAGTGCGGGGGTGCACCATCTTGTTGCAACCAAATACTTTCATTTGGTGAGTTAGGATTATTGGCGTTTGGAAAAATATCGGCAAGGCTAGGTATGAGTTCATTTCTTAAAAATCCCAAGTAACGCTCCCCTGTGAGATTTCCTTCGAAAAAATACGGGCCAATAATCCTGTCGTTTATTATCCCTGCCCAAACATTGATTTTCTGTGGGTATTGAGTATGCCCGTCCATCATCCAGTGAGGATTATCCCTACTCCAATATCTGCAATTCTGACGATTTACTGAACCATTTAGGCAAAACGTAGCCTCATCGGAAAACAGAATTTGTTTTATAAAACGTGGATTGCGGTTACACAAATCCTGCATTATTTCACAGAACTCCACACGGCGATCGGGATCATCATCATTGAGTTGTTGATGTAGCTGTACTTTGTATGGATGGTACTTTTCTGCTTTTAGAATACGTAATACAGAACTTTGGGATTATTCTCTACACCCAATAGAGCATCAAGTTTCACGTTTTCTACTATTTTAGGACGTCCAGCATTCGGAATATGTTTGACATGATCAGTTTCTCTACATTTTTTCTCAATCTTACTGACTGTTGAACGACTGATAGGTCTATTTGGATATTTCGCATTGAACAAGTCGCATACCTCTTGCTGAGTTCTGGTTCTATCTCCGCATCCAATAAAAATTAAAATTTCTATGCGTTGGGTTTCACTTAAAGTAGCCATAGTTTACTTTTAGAACCTTTTCACTTAGAATTTGTGAAGGATATTTGTTGATATTTCAACTTACATTTATCTGACACTAACCTGCCTATTATGGCATTAATTTGTGATTGTCTTTTGTTTCCATTTTAGACTAGGAAATAGCTAACTATTAATATTAGGGAAGGATCCATTGGTGTAGTAGAGCACTGACTCACTAGTCTGCCAGGGCAGTCTAAGGGATTAGAGCCTTGGCTCAAAAAAGTAAAATTTTGCATTTTTTAACACGATTTTATTATCTTTACTCACAATGTAATAAAATCTTGGAAGTAAATATTCACCCACTTCCAATCTTCCGAATAATCTGAAATTTGTCACACATATCAAGGACTGATGACAATACAAGAATTTCATAATCATAATGTAATAATAATAAAAATATATTTTTCCAAACGCCAACAATCCTGACTCACCAAATGAAAGTATTTGGTTGCAACAAGATGGTGCACCCCCGTACTATGCACGTGATGTTCGCGAGTTTTTGAATAACTGTTTTCCTAGGAGGTGGATTGGTAGACGCGGACCGATAGAGTGGCCCCTAAGATCTCCAGATCTTACGCCCCTGGATTTTTTCTTGTGGGGTTATTTGAAATCGAAGGTCTATGTTGATAGGCCGCAAAATCTACAAGAGTTGAAAAATCGAATTAGGATCGAAATTAACAGAATTACTCCGGAAGTTATTCGCAATGTGCAAGAGGAATGTGTCCGTAGATTTGCTTATTGTCAAGAGACTGGTGGATGGCATTTCGAACATCTTATTTAACTGTTCTATTTTGTTGGATATAAAGTTATTATCTTATTGAAATAAAATATTAATTTTTGTTCACCCTGTACAAAAAAATCTAATTAATTATTATCATTGAATGCAGTATTGAAAGGCCTTTCAGATAAGGTATCACAAGACATCTATTCCAATTTAAAAAAATTACCGATTACGTCACCATGTCAAAACCAGTGACATAACCTCTTTAGAATATACATAAAAAAATCGGCATTTTAAAATAAAAATCGACCTATTTCAGGATTTTTGTCAAAAGAACATGGCTTGCGAAATATCGAATTTGTTCCATAATTTTGACGCGCACTGTATGTGGAAGTCACCAGATAGTCATAGTCAGTATCCAACACAGATTTTTTTGGTGACAATCTATTCCATTTTCCAAACGTATTCCTTCCTATCGGAGAATTCTTATACCATGATGATCCAGATTTATTATAGTAAGGATTGGGAGTGAGAAAAAGTCGGTCAGTACTTATACTTGTGTTTTAATTCCGTTTCTCTATAAGTTTGTGGGAAAGTTTAACCTGGCATATGTGCAGATTTTCTAAGTTTTGGATCAGCCATTTTCGGCAATTATTCGATAAGTAGACTCGCCCGATTTGAGACATGCCGTCAGTCAATATTTATGAATGCTTACATCCTCAACACGAATCCCAAGTCAAAACGCGGCGCCCTCAAATATTTTCCTTCAAAAGTCAACATAATGTAATTTCTCAGCTCTATTTTCGGCCACTGGGAACACTCAACATTTGTACTTTTTTTCAGCCAAAACACGACACACACCCTTAATCACGTGTTTTTCTAATAAAATCACCCTTCTTCACAACGTGCACAGATCATATAATTCCATCTCATATTAACCACCAAGCACTTGGTAATTTCTATTTTTGAGTTGTTGATTGAACTCGGACTGTAAAACGCTACCAAATCCGCGTTTCATTATACTTGCGCAAAATGGGATGACGTTCGGTGTTTTTTTCCTGAATAGGTCAATATTATCGCAGATGAAAGAGGTATATTTCAAAAACAAGTGTCCTTCTTTTGGCCAGCAACTTTTTCAAATAAATTTGTAAAGAATTGAAATCACCGCTACCGAAGTGTCCGCGAGCTAAGCGAAGCGAAGCTTTATTTGAAAAAGTTGATTGGCTGGCCATCAACTTGGTAGCAAGGTTAGCCAAGTTAGGTTAGTTTGTGTTCTATTCTTTTACGTGAGACATTGATTGGATTTTTTAGAGCTCTATAAACCCTGTCAATAACTTACGAGATTTTTAGAGCCTTCGGCGTGTTTAGATTCGCTCTAAAAATCCAGTTAATTAGTTAATGTCTTACGTAGAAGAAGGGAAAACAACCTAACCTAACTTGGCTAACCTTGCTATCCAAGTTGATGGCCAGTCAATCAACTTTTACAAATAACGCCTCGCTTCGCTCGCGGACACTTCGGTGACTTCGGTAGCGGTGACTTTTTTCGTTTTTCACGAATTATTATTTGAGCACAATAATGACAGTCAGTCAGGACATACTTCTGGAAAAGTTGTATAGGCATGGAATTAGAGGTTGTCCTCTAGATTGGATAAAATCATTTATACTCAAACGTACACAGTACGTAGCAATAAACAATCATTTCTCACAGAAAACTGAAACAGATATTGGTGTCCCTCAGGGGTCCATATTGGGACCAATTCTGTTCCTGTTCTATATTAATGACTTGGATAAACTTCCTGTGCCTGCATCCTTCACAATGTACGCTGATGATACGTCGTTAATCATATCGGAAAAAATGGACTCTTCCTTGCGTGATAAATGCGAAGAGGTGTTGATTTCTTTGAATGAATGGTTTTCAGCAAATTATTTGTTTCTAAATACTTCGAAAACGCTAGCACTGAGGTTTCGCCATATCCAAAAGAATGTAACGAGTTGTCATTCCAGTCAGACGAATCGAGTCCATTGATTTCAACTAGTTCGGATCAAACCATTTTTCTAGGATTACGGATAGATAAAATCTTAATTGGAAGGCTCACTCTCATTACCTAATCTCAAAGTTGAATTCGATTGCCTTTCAATTCAGAAATTTGCGGCATGTACTCAATATAGATCAATTGACACAACTCTACTATGCACAAGTTGAGAGTAGGCTATGATACGGTGTAATATTTTGGGGTTTATCTACCCTAGCAAAAGATATTTTCGTTGCACAAAAACGAATTTTATGAGCAATGACGGGGCTTTCACAGACTGATTCATGCAGAGATAGATTTAAAAAACTGAAAATATTAACGTTGCCATGTCTAGTCATATCAGAGATGAGTATGCTAGTATTTGACAATAATGATGAAATATATGTGAGGAAAAAAAATTTAAAAAGAATGATTTTTCAATTCCATTTGGAAAATAACTCACCAATCTCCCAGTCATATGGCTCCTAGAATATACAATGCTCTTCCTTCAAATGTGAAAAAATGCTTCACAAAACAATCATTCAAACATAAGTTGAAATCCTTTTTGACAGAACAGTGTTTTTATAGACTGGATGAATATTTGTCGTAGCAGTCTACTGTGAAATCAATTTTATCTTTTTAGTATTATTTTATTCAAAATGTACGTGTGTATAAACATTTTGAATGTAAGCAACTGACTTTTTCCATATAGTTTGTAACTGTCTTAAGGAAATAAAATTATTATTATTATTATTATTATTATTGTTATAGTTGCTAGGTGTAAGTATACTGAATTAGGTTTCAATAGGAGCAGATATTTCAGCAAATGTGTTATAAATAATGGTAAAAATGAATTTTAGGGAAATTTCGGTATTACCAAAATCAAGGACGTTTTTACATTGTAAAAAATGATGTATTAGAAAGTGGCTGTTTTTCGTGTATACCTACAGTTACTGAGGAGAAAGTGTGAGTGGTGTTTTGATTTCGAATTCGTGTTTAGGAGGCAAAAACACCTAACGTTATCCTATTTTGCGCAAGTTTATTAAAACTCGGCTTTGGTAGCATTGGTCAGTCCGAGTGAGTTCATTTAACATCTCAAAAGTAAAAATCACTAATTGTTTGGTGGTTATGAGATGGAATCATATGATCTGTTCACGTTGTGATGAAGGGGGATTTTATTCGTAAAAGACAGTTTTTAACCGACGAAACCAAAAAGGAGGAGGTTCTCTATTCGACCCGTATATTTTATGTTTTTCCATCATATTTTTTTATGTATGATCACGCATAACTTTTTACTGAGGCGTCCGATTCCGATAATTCTTTTTTCAGTGGATAGGGTGTACTTCGAAGTTGGTCCCATTTGAATTTAAAAGATGAAATCCACCCCTAAGGGTAGCAAAATGAAGGATATTGATCACTCACCCTCTGAATTCTGGTCCGTTAACCGATTCTATCAGGCATAACTTTGTACTGGGTTCTTCGATTTGGATGATTCTTTTTTTAATAGATAGGGTATACCTTATATTTGGATTTCGAAAGGAATTAGCCACCCTTACGGGTAGAAAAATAGAGGATAATTGATTTTTCACTAGTGAACATTGGCACACACATACGTAGTTGACAATGACAGATCGCTACTGACATTATTCTTATTCCGTCAAAATCAGTATATTCTATGAGAGAATGTAATGAAATAAACTAACCAGAACAACGAAAATAATTCATATTACAACAAATAGTAAAAGTAGATAATCATATTATTTAACTGGTAATAGTTGAAGTAAGGTGGGTAAGTAAGTATTTTGGAAGTAATCAAAAAACAAGTAGGTAGTAATTGGTAGATTTTAGCCACAAAAAATTGAAAAATAAAAACTTTTTAACAAAAAATTAAACCGTCGGAATACGGAACTGAAAGGTAAAAAATTAAAACTTTTTAGCAAAAAATTAAACCGACGAAAAAAACTGAAAAGCAAAAAATAAAATAAACCTTCTTAGTCTAAATGATAATTGAGCTCCTAAACTAATGTAAGTAACTGATTTTGAGTCGGCGCCAAACAAACTAGCAATTGAATTAGGTGAAAAGTAAAAAGATGGCAGCGAGATGCACGGCTGCGTTTTGATGACTTCTTTCATAGATAATGATCTTCGATAATTGTTTGTTTGGCGCCGACTCAAAATCAGTTACTTACATTAGTTTAGGAGCTCAATTATCATTTAGACTAAGAAGGTTTATTTTATTTTTTGCTTTTCAGTTGATTTTTTCGTCGGTTTAATTTTTTGTTAATTATAAAAATGCGCTAAAAACAAGTGATTAAGGGTGTGTGTTATGTTTTGGCTGAAAAAAAAGACGAATGTTGAGTGTTCCCAGTGGCCGAAAATAGAGCTGAGATATTACATCATTTTGACTTTTGGAGGTCCGTATCTCGGAAAGTATTTGAGAGCGCATTTTGACTTCGGATTCAGAGGTAAGAATTCATGAATATTGACCGATGGCATGTCTCAAATCGCGCGAGTCCAGTGATTGGAGTATTATAATTACCGTGGTTCATATTTCCTTGAATCACAATCACGCCATAAAGATTTGCTTGTATTAACTGTGTTCACTTGGTCATCAATCTCTTCTCTAGGAGAGTTTCCGAATCCACAATCACTTGAATTAATTGCACAATATCAAAAATAATACCAAAACCCGCAGAGTATTCAATTTTGACATTCGACAAATAATGAAATGTCATCAGAAATGTAAGCAATTAATTGTCTTGACAACAGTGAAAAAATAACTGATTTTGTTTACGAAAAATGTACTAGTGCATGTTTTTTCACGAAAAATACCTAGTGTTTCTCACATTCAGACGTTCTTTTATTGATAGAAAAACGACGTGATTTATTAAAAAAAATCATTTTCATGGCATGAGTGCATTTGTCTTTTATAAAGGACTAGCCTGCCATGCCCAACGTTGCTTGAGATGTTCTTAAATCATACATCATAGTTGTTCTTCCACCACTATCGAGCGGATAATTTAACGAATGTTTTTTTTTCAGCTGAAATTAACACAGTAGTTTGTGAAGATGATGCCAAATGTAACTTGATGCTGGAAAAGTCACCTAGGTGTTTAAAAAAACTTATAGTGATCAAGGAAGTTCGACCGGCGACGAAGCAAAGGGCAAAAAATCGAGGAGTGGAAATTGTCAAGTTTACCGACGTGGAGGTGTTGGGTTCTAAGACGAACCATCCAGAAGTGGTAAGCACATTTCTATTTTTTCTATTGTGTTGTTATGAACCTCGCATGAACTTTAGAAGTATATTATACAGGGACTCTTGCTCTTCTACTTCCGGGAAATTCAATCCAGATTAATATACCGAATATTTTCTGGTGAAGAAGAGGATTATGCGATGTCTAGCATGTCCCCAATGGTACTTCATGTAGGAAACTATTCAAACAATTTAAATTTGTTACTCTCTATGGCCTACATATATTGGAACTTTTAACGTATATACATAAACTACGCATAACTTTGGAAAAGAACAAATCACTACATGATCATCATACAAGATCGAAAAATTATTTCCATCTGCCCAATGTTCGTTTAACAGTAGGTATCCCACAAATATAATATACTGTGACTCAGATTGTATAACGTTCTTCAAAAAGAACTGAAATTGATCGAGTGCACATATTTAAGAAAGAGATAAAAAGACTTCTTCTCGACCTCTGTCCCTATAACATTTTTCTGACTTGTTCCATAGCTCTACAGCTCTATGGATCAAATAAAAACTGAATTAAATTGAATTGATAGAAAAATCTCATTATCCCGTTTTCCCATTATCCCGTTTTCTCGTTATCCCGTTTTCTCGTTATCCCCTTATCCCATTTTCCTGTTATCCCATTTTCCCGTTATTTCCGCTTTCCCGATATCCCCTTTTCCCATTATTCTCGAATTTTTCAATTTCCGGGCAACTTTCCTAATGTTTTTCGTATCAACCATCCTTGGGCTATTACGAACATTAAAAAAAAAAGGCCAAATTTTGCGCTTACAAAGAATCGAAATTCATTTTTATTATATAGATTAAATATGCATAATAATCGATTACATTAGGAGTTTTCTATTGATATGACAATTTAGAATTCCTCTCCAATAATAGCGGGTGCTTCCATAAAAAGCGATATAAATTTGGACTTTCCAAAACGGAAATATATATATATATATATATATATATATATATATATATATATATATATATATACAGGGTGGGGCACCCCATACAACACGGTCCCTGTAAACCAAACAATTAATTTTTTCGGGAATTTCTCCATTTCATTATATGTATATTGATTAAGGCTGCAAAAGGAAATTATTTTGGGGTATACAGGGTGGCTAAAAAAAGTGTGACATATCAAATGTGTTTTTTTAAATGGAACACCCTGTATTTCGTTACCCTTTTGAATAGGTCAGGAAAAAATAATATGATTCCATATCTATGTACCTAACTATAACCGTTCTCGAGTTATTGATTTTTTTATGAAAATGCTAGGTACAATTGGAAACAGAATAACATCGAAATGTATAGAAATCATCCCTTCGAATTCTGACCAAGCATAAAAGAGGTTTTGGGCTATTGATTTCTATAAAACCCGTTTCTCAATATTATACAGAATGTTCAAAAATCATTGTCACTTTTTTATAATTTCGGACAAAAATAACTTTGTTATTTCAAATAGAACGCCCTGTTTTTTTTTGGTCTGAACAATATAAAATTCAATTATTTTTCATTTCATGCGGCACATTCTCCAGAAGCTCAGGCAGATCATCTCGTAAAAATTGTAAAAATTTTAGACCATCCAAGTTTCCATCGAAAAAGTATGGTCCTATTACTTGTGAACCTATAATTCCTCCCCACACGTTAACAGACCATCTATTCTGGTGATCCAGAGTGCGGAAAAAATGAGGATTCACATCACTATAATAATGGAAGTTGTGTCTGTTCACTAAGCCATTGTTATGAAAAGTAGATTAATCAGAAAATAAAATGGAATCCAAAAAATGTTCATCCTCACTAAACTTGTCCAGAACCCATAGACAAAACTCGATTCGTCGATGGAGGTCTATTTCATATAATTCCTGGTGCATCTGAATACGGTACGGGTGAAATTTGTATTTTTTTATTACCCTAGAAATGCTCTGTCTGCTTATCCCTGTATCTTTCTCGATCTTATGTTGACTCGTATGAGGGTTTTCTATGATTGATCCCATAATAAAAAAATCATTTTCCTCATTTCCAATGATAGGTTTTGGTCTATTTGCCTTTTCATAAGCTACACTTCCAGTCCTACGAAATTGATGTAGCAATCGTTTGAAAACCAACTTGTTTGGATGATTCCGGTCTGGATATTTTCGGGCATACACCCTCGACGCCAAAGGGCAATTCTCTAAACACTCACCAATCGCTAAAATCATATCTATCCGCTCTTGAATGGGGTAAGTTTTCATTTTCGACGCTAATAATTCAGCGAATGTTTTGAATAACGTAAAACACAATAACTGACAATAAGAATTATTTCAACAAGTTGAATAAATGTCGTTTCAAAGCTATCTTGATTCAAAGAATGCATTGAAATAAGAACTACTATTTGAAAAAGCAATTATTTGAAATAACAAAGTTATTTTTGTCCGAAATTATAAAAAAGTGACAATGATTTTTGAACTTCTGTATAATATTGAGAAACGGGTTTTACCGAAATCAATAGCCCAAAACCTCTTTTATGCTTGGTCAGAATTCGAAGGGATGATTTCTATACATTTCGATGTTATTTAGTTTCCAATTGTACCTAGCATTTTCATAAAAAAATCAATAACTCGAGAACGGTTATAGTTAGGTACATAGTACCTTTTATGAAATCATATTATTTTTTCCTGACCTATTCAAAAGTTAACGAAATACAGGGTGTTCCATTTAAAAAAACAACTTTGATATGTCAAACTTTTTTGAGCCACCCTGTAGACTCCAAAATAATTTCCTTTTGCAGCCTTAATCAATATACATATAATGAAATGGAGAAATTCCCGAAAAAATTAATGGTTTGGTGTACAGGGACCGTGTCGTATGGGGTGCCCCACCCTGTATATATAAAGTAAATTTGTTGTTCCGAATCCGAAGAGATTTCCAGCCTATCTTGCCTCCTAATATTGTTTTTCGAGAATATCATTTGGATGTTCTATTGCTCGTGACATGCAGTATACATCATTTAAGATAAACCCCACCTAGTCTTTGAACACTTTTTTTGAGACATCTATCGATCCTGTCAATTCTATGTCAACAATTACGGGGGTGCTTCCATGAGAAGTAAGACTAATTTGGCCTCAGGTACAGATAGTAAGTTTGTTGTTCTGATTACGAATCAAAAGAGATCTCCAGCATATTTTGCCTATTAATATTGTGTTTGGGAAATGTCGGTTGCTCCATCGCTTCTGGCGTGCAGTGTTCATTGCCCAAGATGTCCTAGTTCTTGAGTGCATTTTTGGTGCAACTATCGATCCTGCCAATTAATTTTATGTCAATATTTACGGAAGATACGGAGGTATTTAAATGAGAAATGAGAGAAGACGCCCTGTATAAATACTTATGTGTCCCACCTAAAATATTTCTCATTTTGAATAATTAAATATAACATTTTTTTATTATTATCAAAATTGGAGCTGTTTTAGGTGGGTTTAGAAGTGACTCGACTATATGCCAAATTTTAATTGGAATTGAAAGTCAGCAGCCATCTAGTTGGTCCAACATTTGTAATAATTTTGTTAGTTTCAATTAGGTACTTCACGTGTACCTCGAATAATTAAAATGTCAAATTTTAATTTTCATGAAATTGCTGCCACGATCAGCGTGCGTTTTACTTTATCATTGCAGACAAGTCAATAATATCCTACTTTATGGGCTCCAAATATTACAATAAACGAGTAAAATGTTTACATATTTTTTTTAAGAAATCTCTACGAAGGCGTAGAAGTGCCAACAACAAAATATTTTTGAAAACATTTGGAATTGCCACTTTGAACTGACAATTGTCACTTTGAATGGAATTAAGGTAGTTCCGCCACGAGACAGTTGAATTAGGAAATTATTTTCGACGGAGTTTTGAAAGACTTTTCGATTTGCAACGCGAAAAACAAAAATTTTTGAAGGGGGGCACTTGCCCCCCCAATCGACTTTATAGAAAGTCGGCGACTCAAGAAATTGATGTCCCCGAAAAGCGCAGCAAAAAAAAAAATTTCAGACCCGGGCCCCCTCACTAGAAATCATACGTTATAGGAAAAAATTATCGTTTTTCGATAAAACTTCAATGGACTTTTTTGTAGTACTCTTTTTGAACTTTTTTGGGGAGGGGGGGGAGGGATCGATGGGGTCAACTAGGAGAAGGAGTTTTTTTTCGCGTTCAGACCCTCAAATGGTCCCCCGTCCTTTAAAAAGTCCCCTGGCACAATCCGCATTTCTCTACGACCCCTCCTTCAGGCTGTGCGCTTCCCCGTGGACTATTTCCAATAACGAGAGTAGTTTTGATTATATCTGTCAAACTAGATGGTCAATCACTTTGATTTTTTTTTCACAATATCTGTGATATCCTGCTCTAGCTGCTCCTCGTTTTTTATAAACTTCTTAATTTTAGTACTAACTGTAGAATTAATAATGTGCTGTTTGCCTATGCATTGTCCATATGTTACGTGTTGATTGAGTCAACTTCAATTATATATATCTCGGGTTCGGAATGGTGAAACTTGTTAAAATTTTATAGAGGTGTTGTTCACATGTTAAACAATACCTATGCCAATTTTAATAATTTCCTAATTCAACTGTCTCATGGCGGAACTATTTTAATTTTTACACAAAAATAGTTTGAGTTCGAAGATGGGCATAATCGATTTGGTAGTTTTAAAATGTTGAAAAAAATCCCAATCATCCATTTTCATTACAGTTGAGCTCCACAACTCATTTTTGAAAAGTTTTTCTCTAAGCTGTACACAAAAACAGAAACATGCATATGCAATATTTTATTTCGATTAAAGTATAGATCTGCACCGCTATTTGGAACTTCTTACCAAAATTTGAAAGGATTTGGAAAGTTATTCCCCAAGTGGAAATCTAGGATACTCACTTACATTCGGTTTTTTTTCTTCTAGCCACCGAAACCGTCTGATCTGGCGACCATTTGTTATACCAGCGGGACGACGGGGAACCCCAAGGGCGTCATGCTCACCCACGAGAATATAGTGGCATCGAACAGTGCTGTTATATTGCAATTTGGAGATCACAAATTGAGGAGTACTGATACTATGATTTCATTTCTGCCTTTGGCACATATGCTGGAAAGGTGCTGTGAGGTGAGTGAGATTTAATATTTCCAAGATAAATTGAAACGTACTTTTTGCACAATCAGTCATATATTCATGTTTAAGTAATGTTTACAAACGGAGATCTGGTCGCTAGGTCAGTAAAATTGATCGTCGTTTTTATGAAATTATTTTTGGTCTCATTAATTCATCAATAGTCTACGTGTAATAAGGGAGATAGATCCACTCTTATGTCATTGTCATACTTGACCT
Source organism: Gonioctena quinquepunctata (assembly GCA_018342105.1). Classification (NCBI taxonomy): domain Eukaryota; kingdom Metazoa; phylum Arthropoda; class Insecta; order Coleoptera; family Chrysomelidae; genus Gonioctena; species Gonioctena quinquepunctata. The sequence continues at coordinate 285,574 of JAFIRS010000654.1, forward strand.
GGTACCTTAGTCATACGAAATTATTTTTAGCGAAATAATATGGAAATATCTGAAACGGTTATTAAGACGTTATTATTGTAGTCTGCCTCCAGGTATCCGAAAAGCATGAAAAATTGTTCAATTTCTAGCTAATGTTTGTAAACACATTCTAATGAATCGACACATGATATCACAGAAATATAGTGAGAGTTTGAGGTCACGGCCCGTTATAGATAAATGTTATCTACTAATAAAGTACCAGTAACAAAGGCGGATTGAAGGCTGCACTTTGTTCAAGTGCAATCTTGGCATACCCAGAGCAAAAATGCATTTTTTTTCATGATGGACACAGATGCGGGCAGTAGGTGCTGGGTTATCACATAGATCGAATGAAACTACATGACCTTGTTGCTATAAAAAATGCCTAGGAATCATATTTAAAATAATATATCCGGATCTAATCCCTTTTCACCACTGTTATGCAATTGAATGATAATGTAAAAAATTAAGTAAAGTTAAATTATTTTTATATAAAAATTCCACAAGAATTTGTATATAAAACACAAAATATATGATAACTTTTTCTCTTTATTCTTCTTACTAACCACATCTTATATACTCGTACATACCATTGTCGATGATATTTACCACTCACAATTTAGAAAGCAGTAATTGCTGTCAATGTCACTAACTCAGTAAAACACACCTAAGAACCATAGATAAGAAAATGAAATTAACTATCCACCCGGACATTATTACTTTTGTAGGGTGAATTTTGATCCACTTCTAGTTGTCCGATTAACGTGAAATTTGGCAGGTGTTCATAACTCTGGTGACAATGCATTATGGAATTTTTTCTAGAGAAAAAACAAAATGACGGCTCCAATATGGCGGACGAGTTTTGTTATTATGGTTCGATTCCATTCAAAATTATTATGTGAGGGTTTTCCAGGACAGAGGTCACGAATTTTTTGTCAAAATTCTTAAATTCAAGATGGCTCCAATATGTCGACGAGTTTTGTGGTAATAGCCCGATTCCATTCAAAATTAATGTGTGGGGGTTTTTGGGGTCGGACATCATGATGTTTTTGTCAAAATTCATAAATTCAAGATGGCGGCTGCAATATGGTGACGGTGGTTATAGCCCGATTCCAATAAAAATTAGTTTGTGGGGGTGTTTGGGGTCGGAGATTATGATTTTTTTACAAAATCCAGATTTTAAGATGGCGGCTCCAAGATGGCGACGAGTTTTGTGATTATAGCCCGATTCCAATAAAAATTGGTGGGGGGGTTTGGGGTCGGATATCATGATGTTTTTGTCAAAATTCATAAATTCAAGATGGCGGCTCCATTATGGCGATGAGTTTTTGTCAAAATTCATAAATTTAAGATGGCAGCTCCAATATGGCGATGAGTTTTGTGATTATAGCCCGATTTCATTGAAAATTGGTATGTGGGGGTTTTTGGGGTCGGAGATTATGATTCTTTGACAAAATCCACGATTTTAAGATGGCAGATGTTGGCGAGTTTTGTGATTATAGCCCAATAAAAATTGGTATGCGGGGGTTCTTGGGGACATCATGATGTTTTTGTCAAAATTCATAAATTTAACATGGATGCTGCAATATGGCGACGAGTTTTGTGGTTATAGCCCGATTCCATTCAAAATTGGTGAGTGGGGGTTTTTGGGGTCGGATATCATGATGTTTTTGTCAAAATTCATAAATTCAAGATGGCGGCTCCAATATGGCGATGAGTTTTGTGATTATAGCCCGATTCCATTGAAAATTGGTATGTGGGGGTGTTTGGGGTCGGAGATTATGATTTTTTGACAAAGTCCACGAATTTAAGATGGCGGCTCCAAGATGGCGATGAGTTTTGTGATTATATCCCGATTCCATTAAATGGGAGTTTTTAGGGTTGGACATCACGATGTTTTTGTCAAAATTCATGTATTTAATATGTCGGCTGCAATTGGCGACGTGTTTTGTTATTATGGCCCGATTCAATTCAAAATTGGTATGTGGGTTTTTTGGGGTTGGAGATTTTCAATTTTTGTCAGAATCCAATAAGATGACGTATTTCATGAATGACTAAACAGAATTAAATAAAAATGATATAAAAAAAAATTAAGACAAGCTCTTATACAAATTCACTAAAAGGGAAAAAAGAATTTCTTCAATTGTTTAACCTAGGTTATTATGTATGAAGCAGATTCAAAAGCTTGCTGCGAATACAAAGTAGGTATCATTGCGCGGCAAAATTTTGAATCTGCTACTCACAGAATAACCTAGGACAAACAATTAAAGAAATATTTTTTTCTTTTTTAGTGCATTTGTATAAAAGCTTGTCTAAACATGTTTTTATTTGTACATTACATGTAAATTTTTCTTTATGTAATTTATACTGCAATTCATGAAATAAATTGATTGATTGAATTCTTCAACAATATTTTAATTTTTGTAGAATTTTTATTATAACAATAACAAAAATTAACGAGATAACAATTAATTGAAAATTATGACAATCATACATGTATTTATTAGATATATCACGTCATCGTAATCACAGTATACAATACACAGAAACGAACCTCGAATTTGTGAAAATTTAACATTTTCATGTATCTAAATTTATTATCTTGCCCTCCACGACTGAAACACCTTTGATACTTAACTTTCATTAGATATAAAAAGCGTGAAATCTTAAATATGGTGGTGTATCCATACAAGGTATCTATCATCGTATTTATAAACATTACTTTTGTGCGCATTCTGACCTACAGTGATATTGTCGGACTTCACGAGGCTATTTATTGTTCATGTACAGTTGCCGACAGATACATCTGGCACAAATCTGATCAAGATCATTTATAATAATAATAATAATAAATGTACTTTATTGAATCAATTTGATACAAAAGGCTATCGACCGAGGTCCTTCTGCCCATGGTTACAATTTTTCAATAACATTGTATAGTATTTGAGAAAAAGTAAAACAAAGTAAAAAAAAAACACAAATTAAAATTAAAATTATACAAAAGTCAAATGAGCATTCGATGAAAGTTGGATTCACTTCTTGTTTGTTTCCTAGGGTTGAGTATGAGATAGTTCCAGTATTTTCTCAAATGTTGACGGGTGTGGATGCCTGATCATGGTTTGGATGTTGGGTTCCCTGTTGAGGCAGTATCTTCTAATAATATCTATATTGCCTTGTTTTAGGCTGAATTTTTTAGCAAGGTCTTGTATCCTCTCGTCTATTGGTGGGATGTTCAAAGTTTGGTTTAACAGGCGGTTAGGAGGGTTGTGAAGAGGGTCGTTCGGGTGTCGTATTTTAGATATTTTTCGCAACGATGTTGTTTCAGCTACTTTAAGTTTGTTGATGGCTTGTTTCTTGCAGTTTAAAAGCAATGTGTGTCCATAGTCTATCATGGGTCTGCATGAAGTTTTGTATATATGGCTTGCTGTATTCATGTCAATGCCCCTTTTTCTGTATGTCAAACTACTGAAGTGTTTGGCACGTGATATCATATTCTTCTTCTTGATTTCAATATGTGCATTAAAGTTCATATGTTGATCGAAAGTGATACCCAAGTATTTGATACTTGGTTTAGGTTTGAGGATATAATGGTTTATGGTAAGAGTTGGAGAGGAGTTGTTGAGCCGGTGATTGAATATGATGAATTGTGATTTTGTGAGGTTGGGTAGGAGTCGCCATTTTTCGAACCATTGGTTAGTCTTTAGGGTTAAATTTTGAAGGTTGGACATGGTTTGTTCAATAGTTCTGTCATGTGATATTAGAGCCGTATCATCGGCAAACTGTAGTATGTATCCGGAGTGCTTGAAATATTCGGTGTCTTGTTGTAGATGGTTATATATATCAGAGCAGTATATATTGTATAAGACAGGGGATAATGGCGATCCCTGTGGAAGGCCCTGTTTTGGAGTGAATTCTTCTGAATGGGTGTCCAATATCTTGACTCTCAGTTTGCGGTCTAACAGAAAGTTCTTAATCACGTTCAATAAGGGTTTGGGGCAATCTAGCATGTGAAGTTTGAATAGAAGCCCTTGATGCCATACACTGTCGAATGCCTTATTTATGTCAAGGAATAGTGCAGCAGTCTTTTTTCTTGTGAGCTTGGTAACTTCTATGTTATTTGCAATTATGCATAATGGGTGTATCGTTGAGTTATTTTTTTTGAATCCGAATTGGTATCCAGATATTTTGTTCCCCACTGCTTTTTCGATTCTGTTTTTTATAATAGTTTCCAAATTTTTGCCGAGTACTGGTAGTGATGTGATGGGCCTGTAGCTGGATGTTTGAGAGAGATCTGTGTTGGGTTTTGGGATGGTGATTATTGTACCTACTTTCCATATACTGGGAATGAACTGTTTTTTCAAGCAAAAGGAGTATATGTCAATTATGTGTAGGTGTATTCTCATATCCAGTTTTCTCACTATATCTTTGGTAATATAATCATAGCCGGGAGATGTACTTTTGCCTTTTTCGACAGCTGCGAAATATTCCTTTTCTTCGATTATGCATTCATCATCAGCACTTTCAGCATCAAAATAATTTGTATTCCATTCAGAAACTGTTTGGTCGAATTTGTTGTTAGTGCTTTCTTTGTAGGCATTTACAAAGTGCTTCGCAAATATTTGTGCTTTTTCTGGGGGTGTTTCGTATTTTCTTCCGTTATTTACTAAAGTGATTTGGTTTTTTGTTTTTGCTTTATACTTTGACAGTTTTTTTATTTCGTGCCAGTAGCTTTTCCCCTTTTTTTCGTTTATCCTTTCACAGGTTTCTATCCATTTGTGTGTTTTGAATTCTTCTATAAGTTTCTGAATGTCTTTATTATATTTGTTAATTTCTTTTTTCAATTCAGGGTCTTGTATACTCCTATATTCTCTATACATTTGTCGTTTTTTTTTATTAGGCTTATTATAAATGGTGGTAGTTTGTGAAAGTGAAAATTATATTTTGTTTTGGGGGTGTTCTCTAGGATGGTGGCAGTTAAGGTTTCGTTAAAGTTTATTATTGATTGTTCACTTATTTCTGTATTGACCTGTTGTTCTAAGTAGTTGATCATCTATTCGTTCACTATTTCCATATCGGTTTTTTTGAAGTTATACCGACAAATTTCCTGTTATTTTGGTATGTTCTGTAAATCTAATGAAATTATGAATCCTAGGTGGTCTGATCCCAGATCCGGAGTTTCTTCTACCGAGTGGATGTTGTTGGGCATAATGAAGGTTGGAGCTGTTTCCCATTTTTTTAAATTGGAGTTTTTGAGGAAATTGTTCAGTTGTCTTTTTTTCACTCTGTTGTTGATATTGAAATCGCCTATTATAAGTGAGTATTTATAGCAGTTGGCCTTGGTAAATATATTTTCTTCAATTCTAGCATAATTGTGTATGTAAACGAGGAATATGTGGAGTTTGTCATCAGAAAAGGGTATGGTAAAATGTAGGCATTCGTTGAGTTGGTGATTGATTGATGGAGGATTTGCTTTTCCCCTTTTTAATTTTGGATGTGTTTGTATTAAAGATCCGCCTCTTGCTTTATTGTGAATTTTGTTTCCATTGAATTGTATTATATCCCAATTCCTATATGAAGTGTTTGTTTCTTTTTTTGTTTTACTTTCCACAAACATTGCACAATGTATATCTTGGTTTTCGATAAGGTGGTTGATTGACAGTTTCTTTCCGGCATATCCATTTATATTGCAGTAGAGGATATTATATTTATGTTGTTGTGACATGTTGGATGTTATAAGTGCTGTCGATTGGTTCTGTAGGCGATATCTGTTCTTCATTATCTAGATAAAAAATAAGTATATAGACTCTATTACCAGAGAATACTGCTACTGAGTCTATGTTGAAATCATTGATGAATCTTTTTCTGAGTTTTTGTTTAAGTTCCTCTCTATTTGTTATTTCTGGTCTGTTGAGTTCATTGACATAGGTGTTTATGATTAAATCATGAATTGTGACAGGGTTGTGTACTCTAGACGTTTTCTTTTCTGTTGTGATTTGGTGTGATTTCCTGTCGAGTGATTTAACTTGGATATTTGGTATACCTGGTATTGGGGCCGTAGGTCTTTTGGCACATTTGTGTGACCAAGCTTAGTGATCTTCCTTTCCACATGCGTTGCATTTAGGTGGTAATGTTGATGAGCATTTGGAAAAGTGGTGCGAGCCAAAACATTTAGTGCATTTTAGGGGTGAGGTGCATTTTTCGGTTGAATGTGTAAACAGATGGCATTTGCTGCAAGGTTGGGGAGTGGGATCAGGAGGTTTGCTGGGGTATACTGGGTAGTGTCGATATTTTTAGAATAAGCCATTTTTCAGTAGCTTTTCAAAGGTATTTAATGAGCCACTTATTATTCTGATTAATGTAGTGGGTTATCTCGTTTGTTTCGAGATAATTCTTTTGCAGAAACGATGTTCTAAATTTGATTTGTTCAGATGTTGGCTAATGAGTGTATCGTCTATTTCAAGTTCCATTGATCCTATGACAACTGAGTAGGTTGCTGTTGGGGTTGATGAGGAGGGCTTGCTATTTGGAGATATTTCCTTGTAGTTTAGGATCTTTTTGAAAGCTACAAGTTTCACAAGAATTTCTATCACTTTGTCTTTTTCTTGGTTAGTTTTCAAAAGTATTCCAGTTTTTGTTCTCAGGATTTCATCGTCTTGATCAGGCCTTAATTTTTCCCATAGTTGGCAGAAATTCATTCTGGTACACCCTGTATCTGTGTTTAAATAAAAGAGATTGTTGAACTTTTTGTGTGGGAATCTTTGTGTAGAGGTTGGGAAGTTTTTTTGTTGGGTTGATTTTTTGTGGAGTTGAAGATGAGGAGGAGTTTGTAGTTTTTGTTGGGTTGTTGTTTGTTGTGTTTTTATCCTGGTTTTTGGTTTTGGGAAAATTTTTTTTTGGGAAATTGTTTATTTTTTTTTGGAATGCTGTCTTGCCTGTTTTTCAGTCTTCGTTTGTGGATCACTCTCTTCCAGTTCCCATCATCACACATTTCCATCTCGCTGTATTCTCCATCACTTGATGATGACATATTTGTTTAAAACTCACAAATTCACTGTTCTATCTGCAGCCGATAAAATACGTGTTTATTCTGTCACAGCTGGGTTAGAACTGAGATAATTTATAATTTGATAGATTGGAGCAGTCTTTCAAAAGTAATAAATAAGTAATGGATATATTTTATGATAGCTTCTCATTTCAATTGAAGCCCAGTTCTTGGCCGACTTCCAACGTTCAGGGAAAGGAGCACCAATAAGGTGCTGTCAAAGCAAAGAGTTGGAAGTGTAAAAATGCTTTAAAAAAACTAAGAAAACAAGCTTTTGTAGCAATTTGAACTAAAATGTTAAAAATAATCAGAATAAAGTCATTGACCAAAAAATTTACTTAAATGTGCAAAAAGTGTGAGTGATTATGAAAAGTACCTAAGTAGAGAGCTTAAAAAATTATTCAAACGATTGTACGCATTTGAATTCCAAAGAGGCGCGGGGGTCTGTAAAAGAGTGCTTCAACAAAATTTGTTTGACATCGGATTCTTTCTTCTTTGGTTTTGAAAACGAGGACACATAGTTCATTCGAAAAGTTCACTTTCGTTAGATAAATATCCATCAATTATGTTTTTTTATTTGCTTTTTTGACAAACATATATATTCGTGGGTTCAACATCAACAGTTTGCCAACTCTGAACAGCACGTTAAATTATGCAACTAATGGAACGCATGCATATGAGTTATGGCATCAACAAATCTCGATAAAACGCAAACGTACGGACTCCTTTTCATTGGACTGATGATGCATATTATATGTGAGAGTATAAACAGAACAGCATCAGGACTGACTAACATTCGTTTGTAAAAGTTATAATCGAGTTTTGACATCAAATAACGACACATTTTGAAAATAGCTATCACCATTCGCTAACAAATGTTTCTATTTCAGTTTAAGAAAAAAGTAGTAACCCTTCATATTATTCTTAGGTTCCAGTATTCTGTTGAGCATCTGTTCTATGATGTCACATTGTTTCTCTTTCCGAAATGGTTCTTCAATGATACCGCTCTTACTTTTGGACTTGAGGGTCCTTTGTATTTCAATGTCCCTCAATCCATCAATACATATCTGCACTGCCAACTGTTCTTTGAAATCCTCGGGGCATCTGGTTAGGCATGCTGGATAAGTCTTTGCAGGTCTGCTTCAAACTCCTGCAGACTTTCACCCGATTTCTGCACACGTGTTTTTAACTGTGCCCGGTATAGCTGCTCTCGATGATGGTTGCCGTATCTCAATTCTGAAGCAGCAATAATCTCCATACTTGCGGTTTTGGTCTTCTGTAACATTGCTAAAGCAGGTTCCCTCAAAGCTACTATAAGATATGTTAAGATTGGGAAATATGTACTGTGATAAAATAGATATCTTTTGTGATAATCCAAATATCTTTAAAAAACATTATCTAGTTTGTTGCCCAAATGATAATTGATATTTTGTTATAATTAGTGGCAATTTTGTAAACCAAAAAATAAAAATTTAGTATTGTTATTATATATATATATATATATATATATATATATATATAACAATATTAAATTTACAGAGTGACCCATTTGAAAGCAAGCCATCAATAGTTCTAGTTGAATGCCATAAATTCGAAATAAAAATAAAAATTTCACGGACTACTTCAAATTTTTTTCAAGGTCAAAAATCTAAAAAATATACTAGCGATTTTTTTTAATAAAATTTGACGACGCCACTGGATATGTGATGCTTTCAAATGGGTGTGACCTAAATTTCACGATAAAATAAATTTTTTTAACAGAAAAATAGCATAAGTAAAATATTCATATCAATATCGAAATAATTCAAATAGTTGTCATATAAATCACAATTTTGTAAATAATATGGTTTAAAATACTCCTTCAGAACATAACAACTCTATGTCTCTTAGAACACTGCAGTTTGTTGTCAAAGAATAGAAATGCACATCTTTACATCCAATAAAATATAATTACCAATAGTAATAACATAAATGAATTACTACAAAAGAATGTATTGACATGACAGTGCGTACACATTAAATTTCAGACTGTTCAACCAAATCTCCATTTAATTCGATACATTTATTATATCGTTTTCTAATGTTAACCATAACATTCGATAAAAATCCAATGGAAAAAATCCAATGGAGTCAAGTCCGGGGATCTGGGGGGAAACTCTATCAATGCACTATTTCGCCCTATCCACCGATTAGGAAAATTTTCTTCCAACCAATCTGTCACAATCCTGCTATTGTGGATAGAACAGCCATCTAACTGAAATAGAAGATAAGCCTCTTCTGCCAGTGGAAGTTCATCCATAGCATTGGAAAATTCGTTTTTCAAAACATTCAAAAAATGTTGACCATTCAAATTGCTTTTAAAAAAAGGGGGCCAATTATTTTGGTATGTAATATTCCACGTCAAACATTTATTTTTTGTGAGTACTGTCTTCTGCAATTTGTTATCCAATGTGGATTTTCTTCCGTCCAGTACCTTGTATTTTGAGAATTAACTGTTCCATTGGTTGTAAATGTTGCCTCGTCACTAAACAATTTTTTTTTCAGAAAATTCCTGTTATTTAGATATTCTCCTTGAGCCCATAAACTATACTCCATCCTCTTTTCATTATCGCCTTCTTTTAAGGTGTGAAGAAACTTTGGTTTAAAGGGCTTCATCTTATTATATTTCCTAAGATTTCTCCTTATGGTTTCACACGGTAAGTTAATGTCCAATCTTGCAATTCTCACACTTGTTTTCGGATTACTTTTAAAATAATTTCGAATTCGTTCAGAATTATTTTGTCTCTGTCTTTGTACAATATTACTATTCTCCAGAATATGTTTACAAACAGCTCATACTGATTGAAAATTTGGTTTATTCGGCCAACTGTAGCTCTGCTAATATTTCGACACTCCTGATGCATGTTAATTGAAAATTCTACATACTTCCCTTTCGGATCTGTCGTTACCACAAAGTCTTACTATTTCAATTTTCTCCTGCAAAGTCAAATTATCAGCCATACTTCTTTATTAGTGTAGGTACTTGAGGAGTTATTAACACTGACAAATTTGTGTCTTTTGTTTATTGTTCTGATGCCTTGTCATCTCTATAGCAACTAAAGTTAGAAAGCCTCCTAACAAAAATGATATTTTTGAAATGTGGTATCCCAAGCATGTTTGAATGAAACCAAGATTGATATTTGGAATAACTGTCAACCACCAAAGAGGAACTGCGTGAAAGAATAAGACAGGCTTGCACAGATATTTCCCCAAACCAATGATCGAATGTTGATCGAATCTTATGGTTAGTTAGCATTAGAAAATGGTAGAATAAATGTATCGAATTAAATCGGGATTTGGTTGAAAAGTACCAAAATTAATGTGTAGACACTCTCATTTCAATCCATTCTTTTGTTGTAGTTCGTTTATTTAATTTCTTTGGCAAAAAACTGCAGTTTTCTGATGGACATAACTATCTCCTATACTATGGAGTTACGTTTGGAAGAAACATAATTTGATGCCATTTTGAATAACTGCTGTTTACAAACTCGACTGCTAATGTCCTGAAAGAGCATTTTAAACGATATTTTTAACAAGATTGTTATTTATATGACGACTATTCAAAGTATTTTGATACCACCGAATATCTGTTGCCTGTCTATTCTTTCAGGATAATTTTCTGTAAACTAATCATTTGAATACCTTGAATGGCATTTCATGTCGATAAAATGACTTATTCACCCATTTCTATTTCGGTGAACTTGGATAACTCTTTGTGAATTATTTCAACATTTTTACCGGATTAATCGGCCAATACGATCCCAAATAGCCCATACAATGCTTAGGTCATTCTTTTGGAGTTCATTTGAACAAATAAAGATACTTTTTCATTGTAAACCGTGAACCTCGTCGAATTTCGAAAAAAAAAACATTTGCGCTCAAACAGACAATATGCGTTTTGTTACATAATGTTTTCGTTCAAATTGATTTTTGGCCTTAGCTCACAAACTTACAGGAAATGTGTTTTGTGTTTTTGCCACCTAGCTATTTTCATTAATAATACTGTTTTTCTCATACAGCCAGTTTTTGAAAAACTTCTATGCATTTTCCTACCTCTCATGAGGTTTTAGTCTCTCTAGAATATCAACATTTTCCGCAACACTAATGCTTCCTTTCCCAAACATCTCTATACATTCAGATTCATTCTCCATCTTAAATCTGCGATGTATAAAAAAATTCTTTAATAATTGGAATCGGCAAATTCAAAATGACAGCAACAATAATTACTGATTTATTTACCACGAATCGACATAATGCTAACGCATAACCCACAATGTTTTTAGAAAGGGAACATGTAATTGGGTTCCCAGATTAAAAAGGGTCTGAAAAAATGTGTAATTCGGTTCCCGATATTTTAGGTTTGCCTAATTTTTATGTGTAATTTGGTTCCTGGTATTTTTAGTTTACCTGGTTTCTAAGTGTAATTTGGTTCCTGGAAAGAAAAATTATTTTAGCCAAATAATTTTTATTTTATTTCTCTATCATGAAAAAAAAATATTTACTTTTCATTTGTTTATTAAATCAATATTTTTTTATTTTTATAAACATACAACATATACATCACAAGCTTCTATCGTTCTTTACTTCTTATAATAATAAAAATACAATTTCAAATAGTTACAGCACAGTGAAAAGAAACACACTTAATAAAATGTAGTCGACTAATTTCATTTCTAGAATAAGATTCTATCATTTTTGGTATACATTTTTGACGATTTTTTACTTTACTCTTATGTATTTGAGCCATTATATTGATGCTTTGTAATTTTACATAAGTTTCAATTTGAAATTGTTGAAGTTTTTCCAAAAAAATTAAAATGTTTGGATGTGCTTTATAAAAAGACGCATTAAAATGTTTATGAAAAGATTCATAAGCATTAGTGGTTCGTGTAAGCTCAGCCGAATTCTCAGCCCAAAGAAAGGGTGGAAAAAGAGACTCTTCTGTTATATAATTATCTGTTAAGTAATCGGAATACTTTTGAATTTTTTCGTCTATTGGTGCTATCGCAAGCAAATCAAAAACAAAGCATTCGCTAATATCATGAGGAACCTCTAGAGGTTTGTATGTTTGCCTCGTCAAGGAAGTCAAAAGCTTCCTGGACGTTTTTTGGTAAACTTGACTGAATTTTTCTACGAGCGTTATGGCTGTTTCTTCTGACGCAAGCAATACCATTTGTAGTAAATGTTGATGGCAGATTTTCCTGTAATATTCTGCAAAGGACCTTCGCAAGTTTTTCGGACAGGTCCTCAACTGCTTTTCGTTTGCAGGCAGAATTAACAATTTGGCGATTTAAGTCCTGCACAACTGCATCATGAGAATGTTCTTGTATGTGTTTTGTAATGGTTAAACTTTCAACACATTCGCCCAAAGTAAAAACAAATGATTTGCATTTTCTGTTTGTCCGTCGCTTCTCACCAGTTTTCAGGATCTTTTGAAAACCATATTTATAGTTATTAAAATTTAATAACCGTTTTCCTCTTCCACTCAAAATCATTTCTGGATTCATGCCGAGAATTTAAGACAACTTTAAAGAATATTGAATGTCTCTGAGCAAGCACGATTCCAAAACACAACTGTCACAGAAGCAATACAACTCTAAATAAAAGTAATACTCATAGAACAAGCAAAAAATAAACAACTAATTTTTGGTTTTCTCAAATTTTATTTACACGAACAAGGGATTACTCAGGTAGTCCCCGGAAACCAAATTACTAATGACCTTTTTGGGATTGGGAACTAAATTACATATTATTATCAAGCATCTCAAATATATTTCTAATTTACTACCTGACGGGAACCAAACTTCCAACACCCTTTAGAAATGCCCAGTATTTCATGCGAAATTGACCAGTTTTCGTATTTTTCCTTAGAAATTAATATGATTGTGCAAAAAATAAGTAATAAAAATGCTACTAATTAACCTCTCGTAACTGACCTCTTAAACTGTTATATTGCCTTTTTTTTCAAGAATGCTATGTATTCCGTGGGTGGTGCAGTAGGATTTTATTCGGGTGATATAAGAAGACTGTCCGATGACATGAAAGCTCTGAAACCGACCGTGACTCCTGCAGTTCCGAGGCTTCTTAACAGGATATACGACAAAGTGCAATCGGACATCAGCGGAAGTTGCATCAAGAAAATGCTGTTTAATATGGCATTGGGTTCAAAAGAAAAGGAGGTCAAAAGGTGAGATATTATTTTGATTAGTTGGGAGCAATAACCCACAAAGTTATATGAATATAGGGTGCTGTGGCAGTTCTAGGGCGGTTAGCCATCGACGTGATTAAACTTATCATTCATTGATATCATTATTCAATTATTCATTACTTCCAGCTCATCCCCGCCCAAGCCAGTCGCTGATAAGCGGTAAGTAATGCATAATTGAATAACTAAAAAAAAATCAATGAATGATAAGTTATTCACGCCGGCGCCGGTTAAAAATGTTTGCCACCTGCAATGTTTATCAATTCATAGTACTATCTTCTAACATAATTTATGGGAAAATAAAAGAAAGTCATTGCAGTCATTAACTACCAAGAGGAAAAAAACATGTGTTCTTTATCACATATAGAATATGGCTAAATGACCTGCTGATTTTGCTTATTTTGATAAGTTCCAATGGGTCTAAAATATGGTAGCATATCAAAATCAAGTGGCTTCCCAGCCTTGTAACTCATCCTTAATGTGAGTTTTAGAATATCCACATAATGGTTCTGAGCCAGGAAATTGAGTGTTCGTCCATTCTTTGCAAGGCAGTCTGAGTCCTCATTCCTTTGTGACCCACATAAATGTGGTCTCATTTTTCTCAGAAATAGGTTGTAGCCCCCAAATCAATTTAGACTCACAAGTATAGGACTTGGGTATATATTTATTTCTATAGTATGTATTTCTGCTTGAAAGATTATTAGGACTCGGCCCAGTGGTTTCGAGGCTCCGTAACTCCCACTTTCGTCTATTTTAGATCCATTAGTATACTAAACTGCAGATGCATCCTTTCTAGTTGAGGTCTGCTTGTTGCGCAAATTAATGGTCATTTCATAATGTGAAATTGTACCTAGCTGGCATAACTTCTAATAGTTTGTAAATGGATTTCAAGAGGATATTTACCAGTATCTTCTTTCATTACACATAAGTGAAATAGCAGAAGGTTCAGCATTACCTTTAGCGAGGCGGGGGGCATGGGAATATTGCCCTTATGATTCCCAGACAAGCTAAGCATAGATGATCATTAGTTTGGTATGACCATGAGTTTGGTATGACCAATAGATCATTTTCTGCTTCAATTCCTGTCTTGCCAAACACTCTGTCCATGTCCAGGTTGCCGCTTCATAGCATATAGGGAAGAATGTTGTTTATATGTTCCATGTTAGTTTATGGTTGATTATAACGCCTAAATATTTAACTTCCTTAAAAAATGTTAGCCGAGTTCAATTCAGGGTCAGGGCATTCAGTTCATACTTTCGCCTCCTTGGGAATGAAACCAGCACTTTTCTACTAGAATTCACATTGAGTCCCTCCTTCGCACACCAACTTTTGATTATGTTAGGGCTACCTGCTTGTGGTTGGATACCACCTGATATTAACAGGCAGGTCATTGGTGTAACTTTGAATCTTAAACTCACTGTTGTTTAGCTTTACTAGCAGGTTGTCAATGGTCTATGACCATAGCAAACACTGCGTGAAAAAATAACTGAAGCATTGATCGATAGGTGCTAGGACTTTTTTATATATTGAATAATTTTGCTTGTTTGGCCAGACATGAGAATGCTATTTTTATGTATTTTAGAACAGTACTATAAGCTTTCAATTCTTTTGAATTTTGAGCATTATGTTTTTTTTAAATCTCTGCACCAATTCGCCTTGAAGATTGGGTCATTTGTCTTGGGGAAAGGTAAACTACCTAATCTTACCTGAATGTAGAACCCGTCAAATTTCGAAAAGTCTAATAGAATTTTCATGGGAATCTTGAAAATTCAGCGTGGAAAGTTGTTCAGTTGTATTTATTCAGTTCCAATCATTTGGTAATAACAAATCTCACCTGAAAAAAGTATTTTTTTTTGCAATTTTACTTGAATATTTGTTTTTTTTTTCATAACTATTTCTACGGTTTTAAATCCAATCAAATACAAAATATTTAAAAAATTTCAGGGGCATTGTACGAACAAACAGTTTCTGGGATATGCTGGTCTTCAGGAAGGTCCAGGAAGGTATGGGAGGAAAACTTAGGTTAATGTTGGTTGGTTCAGCGCCGCTATCAGAGCATGTGCTGAATTTCATCAGGTGTGCCTTAGGATGTGTAGTAAGTTCCAATACCTACTTCATTCATCAACATTGTTAAATATTACATAATGTAAAAGGGAAGTTTCAAGAGCAAATCATTTCAGTCATTACAACTGCTAAAAACAAGAAATTGAATTCAAAATTGCTATTTTGATCTATAATTCATATATGTTTTCCATTTTTCTACCACCAAAATATTTAAAAAAGCTGCATAGTAGACAAATTAATATCTTTAAAAAGAAATAAAATACAGTCACAACTTGAAAAATCAAATTGTGTAACAATTCGGAAAATCGATGAGCCTTGATGTTTTGTCCAGTGTTCTATTTGTTTTCTTCATTTATTCTGAATGTTCTATTCTTTTTTCTTGTTTTGATGCAGTATATTATGTAACCTCTCACACATTCTCATCTGAAAGTTGAGAAAAATATCCAGAAATGGAAAATTGATCA
The DNA here is from genome assembly GCA_018342105.1 of Gonioctena quinquepunctata. Lineage (NCBI taxonomy): Eukaryota > Metazoa > Arthropoda > Insecta > Coleoptera > Chrysomelidae > Gonioctena > Gonioctena quinquepunctata. The sequence goes on from JAFIRS010000654.1 coordinate 301,406, forward strand.
AGAATGTGGAATATGTAATATCTAGTAGAAAATAGCTACTTTCTGGGCACTATGCCAACTCTGGACTACATCTGATATATTTTGAAAGGACCCTAACTTGAAAGAAATAATCTGAACATTGAAATTTAGATAGTTGTTTTTTTATTCAGTCTTAATTGAGAACTCACACAGATGAAAGAGGCAAAAAACAACGTTTTTCGAAAAAGAGGTAGAAATCACTTATACATGCATGTTGCAGGAGTGGTACTCTTTTCCTTCTTTTTCGAAAATATAATTTTTTGCCTCATTGATCTTGAGTTTTCAATTCAACATGAATACTTCCTAGGAACTACCAAAGTTTATTTATCAGTCTCAGATGATTCCACATCTGATTATATGAATACTTCCTAAGAAGTTATCTTGTTCTTCTTCCTATCTTCAAAGAAATATTTGAATTTCAAATCATCAATAAATTTTTATAGGTCGTGGAAGGTTATGGTCAAACAGAATGTACGGCCCCCATCACTCTCTCGATACAAGGGGATCATGTTCCGGGCCATGTAGGTCCACCTGTTGCCTGTTGCTGTGTTAAACTGGTCGATGTACCAGAAATGGAATACTGGTCGAAAAATGGCCAGGGAGAAGTGTGTGTCAAGGGCACAAACGTCTTTCAAGGGTACTATAAGGATCCCGAAAAGACTGAAGAAGTGATTGATGAACAGGGATGGCATCATACCGGAGACGTTGGGATGTGGATGCCCGTAAGTTTATATTAATATATATGTGAATTATCACAACATGCAGAAAACACAAAATGGTATATTATATTTTGTTGAAATGAAACCTCCAACGATATGCTACTGAATGAAGCTCAAAATGGCCGTACGTTATGACTCACGGCCACAACTTGGTGCAGCCACTATGTGTTTTGTACGTAGGTCAGTGGATGAATAGATTCGTGTGCTTGCTTATTAGTTATAAATTGTATCTTATGTAAATTAAATTGGTGGAGTGATACAGTTTGATATGTGTTTATAAGTGTTCATGTCGCAGGAATACTCTGATATGGTTGTTATTTTTGCAAACCAAAAAGTCACTTCTAACATAACCAGCGTTGATGGTGTGAGTTCCTACTCTGATGAAGGAAATTTGGTTTGGCTGAGTTCTTCGCATTCCATTAGATTTGAAGCCATAGTCGGCGCATTTCATTAAAAAAAAGGTATATAATAGAGATCTTGTTTATATATAATAACTATTAGCAACTCACTAAAACAGTGGAACTAAAATGCAGTGGAATCAACATAGTATTAAAATTATATACTAATAAATTCCTGATATTCTCATTTGAATTGTTGTAATAGTTGATATAAATAGTGCATCAGTTGCGCCGGTTAATTTAATCCATCACTTGATTTGAGTTATACATTTTTTTATTTATCAAAATGAAACACGATTCGAGCTACCTGTTCATAAACTACAAAATTCGTTCATCATCTTGAAATTTTGATAAAAAATGCTTAATCTTTTACATCAAAAACTCCTGATACCAATTTTGAATAAATTCATAAATCACAAATATCCTGGTAGGCCACTCAATAGCGATTTTTTCGTGACAAAAATAGTACCAGGAAACCGACTGTGCCATCATACAAAAGACGGTCCGTAGTTGTATCCTGTTATGTTTCTCACTCACAACTATCCTTAATTTGATTTGTTGAAAATATGAACGGGATGTTTACAAAATCAGATGTGGAATCATCTGCGACTGAAAGATTAACTTTAGTCACTATCTTCCATCGTCAAGATAACCTCTTGTGGGGTATTCATGTTGAAAAGGGAAACATTCTCAATTGAATATTGATAGAAAGATTTTTCTGTGAATTGAAAAATCCACGATAAAAATAAAGTTATTTTTTATGAATGTCTAAAGAAAACAACTTCTTCCCCGGCTAAAGCCACGCTGGACATTGAACTACATCTGATAGCTATTCTAAAAAAAACCTAACTCAAAAAAAAATATCTGAAATTGAAAATTTGCATTTTTATTCAGATAGTTATTTGATTTTCTATTCCAGTCTTAATTAAGAACTCATGAAGATGAATGAGGCAAAGAAGAATGTTATCCAAAAAAGAGTACTCACCAGAAATCATTCGTAACATTGATGCAAGAGAGACATCGCATTCACTAGGTCTTCAATACATTTTTGTCGACGAAAATCTATTTCACGCTTCCACGATCATCAGGAAGACCGGAAGAAATGGGAAACACATTATCATAAAGCAATCTCACTTTGCAAAGATGGAAAAAGTTAGAATAATTTCTTTTGGAGAGACACTTTGAAATTAGTGTTTTCTGACATTAAAACCTTAATTTGTTATAAACATTTGAGAGCAAAAAATTTTTTTTTAGTTTTGTCCTTGTAACATGAAAACTAAGGAAGCAATCTTGATGCTCCCAATGGACAAATCGTAGAGAATAAAATGAACTTTAGATCATCTCGATTGGATTATTGGTATTGGAGAAAAAACATAAAACTCAGCTTTTTTTTTAAATCCATAACACCGCCATTTTTCATGTTATAGTGCTGGCTCTCCGCAACATAGTAGTGATTGATATGTACTTTAGGTGTAAAAATCTCAGGCGCTGTCGGATCATTAGTTTTTGCATAATTGAAATTTGAATCTTTTAATGCATTGTATTGGAGCAAGCCTGGATGCGTCATGGGTGGTCCAATTTCAATTTGTCAAAAAGATTTTGAAAGTTGAAGTATAGTACTACAAATTTTGCGTTAAAATTCTGCGAAATAGGTGAGAAACAGACACGGGGAATCGTATATATAAGATTGATAAGATACGCTTCCTCGCGTCTGCTGCTCTACACCCACTACTCGGCCGCTTTCATGCGCTTGCCCGTTTTCGGTGATGTTTGCAAGTACATTTCTCACCAATTTTGCAGCATTTTAACGCAAAATGAGAATATACGTTTTGTACTATTCTTCTACTTTTAAAATCTTTCTGAAAAATTAAAACAGGACCACTTATGACGCATCCAGACTTGCTTCAATAAAGGACATTGAAAAATTCAAATTGCAATTATGCAAAAACGTACACATCAATCACTACTATGTTGCAAAGAGCCCGCGATACAACTTGAAAAATGGCGGTGCCAGACTTCATTTTTTTCTGATTCTCTACAATTTGTCCATTGATAGTATCGAGATTGCTTCATTAGTTTTCATGTTACAATCGGAAAACAAAAAACACGATTTGTTGCTCTTAAATGTTTATAACAAATTAAGGAATGATATTTGGGAGTAGAAAACTGGATATAACTACGAAATTTGAGTGAAAATATGAATTTGCCCTATTTATGGGTATGTAACCCATAAAAATACAGATGCATTTGATCAGATGCCTCCTAGTTCCACTATATCAGTTTTTTTTTTTTTCAGAATGGCACACTGAAAATAATTGACAGAAGGAAGCACATCTTCAAGTTGTCACAAGGAGAATACATTGTTCCAGAGAAAATTGAAAATAGTTACAGTCGTTCCCAATATGTTAGTCAAGTTTTCGTGCATGGAGAATCATTAAAAGTAAGTTTAGTCAGATATATAAGTGAATATTTTTTACGATAATTGAAATAATTTATCTTTTTTGAAATATTTACATTTGTTCAGAATATCTCAGTAAAGTTCAGGCAGATGAAAGGGTTGGGGAATATTTTTTGTACGATATTCCAAAATATGTATTATTTATCTCATTTCAATGCAAAAGATTGGTGCAACAAATATATTTGTTCCATGTTGTCAATAACAAAGACCTATCTTCTGATTTTTATTTACTTTGCTGTTGCACACAATGATGAAGATCATTTTGGTACAAATTATGAAAATTTGAATTAACAACTTACTTTCAATAAAGCTTCTGATGTTTTTACTAAATAAAATAGAAGCTTAAAAAATCTGCCATATTCTTTAAAAGAATGAACTTTTTATATTCCAATACGTTTGTAATAATCAACAAATAAATATAAACAAAACTTTCATCAATTCAAAAAATACCGCTTTTCTCAATATTGTTATATATTTTTTTCAGTCTTGCATCATAGCAATAGTAGTGCCGGACGTGAATGTGATAAAGTGCTGGGCACATGAAAATGGTATTCCCGGCACTCTCAGTGTGTTATGTAACAATTCCGAAGTCAAAAGGCTCATTATGGATGACATGATTTCATGGGGAAAAGAAGCTGGACTCAAATCATTCGAACAAGTAAGTGTTGGAATTACAATTGAATTATTAGTGTTCCAGAACACAGAACAGTAATAGTCTCACTATGATAACGCCAAAGCGCTATCTAATTGTATAATCGAAGTTTTTAAACTACGAGCCTTTGTTGTTAACAAATGAGTATTTGTAATCATGTTAAATGATGGAACTGGGTAATATTTCAGTGTTCTGTGCATACTTTTATTTTTCTATTATTTTACTCTCTTTCCTCCTGGAAAGTTTTTTTTTTATGTTACTGTTAGACCATATTAACTTGTTAAGAGATATATAACTTTGGAAACAATAAAGTATATTGAATTGAATATACAATAATTGTAATATTACTCTATATTTTTAACCGACGAAACCAAAAAGGAGGAGGTTCTCTAGTTATGTATGAACAAGCATAACTTTTTACTGAGGCGTCCGATAATTCTTTTTTCAGTGGATAGGGTGTACTTCAAAGTTGGTCCCATTTGAATTTAAAAGATGAAATCCACCCCTAAGGGTAGCAAAATGAAGGATATTGATCACTCACCCTCTGAATTCTGGTCCGTTAACATTCTGATAATTATTTTGAAGTAATTTAATGATCTTCGTTGTTTGTTTGTTTGGTGCCGACTCAAAATTAGTTACTTACATTAGTTTAGGAGCTTAGTTATTGAGACTAAGAAGGTTTATTTTATTTTTTACTTTTCAGTTCCGTATTTCGTCGGTTTAATTTTTTGTTAAAAAGTTTTGTAGAAATACATGAAAACTTTTTAACAAAAAATTAAACTGACAAAAAATCAACTGAAAAGCAAAAAATAAAATAAACCCTAGTCTAAATGACAATTGAGCTCCTAAACTAATGTGAGTAACTGATTTTGAGTCGGCGCCAAACAAACAATTATCGAAGATCATTATATTACTTTGAAAGAAGTAATCAAAATGCAGCCGTGCATCTCGCTGCCATCATTTTACGCTTTATCTAATTCAATTGCTAGTTTGTTTGGCGCCGACTCAAAATCAGTTACTCACTTGGTTTAGGAGCTCAATTATCATTTAGACTAAGAAGGTTTATTTAATTTTTTGCTTTTCAGTTGATTTTTTCGTCGGTTTAATTTTTTGTTAAAAAGTTTTATTTTTCAATTTTTGATGCTGAAATCTACTAATTACTACCTACTTGATTTTTGATTACTTCCAAAATACTTACTTACCTAGCTCACTTCAACTATTAACTATTGAATAATATGATTTTCTATTTTAACTATTTATTGTTATATAATATAAATTAATTTCGAAAGTTCTGGTTAGTTGATTTCATCACTTTGTATATAATTCCATCCTTCCATGGAATGTAATCATTTTGACGGATGTAGGAGGGTCTGTCAATGTCAACTACATATATGTGCCAAAGTTCACAAGTGAAAAATCAATCATCCCCTATTTTTCTACCCATAGGGGTGGATCATTTCATTCCACATTGGAATATGATCAACTATGAGGTATACCCTTTCTAATGAAAAAAGGATCATCCAAATCCGAAAACCCACTACAAAGTTATGCCTGATAGAATCGGTTAACGGACCAAAATTCAGAGGGTGAACGATCAATATCCTTCATTTTGCTACCCTTAAGGATGGATTTTGTTGTTCAAATTGAAATGGGACCAACTTCGAAGTACACCCTATCCAATTAAGAAAGAATCATCGGAATCGAACCGCTCTGTGAAAAGTTGTGTGTGATCATACATAAAAAAAAATATATACGGGTCGAATAGAGAACCTCCTCCTTTTTGGTTTCGTCGGTTAAAAAAAGTGTTTCTCAGTATGGAAATAAGCCTTTTCATGCATGTAACTGTTTGAAAGTATTCAATGTTTTTTTTTTCAGGTAAAAGACATTTACCTGCATCCAGACAACTTCAGCATCCAAAATGGCCTTCTGACGCCAACAATGAAAACCAAACGTCCACAAATCAGGGCTTACTTCAAGCCTCAACTAGACGACATGTACAGCAGACTTTCTTAAGTTGTTTATAGATAATATTTCAATTACGTGAACAAGAAGTAGTATAGACATTGAAGCACTATATTCTTGCAATATTTTCTATGATTAAATTGAGGAAGTTTCAAGGATGAGACTTGAAAACCCAGCAATACAATAAAACACGTCATTTATGGCATATCTAAAATATTTCATTTAAATAAATGATTTCATATTGCAGCATACTCATACTAGATTTAATTTAAAAAAAATTAATATCCGAGGGATCTCCTAGTATGCCAATGCTCAAGGTTTTAGGTATAAGTTATAGTAAGTGAAGTTTAAAAAAAAACAAAAACAATCAAAATGTGACCAATTGAAGAGGTCACAAGAGAACCAGTTTTTTCCACAATCATATGATATGAAACGCTGAATCGAAAAACAGATTTTTTTTGGAGTAGGTATCTTCCCCTTGGCCTCATTTGCTATATAATTCGAAGAAATTTTCAACTACTTTGGGTATTTGAAGAACAAAAAGATAATTCGATGGAAGTTTCACTGAATATACAAACAAATTGAACAATTTTTGTTTCTAATTTAAATTAAAACACTCTATTCTAATCTTACAATATTATCTTTAAAAGGGTGAACTGAAAAAATTCCGACCCAACAAAGATACGAGACATTTTTTTGTCTACATAGTCTCCTTGTAAGTCTACACACTTCTCCCAGCGATACTCCTTATAACCTGTCCGAGTAGTACTCTGCATCTTTCCCAGCAAAATAATTGTTTACGAAGGTGATAGCCTCCTCATTCAAAGAAAATATGTCCTTCCGGTGCAATTTTTAGCTTGGGGAACAGTGGTTGCAGTTTTTGGACGTCCCGAACGTTCATCATCTCCCAAGTTGGTACGGCAACGTTTAAATTCAGCCACCCAAAATTTCACGGTGGTAAATGATGATGCAGAGTCCCCATAAACAGCGTCAAACTTACCTTTGATGAGAGCGGGCGTATTGCCTTAAAAAAATGTTATGACAGCTTGATACTCGATTTTTTCCATTTTCACAAAAAGACTCGCATCCACTCACTTAAACGATTGTCAAGCAACAACTGCCCTTTCAAAATATGCGCAAACACATTCCCTAGCTATTGTTCAGGTCGGAAAATTGTTACTTTCCACTTCTCCTTCTCTTCTAATCCTCAGGTATTTTTATGGAACAATAGTTTTGTTTGAAATTGCTTTTTTATGGAGAGTAAATTGAAGAGAGGAATTTTTTTGTGTATCATGAAGGGGAGAAGTAGAAAGCCAAAAGTTCATGTGAATTTTGTTGGATCTACACAGTGCACACCCATTTGTTTTGGTCGACTCATGTTCTGTGACCTCTTCAAATATTGTTTTTATAAGTAGTTTGAAGAAGGTTGTATTTATATAGTCATAGCTTTTGATGATTCGAAACTGATTCTTGTATTTCTTTCGCAAAGAGCTAGATAGAAAACTGTTTTTCCCCCATCATGTCTAGTCTCTGATGTGTATGTATAGTGTATTCCATGCTGTATAGGATATTATTTCGTAAGAAATTGGTGCTAATACAAAATAGGTTTCTGGAATGATTTAGAAAAATTTGCATGATTCAAAATGTTGACCGGTATCATAGCTAAATGACAATATGTTTATGTATCTTTTCAGCTGATCTTTACTATACGAAGGAATAATATTCAGGGTGTATTTTAACTTATTGCGCAGCTTCATAATGCAAGCTTATAACTAAGCACAGTGGTTTAAAACAAAATACGTAAATTTTACGTCAATTGCAACTATATTTTTGAGAGCCACTATCGGAGTTGTAAGGAAACGCTGGCAATTCCTGGATGCAAGAAACAACAGTCGACAACAAGTTACTTACATAATAATTAAAGGTAAAACTGATAAAAATTTATTTTGTTTGCTTGAGTATTCATTCAAATACCGAACAGATTGTTTGAGAAATGTGAAAGAGAGTACGAAGGATTCTCATTCAAAATCCAAGCTGTTTAGATGAAATAATTCAACACAATTTCAAAGCACAATGCAAAAACAAACGTCAATCATTGTCGAAAATTGATTCCAGAATTGAGCCATCCTACAGTCACTAATCCACTGATTTAGTTAGCGTTTAGTGTTGAAGTTAAATTTGTGTCAAAGTGTGAAGTATTTCAGCTGTAGTCAAATGTAGGTTTCAGAGGACATGTATTAATTTTTTTCTTGCTTGTCATCAACTTTTCATAAGAAAAATGTTTTTTTTTTTCATCAACTGCTGGCAGTAGTGCAGTAAGTCGGTGCACCCTGAATATTCTTCAAACAACAGTCATATTGTATGATGAAATTGATGTGGTGTGAAATTTAAGAATGGAAAAACCTCTACCCTACCCCCTACCAATATGAAATATAAATATTTTGAAGATATTGAAGGTTTCATGATTTTTTGTGTATTCAGGAAAAATATAGTTATAAATTAATTCGACAATACAGTCTATCAATTGATTTTCATTTTCTGTATAGTTAAAAAATATGTGATATGCAAGCGTAGTTCAACATTTTCACCTGTACTTAAATTTAAGATTAAAACATGTGGAAAGAAACGATTATCTGTTATATATTTTGGGTTTATTACATTTCTGTGAAACAGAATTACGTAAACATGTTAGGATGAGGGAACACAAAGTATCTTGACAGATTTGAGTGAAATCTCATTCAAGGGTTTTTGTGTTAAAAAATAAATGCCTTCTATTCTGTCGTGCTAAATTCTGCTGATTTTTCGATAGATGCAGTTCTTATATACCTGATGAAAATTTACTATTGTGTTACCTCAGTCTTATTGAACTAGACACTTTTTATCAGTCATATGAGAATTACATATCACAACAATTCAGTCAAATTGACCACGATGGGTTTTACAGAAAAGTGCATATTTTTTGTTGAAGTAAATAAAAAAAATTAACAGCTCTAAAAAGTTTTTTATTCTGTACCTAATAAACATACCTCAAATCGGTCAAAATACTTTAGATACAAGAATTCCAAATCTTAAACAGCTGAATTATTTTTCATGATGGAATCTAGATGATAGGTCCAGATTTTTTTTATAACATTCATTAGGAATTGTCCATATTGAAATTTATTAAAACTAGCCTTGAAATTGTTCACTATTGTACCACTTTTTTATTATAATTCAATCGAATCTTGCCGTTAGCTGTACAATAAAATGTACTTAAAGTAATGCGTATTCGAATTGTTTCTTTTTTGAACTGTAGTTAGAATGTTATTTATTATTTTCAATCCAAAATTGCAAATAAAGTTATTGAAAAATTCAATGTTTTGTTTGACTTTAAAGAATTTATAAAATAAAATATATGATTCAGAACTGGCTAAAACTCTGAAAAATAAATAAATCTCGTTTGCTTGAAATTCTGGATAACAGATACCCAGTTATCAATTTTGGTTTTAAATTGGGCAGTCAACCCTACATCCTTTCACTATTCTGACAAGTAATATTGAAACAACAAAATTAAAAAACTGCAGCCTTAATACTAAACATTGACAAGGCATTTGACAGTATCTGGCACAGAAGTCTATCTTTTATTCAAAGTGCCTGAACTAGGGTGTCCCGACTAGAGGGTGGACTGAGAAAATTCCGACCCAACAAAGATACAAGACATTTTGTCTTCAAATTAATTTTTGTTTTTAACTGTCGAAACCAAAAAGGAGGAGGTTCTCTAGTCAACGTGTATATATTTTTTTTTATGTATGATCACGCATAACTTTTTACTGAGACGTCCGATTCCGATAATTCTTTTCACAGTGGATAGGGTGTACTTCGAAGTTGGTCCCATTTGAATTTAAAAGATTAAATCTACCCCTAAGGGTAGCAAAATGAAGGATATTGATCACTCACCCTCTGAATTCTGGTCCGTTAACCGATTCTATCAGGCATAACTTTGTACTGGGTTCTCCGATTTGGATGATTCTTTTTTTAATAGATAGGGTATACCTCATAGTTGATCATATTTGGATTTTGAATGGAATTATCTACCCTTACGTGTAGAAAAATAGGGGATAATTGATTTTTCACTTCTGAACATTGGCACACATATGTAGTTGACAATGACAGATCGCTAGTGTCATTATCACAATCAATATATTCTGAGAGGATGGAATGATATACAAAGTAATGAAATGAACTAACCAGAACAACAAAAATAATTCATATTACAACAAATAGTAAAAGTAGATATATCCATATATATATATATATATATATATATATATATATATATATATATATATCATCCATAAATACAGTATCAGAAAACATTTATCTGGGGTACGGACAGAAATCTACACGAGCAACAAGGAACGCAATGATATGATAATACCACATAAACAAGAGAGACGCACTGCTGTGCGCCCCTCTTGTTACCCCACCCGACACATTAACTGACCACGTGGCAATGCTACACAGCGCACAGCGAATCGACTCATTTCTTGCCGAGCCTTGGTTGCGAAAACAAAAGACCGTGACAATTTATTACCTTTTGAAACATGCCGCCTATTTACACAACCGCAGAGAAAGTACAGATCGTTAAGTGGTACTTTGAGGGTAATTCTGTACAAGATACTAGAAATCTATTCATTTGCATATAGACCTGTACCTACGGAAGCGACTGTCCTTTTAATTATTAATAAATTTCAGAATTTTGGGTGTGTGGCAGCACATTGCAAAAAATGTTGTCCCACAAATCCACCACCGCATCCTAGACAAATACCCGAGGAACGGGAAATAAGAGAAACACAAGTGTGTGCAAAAACGACACAGAAGTGAATTTGAATGAAAGAACTGTAAGGAATATTTTGAAGAGAAACGGTTATCATTGTTTCAAAGTCAAGACCACACAAGAACTTTTGCCTGGAGACCATTTCAGACGTACGGAGTTTTGTGAAACGATGGTCGAAAAATGCAATAGGGCATTTTGTGTAAATGATGACTTTCTAAAGAAGGTGTTATTTACCGATGAATCGTCCTTCTCAATTCATCGAAAACACAACCCATCCGTAGTATGTTATTGGTCTCGTAAAAATAAACATTTGAGTATTGCTGTGCTGACACAGTACCCAAGAAAATTAAATGTGTGGACGGGACTTCTAGGCGATCACGTCATAGGCCCATTTTGTATTGAAGGGAATTTAAATGCACCAAAATATTTGCAACTTTTGCAAAATCAAATTATTCCTGCAGTTCGCGCTCTTCCGATTGACTTTAACGACATGTGGTTTCAACAAGATGGTTGTCCTGCCCACAATGCAGGCACAGTGGTTACATTTTTGAATCAATTATTTCCCGATCAGTTTATTTGTACGCGAGGTACAATCAACTGGCCACCTCGATCACCAGATGTAGCACCTCTCGATTTTTATTTCTGGGGCATGCTAAAATCGGAGGTATATCGGCATGAGTTTGAACGTGCCACCAATGTATAATTTTATAATTGTTTTTCTGTTAGAAATAAGTTTTTTGTTTTTATTCTTACAGAAATATCGTTTGCTTTTGTTTATGTTTAAGAATTTTTTTTTGTTTTCGCGGCCACCACGGCACCAAAGATATTTTGATCTACCTGTCATCAGACAGATTAAATTGAATCAATGATTTAGTTTAATTTGTTCAAATTATCTGATGTGAAATTATCGTAAAAAATTCTTCTTCATTGCAGCGCACACATACTCCCGACTGCTGCTGGTATGATACTGACGTCCTGAGCTAACCGCTCTGACTCTCCTATTTCTGTGTCGTGACGTCGATATCCCTTCCTCGAGCGAGTCGAGGAGAAATTGTAATGCTCTCTCAACATATAGCAAGCTATTCTTTACGCTCTCATGAAACCACCATACCCAAGATAAATACTTTCTGATACTGTATAATGGAAACAGTATGCCTCGTACACAAATCTAATTTTAATAGAGTAAACACTTATTCTACCTGACAAAATCAGCATTTAAAACTGCCAATTCCTTCATCTTATCTTGTGAAAGATTCATTAATATATAATGGATGCAAGATATTCAACCACTTGCCAGAAAATATAAAAGGAGTGGTATCTGGTGTTATTTTTAGAAAAGAAGTCAAGGCATTGCTTTCTGATAGACCCCACTATAGTTTAGAGGAATCTTTCAACGATCGTACTATTTTATAGATGGAGGGAACTCAACTTTTTATATAATTTTAACTTTCTACTTTATATTTAATTTTAACGTGTCTTATTGGTTTTTATTAGGCGTTTTAAATTGTGACCTTACATTTGATAGATATAAGATATCCAACTTTTTATTTAATTTTAACCATTTGTTTTTGTTTTGTATTTTTTTGACCATTTGTGTTTTTCACAGATTAACAATTAGTGATTTAACCATTTTAACATTTTAATCTTTTACATTATTATATTAGGTGTGTGTGTACTGTTTATTTATTGACCTTTTTGTTATTTTAAAGCTGACTCCACACTGTCTCACCTGTAATAATTATAATGATGGTTGTTATGATCTAACACATGCTTTGTCAATGAGATTATGATTCTTTGGACAATAAAGTATATTTTGATTGATTTGATTGATTGAGAGAGATAATCATATTGTTTAACTGGTAATAGTTGAAGTAAGGTGGGTAAGTAAGTATTTTGGAAGTAATCAAAAAACAAGTAGGTAGTAATTAGTAGATTTCAGCTACAAAAAATTGAAAAATAGAAACTTTTTAACAAAAAATTAAACCGACGAAATACGGAACTGAAAAGTAAAAAATTAAATAAACCTTCTTAGTCTTAATAACTAAGCTCCTAAACTGATGTAAAAAACTAATTTTGAGTCGGCGCCAAGCAAACAATCAACGAAGATCATTAAATTACTTCAAAAAAATTATCAGAATGTCACCGCCCAACTCGAAGCCATCATTTTACGCCTTAGCTAATTCATTCGCTTGTTTATTTTTCAACAAGGACTAATTAACAAATGCCTATTGTTAATTAGTTCTTATTTTTCGGACCTCGGTTTTCATAAAAAACGGCATAAATGTTTGCATAATAGCTCAAAAAAATGTTCGCTTCCTGGAGCCCTTCTTATATATATATATATATATACAGTAAAAACCGAATATAACGACAGATCGGTTATAACAACCGAATGGCAAGGTCCCGGCCGAATCTATATAAACTAATAAGTACACATACCGCCTATAACGACATCGGATACAGCGACATATCGCTTAAAACGACGAAACTTTATCGATATACATCGGCTATTCATCGGCTATAACGACCAACCGTTTACCTATTCCAGCAAAACAAAACATTTCGAACAATTTTCACCTTTATACTAATAATATGAAGGAATATTTTGCTATATAACCTCTTTCCCGCTCTTTGCCATGTTTTACGACTTATTCAGTGCGATAGTTGACCACGTGAATTACAGGTTGATTTTAAAACTTTTGGTTTAGATCGTGTGTTTACACGTTACTATGTTGCAAAAACAAAATAGGAAAGTGTTTAATATTGAAGAAAAATCACATATTATATGTAGATTAGAAAATGGCGAGTTAAATAGTGAAATTGCAAAGGAATGTGGAGTCTCACACTCTACGATATCAACGATTTGGAAGGATAGAGATAAAATAAAAGCTCTTTTCGAGAACAACTCTTTGAAAATTAAACGATCGAGGACATCTGAACATAAAGTTATTTGAAAACAAGTTCATAGGCATAACCTATCCCCATACTACAAACAGACATAATATATACATACATACTTGTGTATAATTCTTAAAATTAAAATCCCTTATGTTTTTTGTATATATATATATATATATATATATATATATATATATATATATAAAATATATACTTAAAAGATCACATTATAAAAGTTTTTATTTTCTTAATTATAATTAAAAAAATATATATATATGTTTTGTTATTGTTTTGCAACAAACAAAGGCATTCAATAACATTCGGAAAAAAAAATTTTTTAACATTTGTTTATAAACAATAATTTATAAGTTTAATATTTTAAAAAATATATATTTTTGCCATTTTGTTGTCTAGAGAATATGATTTTTTAAAAACGTTTTTCCTAAAAAAAATCTTATTGTTTATAATAGTTTTTTTTATATTTCCATTATTTAAATAATTAGTTGAGAATTGTTTTTTCTTTAAAAATCATAATTGGCATTTCTCAATAGAATAACAAATGATTACAAAAAATATAAAACAATTAATTGTTTATTAAGTTAACAATTTGTTATAAACAAATGCAAAATCTCATATATTTTTTTCTGAAACTACTAAAAATTTCAAAAACAACCATAAGCAACAAAGTGTTTTTAAACCGTAATTTTAGAAAAATCTATACAAAATGTTAAAAAAAAATTTCGACACTTGCATATGGTTGTTTTTGTAATTTTTAGTAGTTTCAGAAAAAAAAATGAGATTTGGAATTTGTTTATAATAAATTGTTAACTAAATAAACAATAAAAAATTTAATATTTTGTTGGTTATTCTATTGAGAAATGCCAGTTAGGATTTTTAGAGAAAAAATAATTCTTAACTAATAATTTAAATAATACACAATGAGAATAATTTTTTTTTAGACAACTAAATGGCAAATATATATTTTTTTTAATATTAAACTTATATATTTATTGTTTATAAACAAATGTTCTAAAAATTTTGTTTTCGAATTAAATGCCTTTGTTTGTTGCAGAAACAGCAATAGCAAAACATATAGATAAACATTTAAAAAAAAATTATAATAAACAAAATAAACAACTTTTAAAAACTTTTATAATGTAATCTTGTTAAGTATATATATATATATATATATATATATTTATATATACGGGGTGATTCTCTAAGGTGGCTCACCCCTGTCTTTTTTATTATTGAAGATAGAAAAACGTAATTTGGGGGTTGTGTATTGTAACGTAAATAAACTTAACTTGGTTCTACTAATTTATTTCACACTTAATCTACAACTTAATTTATATTACTACTCCACTGTATAGCTCGATCGTATGGGCTCGTTCAGACTGTGTCGACTCCACTTGAGGGTCGCCTATTTATCTCCGATACAGCATTCTCGATGTTTCGAATTCTGGCATGTTCCAATTGTTTCCAATATTGACCGTTGTTTTCCGTGGCAGAGCGACTGGATGGTTCTCGAATATCTCCGGGGATGATCTCATCGCTGTCGACGGCAACGCGCGAGGCGACAGGTCCGGCCTAGGTTCGTTACATTGCCCCCTTCTTAAAGACATTTCGTCCCGAAATTTCATCCTTGGAGTGTGACGATATCTGCATGACTCCCCATATCTGCACCGTGAAGTTCGATGGAAGTAACACTCCACGGTCTTCATGATCGGTCGTGGAAGAGGGTTACAGCAAACCAAAATCTTGACGCCGCTGGATCTGAATATCGCCTCCAGCATACTTCTTATGACTCTCCAGTCCAACCCATCAATACCACAGGATAATTTTGGAATTGCTAGATCCACCAGGTTCTGGTCCACCATAGTATCTCTTAGTTTGGTGAGACTCTTCCAGACATCTTCATAGGACGGTTTATCTTGGGAATGCCTCTTGGTAACTAGGTAGTAGATGTTTCTCTGGCCTTTCTTCAACTGTAGCACCCCACCAACTTCTGGATTCTGCTCCCGCAGTGTTTGGAGTTGACCAAATTTCTTGGAGAACACTACGGCGATGCCCCTGGACATTCGAAGATCTTCTGCCACACAGTGCGCTAGTGCGTAGTCAGCAGGCACCTCGAAAAGGTCTCGTGACTCCTCTCTAGTAACCCCATGTAGAACTTTCTGCCCGTTTGAATACAAGGACATAAACTTCTCGAACGTCATATCATCCTCCGGTGGCTTGAGGGTGCGAACTTGGTCATGGTTTCCAGCGTAAGGGGCCAACCTGTTGGACGACCCTTGGTTTCCCTCGGGGTGGCTTATGGATTCGGTACACAAGGTCGTTTATCCTTTTCACGATTTTATACGGGCCTTCCCACGAGTTCCGCAACTTTGGTGATAGTCCACGACGACGTTTGAGGTTGTACAGCCAAACCAGGTCATCAACCTTAAATCCTCCTGCGTCGGCCTTGATGTCATAGGTCTTCTTCATTTTATCGCTGGCACTCTGGATATTCAACCGGACTCGTTCGTGGATGTCGTCCATTCTCTGCCGAAGTTTGCTGACGTAGTCCTCTCCCGCAGTGTCTTGTCCTGGCGGTATCCCAAACTTCAGGTCACAAGGCAGTCGCAGTTCTCGGCCCATTATAATACTAGCAGGAGTTTGACCGGTTGACTCGTGTACTGCGGATCGATAGGCCATCAGGAACAAATGAAGATACTTGTCCCAGTCTCTTTGATGGTCAGAGACAACCTTGGACAAGTGGCGGTTGATCGTCCTGTTCATCCGTTCCACCATTCCATCGGACTGCGGATGTAGGGCCGTGGTTCTTGTCTTGCGGATGTTCAGCAGTAGACATATTTCTTGGAAAAGGTTGGATTCGAAATTTCTGCCTTGATCCGAGTGCAGCTCCATTGGAATACCGAATCGACATATCCATTCTTTCACCAAGACGTCGGCGACGGTGATGGCTTCCTGGTTGGGCAGGGCATAGGCTTCCGCCCACTTACTGAAGTAGTCCATTGCCACAAGGATGTATTTATTCCCGTGGTCGGATACGGGAAACGGGCCGGCGATGTCAATGGCGATTCTCTCGAACGGGCTGCCTACGTTGTACTGACGCATCGGGGCCTTGGGTCGTATTCGAGGTCCATTGCTAGCAGCGCATACAGCGCACTTTCTGCACCAGTCCTGGACGTCAGCTTGACAATTGGCCCAGTAAAACCGTTGCCTCACTTTCTGCAGGGTCTTCGTCACTCCCAGATGTCCTCCGGCGACTCCATCATGGATTTCCGCAGCACTTCCTCTCTTCTGTTCCTGGGAACAATTATTTGGCGTCTGTCTTCCCCACCAATGTCGGCCTCCAACACCCGTTTCAGGATCCCATTGTCCAGAATAAGAGAGTTCCATTGTGCCCAATAGGACTTAACAGCCGGCGAGTAACCTGCGACTTCCTGCCATGATGGTCTTCGATTGCCCTTCTTCCAGCTGACGACTAAGCCAAGGTCGGGGTCTCTCTCTTGGTCTTTCTGAATCTTGCTGTCATTCCAGTTGTTATCCATTGCCGCGGTTCTAAAAAGTGTTGCTTCTTTCTCTTCTGCTCGTCGGCAATGTGAGCAATCATCTGGACATGGTCTTCGCGACAAGGCATCTGCATTCTTATGGCTAGTTCCGGCTCGATGTTCGATCTCGAAATCGAATTCTTGGAGTCTCTCGATCCAACGTGCTACTTGACCTCAGGATTTTTGAACTGTAAGAGCCATTTGAGAGCTGCATGGTCAGTTCTCAACAGGAATCTTCTTCCATACACGTACTTGTAGAAGTGTTCCACTCCTTTACAACAGCTAACAGCTCTCGCCTGGTGACACAGTAATTGCGCTCTGGTTTGCTAAGCGTCTTGCTGAAATAACCAATGACCTTCTCCTGTCCCTCCTGGATCTGAGATAGGACAGCTCCAAGTCCCACGTTGCTGGTGTCCGTATCCAAAATGAATTTCCCTTTTGGTAGGGGATAGCTCAGTATAGGTGCGTTGATCAAAGCTCCTTTCAGCTTCCTGAATGAGTCTTGACGTTCTTCGGACCACTGGAACTTTGTTTGGCCTTCCGTGAGCTTGGTCAGTGGTTTAGCGATGTTGGCGAATCCCAGCACATATCGGCGATAGTATGTGCATAAACCAAGGAAACTTCGAAGTTGGTGAATGTCTTTTGGGATGGGCCAATCCTTAACAGCTTTGATCTTCTGGTCATCCACTGCTACTCCTTTCCCAGAGACAACGTGGCCGAGGTATCGTACTTCTTTTTGGAACAGATGGTATTTCTTAGGGCTCAGCTTCAATCCGGAGTTCCTCAGTCGCAGGAATACTTCCTCCAAGTTTTTCACGTGGTCCTCAAACGATCTGCCGACCACAATTATGTCGTCGAGATACACTAGACACGTGTTCCATGAGAGTCCCTTCAGTACTGTTTCCATCAATCTTTCGAATGTGGCGGGAGCATTACAGAGCCCGAATGGCATAACGGTGAACTGCCACAATCCTGAGCCGATGGTAAAGCAGTCTTTTCTCGATCTTCCTGAGCCAGTTCTACTTGCCAGTATCCACTCTTCAGATCAAGGGTCGAGAAAATCGTGGAACCAGCCAACGTGTCTAGGGTGTCATCTATTCTCGGGAGAGGGTAACTGTCCTTCTTCGTGACATTATTAAGTTGGCGATAGTCTACACAAAAGCGTGTCGATCCATCCTTTTTCTTCACCAGTACGACTGGAGAGGACCAGGGACTGTCAGATGGTTCGATAACTCCTTCTTTTCCCATATCACTGACTATTTTGTCAGCCTCTTCCTTCTTGGCAAGAGGAAGTCTTCTTGCTGATTGCCGGATCGGTCGGGCACCCCCAGTATCAATCTTGTGCTGGACCACATTAGTTCGACCTCCTTTTCCTTGTCCGGTATCGAAGATGTCTTGGTACTTCTTAACTAAATCTCTTAGTTTGGGCTGTTGAGCTGGTTTTATATCTTTGGAAGAGATGGCAACTAATTTTTCTAGTTCTGTGGGCAAGTTGTTGGGTTGGCTAATCGTACCTCGTACACTCCGGATTACTGAAGAAACTGACGAGCAGTGCCCCAATATTGTTCCTTTCTTCAAGGTCACTGGAAAATAATTGACATTCATGACCCTTACGGGCACAAATTTGTCAGCACGCAACAAGGTCTTCCCTAGTGCAATCCCTCGTCCAATTTTCTCATCATGAAGTTTGGGCTCGAACATCACCACGTTTCCACTGCTCGTACTCCCGTCCAGGCGAGCCTCCAGAATGGTTTCAGCCCTCTCAGGTACGCTTACATCTTCAGCCAACAACACACGGATCAACCCTCACTTCTCCCATGAAGCACCAGCTCTTCTCCGTTGACACGTAGGACGCCGTCTTTGAAATCCAATTCAAACCCTCTGGAATTCATGATGTCCATTCCGATGATTGCATCGTCTTCGATGTCCGCTACAAGTGCCTGATGTTTCACTTTAGTGCTGCCCAAAATTATTTCAATCGGTAGCTCGCCATATACAGTAGCTGGCTCCCCTGTTGCTGTGCGTAGCTTCCAAGTTGTCGGTTCAATCCGTTCCGGTGTTCTGGCAAAGGAAGGCCCGAGAATTGTCCAGTCGCACCTGTATCTAGCAGCATGGTGCAAGGCTCGTTATTGATGAGACCGTCTACGAAGACACCTTTGTTCTGTCGTTGAAGGATAGCGACATATGCGTTGTTAACCGGGGCTTGCGGACACATGCCGACGATTGCCCCTTCTCGTCGACCTTTTTAGTTTTCCTGCATCGGAGTCGATGAATGTTGGACATTTGCTACGCACATGTCCAATTTTGCCACAATTCCGGCATCTTATCTGTCTTTTCTCAGGCAACACTTCCTTCATCACTTTTCTTATGGCAGCTTCCAAGTTAGCAGGCTCCTGTGAGTCTTCCTCAATCGTTTGAACTTTACTTTGGCTTTTGCAGCATTGTTTTGCTGCTTCGAATTCCAAAGCGTGCCAGTGCGTCTACGAGATGTGTTGGACGAGCTAATATCAACGCTTGTCTGGTTTCTTGGTCACGGAGTCCATCCAAGAATGCCTGAACCGCTAATCGCTCCATTACATTTTCCGGTATGGCTGGATATGCGAGACGAATCAAGCGTGCAATGTCAGTTTCAAATTCTTGTAAGGATTCGCCCGCTTTCTGGCAGCGATTTTTCAGTTGGGAGTGGTATACGTGTTCCAAATGGGCGTGGCCATATCGTAATTCTAGATGTTTAATCAGCTGATCATAGTCCTCCTGTTCTTGGGCGGTGAGAGTTTGTAGAATATTTGTCGCTTCTCCACGTAATGCAAGTGTCAGTGCTACAGCTCTTTCCCCTGCATTCCATCCATTTGCTTTGGCCGCTGCTTCAAACTGCCGGCGGTAATTTGCTCATGGAGTTTTTCCGTCGAACTGAGGCGGCTTCATGGAAAGCTTCCCTATTTCTGAAATGACCTTGACATCTTTTATACCCTCTTGAACTTTATCCACGTTCAAACTCAAGTCCAGCATTGCATTTTCGTTAACCATCTCTGTGGAGGACGCACTATTAATTTGTTTTTCCAGCTTACTGATCGTTTCCTTTATTTTGTCCATTTCTGCCTCGACCCCATCTTTGATTTTATCTACCTCCGTGTTCATTTGCTCCCTAATTTTATCTATCTCTGTCTCAACGGTTCCCATTCTTTCTTCTAGAAAATTAGCCACACCACACAATTCTTTTTTTAGGCCTTCTGTGTTTTCCAGGAACTTCTCTTCCAGGCTTCTTGAATTTTCTAGAAGCTTCTCTTCCAGATTTCTAGAATTTTCTTGAAGCTTCTCTTCCAGATTTCTAGAATTTTCTTCAAGCTTCTCTTCCAGATTTCTAGCATTTTCTTCCAGGCTTCTTGAATTTTCTAGAAGCTTCTCTTCCAGATTTCTAGAATTTTCTTGAAGCTTCTCTTCCAGATTTATAGAATTTTCCTGAAGTTTCTCTTCCAGATTTCTAGAATTTTGTTGCAGTTCTTCTTTCACGGATTTAGTAGTTTCTTCGAGTTTATTCATTACCAAACTTAAATCACCTCCGGGAACTTCGAATAAAAATGTTTCGGGGTCCTCACCTTCTTGTATAAGTCCTTCTGCAAGTCTTTCCTGGAGTACTTGCTTTTTACCTGTTGTTGCCAGTTCCCTTTCCTCCAATTCCTGTTTCAATTCCGCTACCTTCAAATCCGCAAGGCGCACTTTTCTTGAACACATTTTGTCTTTGACGAGGTATCAGTCTGTTTTACACGAAAAGTTATCAGTTTGTTAAAAATTCACTTCGCGAATTCTTTTCCACGGGCCACCAGTCTATTGTCTGTTTCACGCGAAGAGTGTATCAGTTTATATTCCCACGCACAATTGTCCACTTCGCGAAAACCGGGCCACTGTCTATTTTCTGTTTCACGCGAACAGCGTATCAGTTTATATTCCCACGCACAATTGTCCACTTCGCGAAAACCGGGCCACTGTCTATTTTGGGCGTACAGAAAGGTCTATCAATTTATTTTTCTGACTATCCACTCCACGATCACTTGTTTATTTTCAAAATCTCACTTCCGACACCAATTGTAACGTAAATAAACTTAACTTGGTTCTACTAATTTATTTCACACTTAATCTACAACTTAATTTATATTACTACTCCACTGTATAGCTCGATCGTATGGGCTCGTTCAGACTGTGTCGACTCCACTTGAGGGTCGCCTATTTATCTCCGATACAGCATTCTCGATGTTTCGAATTCTGGCATGTTCCAATTGTTTCCAATATTGACCGTTGTTTTCCGTGGCAGAGCGACTGGATGGTTCTCGAATATCTCCGGGGATGATCTCATCGCTGTCGACGGCAACGCGCGAGGCGACAGGTCCGGCCTAGGTTCGTTACAGTATTATAGTTCAATTTACATTTGTTGACATATTTACTTGCTTTGCCGTACTTCCGGTTTGACCGGAAATAACCCCAACTTTCGATTTTCAAATGGGACATCCTGTATATTTTTACTTATTTCGATCGAGAATTATATTCTAAATCCAACAACACCAACATCTTTACGATAACGACCACAACCAAAGATTAACTTATTGCAATTGGTTTTTGACTAAATACAGAAAAGATGTACGTTTTTCATTAAAAATTATTTATTCAGATGAAACCCGATTCACCAACTTGGGTCTGTTCAATCGGAATAATAAAAGGTACTGCTCACAAACAAATTTAATTCTGATGCAAGAAAATTTTCAAGAGCGATTTGGTTTCAATTGGTGGATGGGTATTATCGGAGGAAAACTTTTGGGGCCAATAATTTTTGACGGACAATTTACTGCGGAAAGATATCTACAGTTCCTTAGAAATCAAATTAATGATTTCGTTGAAGATTTGCCACTGGCTAACAAAGTTGATATATATCTTAAACATGAAGCGCCACCTCACAATTCTCAAGTCATAAGAGAACATCTGAATGACATCTTCCCAGAAAAGTGGATTGGCACTTATGGATCTATTCAGTGGCCTGCGAGGTACATTCTTAAGTTGTCATATTTTTTCATAATGTATTATTTCTTTTTCATATTCTAGATCACCAGATCTTACTCCGCTAGTTTTTTTTCTCTGGGGAACAATTAAAAATAAGTTGTATAAAACAGCATCAGCTACTCGTGAAGAACTGGAGTATAAAGTAAGGGTGGCAGTCCAGAACATCACTGCGGAACAGCTAATCAATGTGGTGCGCGCAACAATTGAAAAAGTTGAACTTTGCCGTGATTAAGAAGGAGGTCATTTTGAAAATTTAGAACCTCAAAGGACTAATTTGCGACTTAAATAATTCTTAAAACGACTGTGAAGTCATAAGCCTCAAAGTCGTATTTTTCCCATGTTACTTGATCAAGAATGAAGCGATTTACACAATCCATGGCATTCTAGATCAAAAAATAAAAATTGAGATAAAATTTACTTTATTTGTCAAATATTGACAAGTGAAGTTTTGTTGGATTTAGAATGTCATTCTCAATCGAAATAAGTAAAAATATATATGATGTCCCATTTAAAAATCGAAAGTTGGGGTCATTTCCGGTCAAACCGGAAGTACGTCAAAGCAAGTAAATAGATATGTCAAAAAATGTAGATTGAACTATAATACACAACCCCCAAATTTCGTTTTTCTATCTTCAATAATAAAAAAGTTATAGGGGTGTGCCACCTTGGAGAATCACCCGGTATAAGAAGGGCTCCGGAGCGAAATTTTTTTAGAGCTATTATTCAAACATTTATGCCGTTTTTTATGAAAACCGAGGTCCGAAAAATAAGGACTAATTAACAAATGCCTAACTTGTTGAAAAATAAACCATTTTTTCCCCAACAGGACCTTGTTCTTTCGAGTGTTAAAAACACACCATAATTTATTCAAATTTTTTAATTGATATTTGATACTATGAAAAAATATTTTATCATCTATATGAGTTCTTAATCAAGACTGGAATAGAAAATCAAATAACTATCTGAATGAAAATGCAAATTTTCAATTTCAGATTTTTTTTGAGTTAGGGCCTTTTCAGAATATCTATCAGATGTAGTTCAATGTCCAGCGTGGCTTTAGCCGGGGAAGTAGTTGTTTTCTGTTAGACATTCACAAAAAATAACTTCATTTTAATCGTGGATTTTTCAATTCACAGAAAAATCTTTCTATCAATATTCAATTGAGAATGTTTCCCTTTTCAATCTTTAATATTATTTGGAAGGTGATTGTACATTTTGCAGCCGTTATATATAATTGAATCCTTAACGAAGTGGAAGATGGTAATGGTAGTTTGAGATGGTTACTTTGACGGGTGGCGTACCTATTCTCTGTAATGAAATTTTGTTTGTGTTTATTTATGAGGCACACTGTTTCAAGTATAAATATTGATACTACCGTGAGTATGTTGTGTTGCTTGAAGTGAAGTCTGCACGAATCGCGAAATTTTAATTTACAGAGGTATCTCAAGGCTCGTTTTTGTAAAACTTTGAAGAGCATTACCACTGCACACTCCCCAGAATGGGATACCGTATCGCAAATGTGATTCTACCAAGGAGTAGTATACTGTCTTTGCGGTTGAGTATCCTAGTTCATTTGCAGCAATTTTCACAGCATAACAACCAGAGGACAATTTTTTATTCAAGTTTTTCACATGTTCATTGAATTTAAGACCGTTGTCAATGTATAGTCCTAGAAATTTAGAAAACACTGTTTTCAATAATCTGGTGGTTTAAAAAAATATCAGCAACTGCACATTTGAAAGACACTATCTTGGTTATTGATATGTTGAAGGACGCGAGTCGAAACTTTTTTATTGAAAATTTCCTCCTCTTTAAGAATTTATTTTTCGATTATCGCTATTGCGTATATTTTTTGAGTTATTTCCAAAAAACTGAAGCCTTTTTTTTTGTTTTTGTAAATAACAATTGCAATTTTTGTCAGCAAAAAAAACGTCTTTCTCAGAATTGCATCCCGAAGCGAATGAGCTATTGCTCATATTTTTTGGAGACTTGGAACTATTTTTCGCAGAAAACTCACTTCTCGATTAGTCTATACAGTAATTATTCGGCGCCAAAAGTCTGATTTATTGCGCCTGAACTGCGACAAATGTTCACTTGAACACGTTTTTTAATTGACAATTCTTCATGCAATATGTGACAAACACGTTCTTTTGGCATATTCATAGTCTGTGCTATCTCTCTCACTTCAATTTGACGGTCGTCTAGCACCATTTGGTGAACTTGAGCGATGTTATTATCAGTGGTTGCAGTTTTTGGACGTTCCGCATGTCCCAAACGTTCATCATCTCCCAAGTTGGTACGGCCACGTTTAAATTCAGCTGCCCAAAATTTCTCGATGTTAAATGATGGTGCAGGGTCCCCACTCACAGCATCCAACTGGTATTTGTTTTGCGTAGGCATATTGCCTCACAGAAACAAATTGTATTCCTTCAAAAAGTACAATGAAACTGGTTCACTATTGGTTATTAAAAATATATTTCAACTATAGTATATTGTGAATTGCTCGAAAATCCATCAGAAAACAACTACTTTCTTGGCTAATGCCTCGACAAATGTTGGATATTGGAATGTATTTAAATAACTTTTGAATTTATGAAAAGAGAGGCCTTGTCTTAATTCAATGGGTATGAAGTAGAATATTCCTGGGGATAGAAACATGTGGCACCTTTGACCAACAGTTTTGAGAGGTGATGGAATGATGAGGTCATTTTTAATATCCCTTAGTATCTGGTATTAGTGTGATTGTTAATATATTGATAATTTCGTTTTCTTGTAGTTTGAAAAAATAAAGAATATTCATTTATTACTTTCTTCAAAGGAGTTGGGGGAGTTTGAAATTTTTTTGGCAAGATTTGGATCAATTTCTGTGAAGAATTCGTTTCAAAGGCATTTTTAATGAGTTCAAGATTTTATTTATTTTTTTGGTATTATTTCTTCCCCCACTTATATCACTGATTGATTTCCATACATTCCTTGATTTTTTATATTTGTTTTTCGTTATAATCCTGCTCAGCTTCTTTTATTAAATTATTTCTGTAGGCAATTCTTGTCTTCATTTATTTTGTACAATCTCTATTGTTCATCTCTTTCGGTAATTGACTTAATACCAATAGTTATCCATTTTTTTCATTTTCGAAAGTGTACATTTTTGTTTTGAATGTTTGCCGATTTCAGTAGATAAGATGCGAATGAGTTGAGGAGGAGGATTTTTGATCATTTTTCAAAAATCTTCTTGTCAACATTTATGTATTGGTAATTTATTTTTGTTTTGTTTCAAATCCATATTCAAGTTTTTGAGAGTTGCCTTATGGTCAGTTGAATGAGTTTTCAAAACAAGGGTTTGAAATAATTTTTCAATATCAGTTTCTCTAGTTTGCAAAGATTTCACCCTAGTACTGGAATTATGGTGGAAATAAAATGGAATTCACTGAGCACATTCAAATAATCTGAAGTTGTATTATCATCAGAAAATAAATTGATATTAATATCACCCATAATAATGTGATAATCGTAGGCAGATTGAGACCTCGGTTGAATTTTTTTCTAAGTGACAACATCTGAGGAGTAACCAGATTGAAACCTCAGGGGAAATCACATTCCTATCTAAGTGACTACAACCTAGGAAGGAGTAAGCAGATTGAGACTTCGGTTGGAAATCACTTCCCTCTTTTACTGTAATCAATAATTTATATTTATATATTTTTTCCACTTTTCTCGAAAATGATCCAAAATGGGGGCCAAAACGTCGAAATTCAATCAATCAATATATCATATATATATATATATATATATATATATATATATATATATATATATATATATATATATATATATATATATATATATATATATATATATATATATATATATATATATATATATATTATATATATATATATATATATAAGTTGATTCTATTTGGGGTTGCAGTCAGGTAGTGCTGATTAGGAAAACTCTTTGGTATCCGTCAAGCTTTCGGCAATCTTTATTGCCTTCCTCAGGACGACTACAATGGTATGGATTACATTATGAAAAGATATATTGTTTGTCTACTTACTAACGTGAGATTGATGTAAAATTAGCACATTAAATGAACAGAAATTCATGAAAGATGAAAAAAAAATTGACAATGACAACTTCTTTTTTAATCAATTAAGAATCAAGGCGGAAAATTTTGATCACAGGGTGATATATCTTTTCTTCTATTCATTTCTAGCAAGTATAGATTTGCGTAAGATTGTTTAAATCAGTTCTTTTACTCATTGATTCCTTTAATTTTTTATGTGAACCAGTTCTAATATATTTTTTTTTTATTGGTTTCGTTATCTAGAATTTCTGTATTATCATAGTCCATCCAATGATCTCTTTTATTCACATGTTCAGAAAGAGCACATGAATTAACATTACCTGTACAGTCGCTCTTATGGGATATGATATGACTGTTAAGGTTTCTTGATGTTTGACTGACATACGTTTTAGAACAGTCTCTACAAGGTATTCTATAAACACTAGATTTTTGTCTATTTTGAATCGAACTTTTCACTTTTGTGTCATTTTGATATGGTTTTAACATTTTTCTTTGCGATTTTGATATTTTCATTTTTCAATACATTTTCTCTAAATCTGTACCATTTTGTAATAATGGTATTTTGTTCGGTTCTGATAAGACTCATATCTAAGAATGGTATACTGTTTTGTATTTCTTCTTCTCAAGTGAATTGGATATTGCTATCATAAGAATTGAAGATGGATAGAATCTCTTCAATACTATCATATGGTACAGATAAAATTAAATCATCCATAAAACGTTTGATAAAAGGAATGTTAAAGTTTACTTGAGAAACACAATTATCGAGTAAATCATCCATAATAGGGGAAATATTGGATCTTATAGGAGTTCCAAAAATTTGTTCAAAGAATTTATCGTCGAATACAATGAATCAAAAATGAATTCTAATGTTCATAAAATGGGACTCATCAAGGGTGCAATAATTTTTTATCCCAAATTTGAAAAAGTTAATAATGCTGAACAGAGAATGAAATGAAATTGAAGTGCAACATCAGCAATAACAGATTCATGTTCAGCAAGGAAAAAGTAAGTACCTCTAGAATGGACGGGACCCACAAAGTGCAAATTTACCTGATAAAAATCCTACTTACTACATTGAACAAAAATTCAGTTATAAATTACATATTTATTACCGTCTATTTCTTAATTTTAATGACAGCTTGTTGGGCCTTAAGAACTTTAACAACGATTTTCTGTTCCTCAATGAGGAATGCTCTAACAATCTTTTCCTTGACACACTTGTGACACAAAACTCCACCATATGCCCTTTTAACTGTCTTCTTTCTCCTACATAGACGAGAACGTTCTTGTGGACGAGCTGGTAGAATACCCCTTAGCTTGTCCTTGCATTGACCGCATCTGGGGATCTTCTTGGGCTTCTTCAAGTATTGGTAAACTAATTTACCACCAGGTGTACGAACTCTGCAATAAACGTAATCCTAGAATTATATATGTACAAAAACCAGTGATCGGG
The DNA here is from genome assembly GCA_018342105.1 of Gonioctena quinquepunctata. NCBI lineage: Eukaryota > Metazoa > Arthropoda > Insecta > Coleoptera > Chrysomelidae > Gonioctena > Gonioctena quinquepunctata. Next base: position 329,476 of record JAFIRS010000654.1, read on the forward strand.
TTAATAGGGTTTTATTATTTCAGAAAAGAACGAACGATTGGGTCTTCGTCACAAGAGACTTCAGTACTCTAGCCAATTGATTCATCATGTATACTTCAAAAATAAAAACAAAATATAACCTCAAAACAATTATACTTTTTTAGGACATTTCAATTACTTATAATGAGAAAAAAACACCTCTTAGAATAAATTGCTTTTAAACTTACATGTGTCTCCTGTTGGATTTTGTGTTGTACGACAAACGTCGTCTGAAGACCAGTCGCTGGACCATCTTGCTCTGAAAAAATAAACAATGTTAATTTATAAAAAGTAGAGAAGGCAATCTGAACTTCCAATATTTCTGAATGGAAAATATGAATCTAGGCAAATATTATTCCATAATTATGGCGATGATTGAAGATAATGTTTCAATGTACTAACCTCTCCGACTTCGAAAGAGAGAAAAGATTGAAAATAGTTTGCGTGCGCAAGTTTTGATTTGAGTTTTTGACAGAATTGTCTTCTTCTTCACTTTATTATATGGGGAAGGAAAACGACCAATGAGGGCGCCACCGTCTGCTGCAAAAGGCTGCATAGAAAAGTTAACAGTCATTTTTAAATGTGTTTACATTTCTATTTGTGCGTTTAATGATATTACATAACATTTGGGATGGTACGGACGAGGGAAGTCATGACGTCACAAATGTAATTCTCGCCAAAAACTGATTCCAAACAAACCCCTGTCAAATTTAAATCAGCTTGTCAGATATTGATTCCGTGAACGGTTTTGGTAGAAGATTGTGGTCATCGTGTTATATATAAAATATTTGTGTTATCTTTGATTCTAGGACTGTGTTAAAGGTATTAATTCTTTGTTTGGAATCAGTTTTTGACAAGAATGACATCTGTGACGACACACTTTCCTCGTCCATTCACACAGCAAATCGTGGAAATGACACATCAGTCATATACTGGAAATAAAAACATTACTTCTCTCAACAGTTCAGTTCATCTCCGAGAAGGGTCGTATCAGGATGATTAATCCTCCTATTAAAAATATCAGGTTTTATATTGGTTGGCTTAGTTAAGGTCACTAACAGCTTTTTCGTCACAACAGAACTAATATGGACATGATAACCTTATTTATTCTCATGAAATAAAAATTAGGAAAAATTGTTTTTTTATGACATCTGGTCCTTATGCGGAAGGAAAGAAAGAAAATTAGTCTTCAGAATGAATTGAACGACATGCAAAAATATTCCATTTTCAAAAGAAATATTACGATTTCGCCACTTCAATTTTCAAATCAGGTGTCCAGGGATCAATCCCGGCCAGGGTGGATATTTTTTATTCGAAAACTCCGGAGCTCAGCCGGAGAGAGTCCTCCACGATCCACTGTTGCGTTTCAATTAACAATTCTGTTCCTAGTTTGCGTATGGAGTTAGTTACAAAGCCCACGCAGAACACACATTTAGCCGCCACAAGAACGTTCAATCACAAAACAATTTATAACACTATGGGTGCAGTATTGCTTAGAGGAAGACTTCTGTACCCAACGGACAAAGCTTTTATTCGCTGTGTGTAATCACAAGCACAAGCTGAAAACTTTAAGTTTCTGAGATCTCCCCGTTTATTCACAAATCACCTAAAAATATTGTACCATACTTCAGATGAATAAACATTATTATTATCGTAGTGGCAACGGTCACGGTTGGGTAGCATAAACTGCAGCAAAGAGATAAGTGTTCTGTTATTCCACGATATTCCAATCTAATTCCGGGACGTGAGGTTTTCATTCGATAAATATTTGAGATGTTTTCCGTTTTCCATTTGATCGTCTAGAAGTGGATAGTAAAAGTATTAACCAAGTTCCGTGGGACGGTGTTGATCCGGCGATAAGAAGCAAATATCAACTTGAACTGCGAGTTCGGAAACGCCTGGACGGTGTAGTAAACTGATCAATCAGCCTTATGAACAGGGGACAGAGATACTTTTGATGTCTTTCCGAGTTGAATATCATACACGGCATTCTATCAGGACAAAGAACCTCGCAGCAGAGGATTATTTGTGTTTTAATTTTCAGGAACTGGTTTCGGTTACAAAAGCAATTGGCCTTACATGTGAACTAATGTTAAATGTAATGCAGTTCAAGTACTTGTTACTTCGTTACTTGAACTGTATAAGCAATACGCAATATTTTGTTGACAATTATACGTATTAGAGAGTGTGAACGTGTTTGTATTATTTGGAGATCGTTCAACGTTTTCACATCCTTGCAAGGGTAAAAGTGGGATCCCATATTCAGGTAAAATTGTAAACCTCATTCCTTTTCTGATTATTATATTATTTGAGAATTTCATTAAATAGTTTTGCGTTGAATCTGATGTTATTTAGTGGTTTCCCATCAGGTTAAAGCTAGCCAGGGTTATATGGGTGCTTTTTTTAATTTGTTAAACTACTTGGCTCCCTCACATTTTTATGTTCTCAAGACCTTGAACCTGCGACCTCAATAAACTAACGAGCAAGCACATTACTTCCGTACCTAAAAGTACACAGAAGTAGCATTATTTTATGATATTCAAAATATCTATAACTTGACATGGATAACCTCCAAATGCGGTGAACTGCCGTATCAATACAAATATTTTTTATCACTTACTTACTTTTTCTTTGACAAAAAAAAACTTCGATTCTTCTGCTACAACTAGTAGTGAGCACAAAATTGTTAAATCGTGGTAGATTATTTAGAAATTGTAAAAAAAAATTGTTACCTAATGAGTATTGGAAATAAACCAGGAAAACTTCCGCTATCGAGTCACTAGAGGGCATTACCAGTCTTGCACACAGCGAATAATTGTGGGGTTCGCAATAGAGGGAGAGCTAGAAGTGCTCCGTGAAGGAAGCAAGATCTAAAGATGCAGAGAAAGGATATTCAGCCAAAGAGTAAGTTTGTGAAATCTACGTCTTCCGAATTGGTGCGACATCAAATTGACAATGATAACCGGTGCATGACCAAAGAGTAGAGTAGAATGACCAAAGAGTTGAGTAGAACTATAATATTTAATTCAGCTTCCGTTGAAGAGAGGTGAGAATTTTTAATAGAGATGTTCTTCAGCTATACGACCTTGAAAAAAGAGATGGGAGTTCTTAATGTTTGCATCCTTGTTGCCATATGCACCAACCTTAATATTTATGTTGACAAAGTCGAAATCTCTCAAAAGTGTGGGGAATATTTGAAATTAGGTATATTTTCATAATAGAAATCAGGACATGCCACTCATAAGAATTTCTTCGTCGTGAGAATTATTGGCCATTTTTAATCATCAGTTTCAACCTCATGGTAGAAATTATAGAAGCACGAGACCATATTCTTTAATATTTTGGCTTTATTATGACAATTCATTTTGAAATTCATACACATGCAATAATTCCAACTCTGGCTAATTTATTGAATTGCGCGCAAATGCTTGTCGTTAACTGCTCCCACGTTTCCACTGTGTAGAAGTCACAATACTTACTCCTGACGTCACCAAAGCAGCCGGCCGGCAGCTTATCGGTCCAATTCAAAATTTATCAATGGATAATTTTTATAACAAAATTTTTGAGGAGAAATGGTTCACACACAACTATTTATACGATGTGGGGATTCCAAAAATCATAAATAATTTTTGTGTGGAAGCGTTTCGAAATTGACAAATTTTGATATTTATTAGAATTTCGAAATGACACTCCTTTAGGCACTATAGTGCCTAAAACAAAAAATTAAAATATTTTTACTTTTAGGCATTAGTGCGCTTGATGCATCCAACTCGGGTTTCACCTCGTTGGACAATTTTGCGACCCGTGCTTAAAACACACTCTTTTCGCAATTTGTTACATAAATAGCTATTATAGAAACGGGAAACCATTGTTGGGAAACAAGAGTGTCAAGAATACATTATATAATAATCACGCTTTGAAGATATTTCTAACGGGTTTAAAAGAGCCTTCAGGATCGACAATTCCGAAATGTAATGGTTTTGATTATTTTTGAACAAGTCATTTATGTGATCGCGAAACATAAAGATGAGGCATTGATACTGGGATGACAGTTTCATCTGATTAGTGGTTTTTATCAATGAGCGCTGAAAAAGATTGAAAATAAATCATCCAGTGATCAATCACTCTCGTAATTATTTGTTGTAGTTTTTGTACAATTAGACGTTTTGGATACTTCTCCAAATATGGATTTCAAAATGGAGGTCTCGCCAGGTTCGTACATTATTGTAAACTTGGATAAACAAAAATGCTTGGTTCGATTGTATTATATGTATTTGACAGCTTATTTTTATTCCCACCCGTTACGCGGACTTTTATTTTTCAAATCTGAAAGAAATAGCTGAAGCTGCAAAACTTCACAAAATTGACTAACAAATACAATTTTCGGAAATAATGTTTATATAAATCACAAAATAATATGTCTAACTTCGTCAACCTCCATATTATGTGCGGGTTGGACTCCTACAACCATAAATACATAATTTCCCCACCTTCAAAACGATAAAAACTCAAAAACATGACTTTACCACTTTACTCCTCAATACTTAACACACAAAAAAATGTACAGAACGACAAACCAACAATCCTGAAAACTCCCACATTAATTTTCTTCAACTGCGTTTTTTCCAGAAACTCCATATTCCAAATAGGACAATACGACTAAAAATAACATCGCCTACTCAAATCTCAAAGCAATAATAAATTACTTATTATTTCTCTGAGACTTGAATCACTAGAGAACTACTTAAACTTTGTTGGGACGGGGTCAATTCCCTCACTTGCTCGAGGGTTGCAGTCCGTCTTTGGACTGGGGCGTTTCGAGTTTCCAATAGGGAACAAGCATGATTTAATTTTTTCTTTGCATCAGTTCGCTACTCAAAAATTACATATTGTGAAAATAATTTCTCAAATCCAAAAATGTTATAAAAAAATTCAAATTGAAGTGTGCTTTGACCTTCACTTCAATAACTTCCCCCAAACACTAGCACCAATTGTGGTTGTTTCAAGAGTATTGATAGACAATATTTCTTACAACCCAAACATAAATTTTAATCTCATTTTCAATGTGGTTTCAGTGAAAATTGAAAATACAATGATAATAAAAATATGAGTAGAACCATTGTTTAAAGATGAAGAGATAGTCAATCACAATGTAAACTGCATTGGATGCTATCCCATGCCAACTACCTCTGTATTTTGGCGTCCTCTTCCTGTTCTGTGAATGTTTCTTCCTAATCAGCTTAATTTTCTTTTTTCTTACTGTACAAGTAGAGAAACAAACCGAGAATTTCAGTTAGAGATTCAACCGTACATAGCCTTACCGAACCAGGGTTCAAACAGATTCGACTTCCGGTCATCGTGGGAGACAGAGGTAGAACATGTGATCAGGAAGTCAAGTTAATGTGAGTTATTGTACAGACGTTTTACGTGCATCGCAAAGTTAATTAATTGCTTTGAAGTTTCGGGCATTTGTGGTATCACTTAGAGTGAGGCAATGCAGTTTGCCCACAAGATTGTTTATTCTCTTTGTGCTTCAATTTTCCATTTGCCTTCTTTCTGAAAACATTCTCGACTCATCTAAGGGACAAAAAAATCTTCATGTGTTTTATAGTTAACATCATGTTCGTAGAAAAGTATAACATCTCTGTTGAAAAATTTAAGACAGATTTTCACTGAGTGAAAACAATGATATGAAATTGAATAGTGGAATCGAATGTTTTTTCGTGAAATATCATGAGAGCCATATTGAACTTCTGTCCATTCTTCCAAATGGTTTCTAGGTATCGTAATTTCAGGTGACTTTGGCTTACTTGAATTCAAAGAATGTACGATTAATTTGTAAAAATATATTGGTATTATATACCAAAATATTGATCTTTGACCACTCTTTCAAATTGAGACCGGAATAGAAAATCAATAAAAATAATAACTATCTGAATAAAAATGCAAATTTTCAATTTAAGATTTTTTCTTTTAAGTTAGGGTCCTTTCAGAATATCTATCAGATGTAGTCAATGTCCAGCGTGGCTTTAGCCGGGGAAGTAGTTGTTTTCTGTTAGACATTCACAAAAAATAACTTAATTTTTATCGTGGATTTTTCAATTCACAGAAAAATCTTTCTATTCAATATTTAATTGAGAATGTTTCCCTTTTTAGCTATTAATGTGATTAAGACTTTGTATGTGGATATATAAAAAAACATGGTGTGCAAAGTCACCCGCATATTGAGGGCTGGCTTTGACCCATGCCTTAAATTTTGGGTGATTTAAAAGTAATCCGACGGATAAAATAAGCAAAATAAATTTGCCCATAAAACCGTTATTTAATTTTTAATCATCATATGAGTAAAAAAACATTGCTAGTTGCAGACAAATTTTATGCAAGTTGAATTTGGTTGCAAATGACTCCTAAATCGAATACAGTGTTGCAGGTATATATACAATAGAATCACGAAAAATCAATCCGATAAAAAAAACAGGCTTACATTTTTTATAGTTAATAATGTTTATTTCTGAAAATGAGCCAAATTCACCCAGCTGGGTTAAAGTCACCCGAAATTACGGTACATTGTCTAAATACGGGTATCTTTCTTCTTGGGGCAATAATATAAAAAATTTCAAAAAAATCGTCTGTTATATCTACGAACATCTTTGCAGTCGGGTATAAAACAAAAATATTCAACACAATAATAATTTTCAGAATAGTCAATGTCTATTGAAATGTCAAACAATCAAATAGGTTAGAATCGGCAAATTATCTCCTTAAACCCCCGAATTCATGAGATTAACTTAAACCATGGTTAAACTAGGTTTATCTCATAAACCCGTATTGAACAACTGAAACAAAATTGGTAATCCTGGTTTAAGCCAAATCACTTGGTCATCCTCGATTGAACAACCGGGCCTTAATAGAAATTCGATTGGCGTACCAAATTATTTGGTATAGGCGATTCACGAGACGTAGAGAACTTACACTCCTATAACTTTCCTAACACTCCTATTTTTTTTTTCCGCTACTGAATAGTACTTACCACTGGGCATTTTGGCAAGGTAACGAGTGAACTATTGCAAAGTTGAATAAATAACTGCACTACCTATTTATTAATTAAACAAACCTAACCTTTCAAACGCTGCATGCCAAGACACTGGTGAAGATTCGCCGTAGCACAGCAAATCGTGTCCACTCTCTACCTACCAAACGGTCGTTTCAATACTGGATGAGCTCTACGATTAACGGGTATTGTTCCTCAAACAATGATCTACGACGTGACTGGGAGATCAGAGTACTCTATATACAATGGTACAACATATAAACAAAGACAGATGATGCCGGTTCGTTTGTCATGCTCACATTGCTCTAATCTGATTTGAGCAATGACAGGAGAAAATTGCTACATCAGATAAAGCATGCTTTATCTACTCCATCAATTTCCAGGGAGTAGAAAAATCAAATCAAAGTGATCAGAAGGCGGCAAAAAGAAAATGGAGGAAGTTATAAGAAATGGTATCAAAATATCAAATGGAGCTATAATAGATGCAAATTCGCATTATTATTTCATTCGAACATGTGGTAATTTGAATTATAGTTGAAACAATTAATAATCATTGATACGTACACACAAATGTTTACAAATAACTAGGTTATGATTTGTTTAGTGTTCGTTGGACCAATATGATATTTTTGCTACTGGATCATAAAAATCAAATCAATCACGTCACAATTTCGTGATCTCCATGATTTTTTTGAGCAGGCTGAGCATTTCAAACGAACCAGACTAACGTTGACAGTTCGGAACACCTACCGCTAAAAGTTTGAACTGCGTGAAGTAACGATGATACGCCCATCAGAGGCGCTAGGAGTACGTTTTTAAATGTGACAAAAAAATTGGCGTTTTTTATTTTGAATTATGAAAAACATTGAACATTTTTTCAATGTCTAAATTTGTTGCTGAACTTTTTAGGTGGTAATCTTTATGTGAAAATCGAAATATTTTGGAAAAAGTGGCACATGCGTGTTCTCTATTCTACAATTTGTATTTATGATGTATAATATCGTAAATATTGTTTATAGTTTTAAGTTTTAAGACAAGCTTGACATGTGAAATACAGAAAGCCTGAATAAAGTAATTTTGAATTTGCGTGTTGGGCTGCTCAATAATACTTATATACCATCCTATTTAAATTTACCTTTAAAAAGTGACATGTAATACAAACATAATGAAGGTCATAGAAATTGCCCATTGGATATAAGCCTGCTGCCATTTAGTTTCATTTCTGTGTAGCCAAGGTATTCTGTGCTCTGCACTTTGGCGATAAACAAAAGTCAACAGTCGACGTTATCTCGAATCACTTAATAGAAAATGTGATTAAAATTATAATTCGAAACCAAAATGGTTTCACTTTTCGAAAATTACGAACAGCAATATTCAGTTCTCACAGCAGACATTACTGCTCAAGTAGGACTTTTGACTGCTTCAGCTACCAGTAAGACTTCAGTTTTTCACTCAGTATTATCCTATCTTTAGGTACACAAACAATACAAATATTACTTATGTTCTTTTGTTTTGTAGAAGATCGTCGCCAACTCATTTCGAATATAGAAAAACATGTGGAAGAAGCTCAAGAACTGGTAAAGCAATTTATAAATCACATGCCTACCTAGATGTTTTTTTTTGAAAATTATGTTTTATAGCTGGAACAAATGGAGTTGGAGGCCAGAGAAGTCGAACCAGCAAAGAGGCAAAGATGTAGAACCAAGTTAGATTGCTACCGAGCAGAGCTCAAAAGGTTAACTTTGGATTATATAAAAGCCAGATCGGTTAGACAAGGTGCATTATATGATAGCACAGAGGAGCTGAGCGATGTTCGAATATCATCTGATCAAAAGCAGAGGTTGCTGGATAACTCCGATAGGGTGGAAAGAACCGGCAGAAAATTAGAAGAGGGATACAGGATCATAGTTGAGACTGAAGAAATTGGTACGCAAGTACTCAAAAGTTTAGGAGAACAAGGAGAAACTATACAAAGAACAAGGGGCAGGGTAAGTATAATACAACATTTGAGTTTATGGGGTACTATATACCCCTTGAGGTTATTTTGCTGTTAATCTCCACCCAGAATTATGATTCGGTCTTATCCCAATAAAAATTAGTAATTTTTTATACTTACTCCTATCATTAGGTAGATTTCAATAGAAATCATTATTTATATATATATATATATATATATATATATATAGTGAGTTTCAAAAAGTTTGCACCATATGGGAAACTTTTTTTATAGTGCATTTGTCAGAAAATTTTATTCTTGATAAAAATTGGTTTATTGCAGAAAACTTGCATTTGAGTTGTCAACAGTCTAAATTTCCAAACGGTGTACAGGGTGGAACAAAAAATAGGAATTTTGATCAGGAGTAAACTACCCTTATTTTCGACATTTTATTCAGAAAAGTTATTTAGAATCAGAAATAATAATCAGATTTGAAATTACAACAACCTACGAAAAAAAAATACAATTTTGTATGGTTCTTGCCTCAAAGAGTACTAGTATTTCCTTCCCTCATATTACTATAATAATATTTACATGCAAAATTTGGTCCTATTTATTATTTGTACTAGAATATTGACGTTTGTTGAAAATAGTATGAATGTTTACTAATTTTTGGTGTAAATTTGACATTTTACTCTGTATGTCTGTCCATAATAACTATCAGTATGATTTAATGGAAGATAATAATGAAATAAATTAAATAATTAATGCTAAACATTTAAATAATACAAATCTGCAAGTTTATGTTTATTTTAATCATAGTGTTACCTTAAAGGGTCGTCCTAATTTATGTATTAAACATATAATGAAAAAACAAATTATAAAAACGTTCAGAAACCTGAATAATCAATCATTGAATCCTTAAATTTCCACATGTCTTCCTTCCATCGCCAAATGGCTTTAAGAAAATATGGCTTTTTACCATCATATTCATATCATTGCAAAACAGATTGGAAATTTTAATTTTCCTCCCAAATTATCGCAGAGGCTCACAATTTATCAAGAGTACCTACATATGTGAAAACGATAACAATAATGACATGAAAAAAAAGGGAAATAAAATTGTAAATTGATCAAAGTACTGTGACAGCGAAAGTAATTGGGATTATTTTAGGAGCGAAATTTTTTAATTTCAATTGTATGTTCAGTAGGCAAAATTCCCAAGAATCATCAAAACCATGGGTTGATAATGTCGACAGTGAAATTTGCAAATATTATTTTGTTCACAGTTTATGCCTGATTTGATCTTTTTTTATTTATTTCAGTTACGTGAGGCTGATGAAGAACTGGGCCAATCAGGAAGATTAATGAACTCAATGATAATGAGATCCCTCCAACAAAAAGTAGTATTATATGCAGTTTGTGCCTGTTTTTTAATTGCAATCTGTTTTGGAATATATTTAGGATTCAAGAAAAGTGAATAACCTTCCACCTGTATAAAGTTATATATAAACCCTCTTTTAATTCTGTGCAAATCCTACTGAGATTCATCTGTGAATGGTACAGATGAAAATGTTATGAATTTGACATGAGTGAAGTTTTTCTAGAAGGAAGTCGATACACCATTTCAGTTGTGACTAGTTGTAACCAAAGTTGTTTTAATTTGAAAACATATTTTATATTTTTTGTAGAGCTTTTTAGTGATTGCAGTTTTTTCTTTATGATAATATTATATCTATTACCAATATTTACTAAATGCCATAAAACCTAATGTAAACAAAGTCCTGGAAGTTGATATAACATTACATCAATTACAAATGAACAATGTTTTTATGTATATTCTTACTAAATAGATGTATGGTTGAAAGATGTACCGGGTTTTTCACTATAAATTAAACACCCCTTATCATCGTTATTGCCTATAGAAAAAAAAAGTTAAATGTAAAAGTGGTTATGACTGAATTTTGATAAAATGCTATTAAAAATACAGTAGCGTGCAGCTTTCAGGGTCTTGTTTTAATGAGATATCCTGTATATTATTGAATTTTCTGAATGATATTTTTTTCCTGATTTCAAAAATATACCATATGTTACCCCTTTTGAGTTATTAATTAAATGTCGGATAACTTAGTTAGACTAGTTGTTACTGTGAATACCTATCCTATGAAAGTTAACATTTTTAAACTAAGCTATGAAAATGACTATATTATGTTTGTTTAGTTACATTTTTTTAAGGGAATAATCAATGTTTTACAGTGAGGAAGAAAAAGTTCAAATATTTATACAAAAATAGATAAAGATTTATTTAGGAAGTTTAAATAACATGATGACTCATAAAAGATGTTCACTCTGTCAACCATTATTGTCAATGCATAATTGATAATGTCTTATATTTATGAATGCTTTGGAAATTGCTTCATTATTGACATTCAGATTCTCTATTTCAAGTCGAATCATGTCTTTAATCAGTTGAATATTATTATGATAATTTTGGAAAGACATGGGGTTTGAAGCCTAAAATGATATACTGGGTAGTGATGGGCATAATTGAATTATTCCCATAATCGAATGATAAGTATTCGAGTTATTCAAATAATCGAATGATCAATCACTCGGATACTATAGACATCTCACAATCATTTTCTGAACTCGAGTATTCAAGATTTCGGATTATTTGTAGACAGCATTATCCGAATTACCTTCACATATGCAAGATTTCTTCTCTATCCCATTTCAATTCCTCTCATACTTTAACACGTTGACTGCCAACTACGAGATAACTCGTAGATTGCGTTCTTTGCTAGGACGCCGACTACGAGTTATCTCGTACTATGTTTACTTATCATTTTTGCGCAGCTACGATGAAACTCGTAGCATATCAGTGCTAATATGGATAGATGGCTTCTGGGAAGAGAACAAAAAATCAATGCTGGCTACATGAACAGACATTTTATTAATAATAAATCAAGAAGTAAAAAAATATTTTTATTGTTTGTGAAACTTTTTAAAACAATCTTCCACACAAAGGGCTGGCTTCTCTTCACAGGTCGGACAAAAATAACGCGTTTCTCGGCGTTTTTTTGCTTGGGTACATATACGACATGGCTTTGTCGGACGTTGTTTTTTTCGGTAGGTGGCAGACTCTCTAAATAATGAAGCTCTTGCAATCTTTTTCGAAACTGGTTGAATCTCTTCTCCAATCAACGCGACGACGAATTCTTCTCTAAACTTTATCAGTTTTATTTTAGAAGAAGTTACTTTTTGAAAAATTTTGTGCGCATTGTGTAAATATATCTCTATAATATGTAGTGAAACCTTTTAGGCCATCTAATAGTCTTTCTTAGAGATGTGTAGTACGACAGCATTTGATCTGATCGGTCAATTCCAGACATTCCTTTATTGTAATCTCGAATTATATTCGGTTTCATAGAAAGTTTTCCATTGCGATTGGACACCTCTACCATTTCAACAACATGCATGTTTGAAATGGTAAGGACATCTCGTTTGTCCTTCCATTTGCACACAGTAACAGGTCCATTATGCTGCCAAATACACTCCTTTTTTGATTTTACGATGTACCACATCTCTGGGGTTTCCCTTTCTTTTATTTCGTAGAGTTCCACACACGTAAGTTTTTATTATGCTGAAATTTTTCTTGTATTTAGTAAGTTAGTTAGAGTAACAGAATTATAAAAATTGTCCATATAAAGCGTGTATCCCTTATCGAGATAGTCCTCGAGTAAATGTAACACAACATCAGTAGTGTGACCTAAATTATGGTCAGTTTCCTCTGATTTTCCGCTGTAAATTTTTATTTTCATTACAAGACCGTCGGACTCACATAGTTCGTACAGTTTGACACCGTATTTGTGTTTTTTATTTTTTATGTACTGGCGGAAATGCAATCTTCCACGCCACAGCATCATGGATTCGTCAATACAAATATTTTTATCTGGTACATAGTTTTCACGCATAATATTGTTGAAATGAGTTAGAATTGGTCTCACCTTGTATAACCTGTCGGCAGATGGTATTGTGTTATCAACCAAATGAAAATAACGACGTAACAACTGGAATCGATTTCGACTCATATTTGAACGCCAAAACATTACAGTATATAGCTTGCTTGTGCTCCAGTAATGTTCAATTGATGGGAAAGAACAAGGCCCCATTTGTAACAAAAGTCCAATAAACACTTTCATCTCTGCAGCACTGACGTCTGTCCACTTTGATACCCTGTTAGATTTTTTTTATTGCTTGCGTTTTGCAATTTCTTGCGCAGCATATAAATTAGTTTGTTCGACCAGTAATGCAAGAAACTCTTCCGAAAAAATAAGTCAACCAGCGTTGCACTGTAAAATTTGACGTATCCAATTTCAAACCAACATTTTCTTGGAAAATAAATAGTTCAGGATTTTGTTGAATGTCTGTCCACAAATTATCATTCGGATTTGATGTTGTTGCTTGGGGTTCATCATCATTATCATCTGGATCGGGAACAACTTCATCTTCAGGTTCGGAGACGACTTCATCTTCAGGTTCGGAGACGACTTCATCTTCAGGTTCGGAGACGACTTCATCATCACTATCACTTGAATTCACAGAAGGTTCATAATCGCTACTGTCGTTACCATGTTCATAATCGCTACTGTCGTTACCATCCTCGCCGAAAATCGCGTCAAATTCTGAATCACTTAGATTAGCGTAGTACTCAAGTTCATTTTCAGTCATTGGTCTTTTCTTATCCATATTGGTTTCTTAATTTATAACAATTATTATAAAACAACACTCTCAAGAAAGACGTAAATGTGAAGCACTGGACAATATCTGATATTCTACTGACGAATATGGACGCATATATCTGATTCAGCTTTAGCGAAGCGACAGGTCTAAACGTGTCTGAGTACGAATTAACTCGTAGTTGGCTTCCGCGAAGAGATTTCTGTTACATAAGCCAACTACGAGATAATTCGTAAGACCTTTTTTTTTTTAAAATACATTTTATATGCTTCTTGATAATTACTATGTAATATAATTAGAGTTTTTAATAATATAAAATGATTAAATGAAATTGGCTTTTAAGACCGGAATTCTGAAAATTGCCGTGGCAGCCAACGTGTTAAAACAAGGAATTTCACACAACTGTGATGATTTCCTAGTATTATAGCCACAACCAATACTTTTTCATAACCTCCTCTACTAAAAACTGAATACATGAAATCATTCATAAAGCCTGTCATTCGAAATCATAAAACATGTGATCATGATATCTCAGTACTCGTCGCTCGAGCATTTCACTCGGTAGGGTATTTGAGTGATGAGTGATTAGAATCATTGGGATGGTTGTGTTCAAGCTCTCGATTTTCGTAGCATAATTCAAATTAATGTTTCGAGTTGGTGATTCGGGATGTGTGCGGTTTTTTCTACCCTTTATCTGTACTGCGTGGATTTGCTATTAGATTATATTTGTCATTCGTCTCTGGGATTCAGTGAGCGCAGTGGAACAGATACTGAAAACCTACCCGAGAACCAAATCACCCGGTAGTGCATTTGAATGATCTGATCATTCGAATGATTCTGGTCAAGTTCTCGAGATATCTCGAATGATTTCAATTATCGAATTATCGATGATTTTTCATTCGAATTAGCCCATCACTAATACGGATATATCAAATGATTATCAAACTTATGGTCACCTATGCCTCATTAGTATGGTGGCCTAAAACCCAACAGCACTCTGTACAAATCAAGCTGCAGAAAGTGCAGCGGTTAGCCTGTCTGGGAATCACAGGGGCAATATTCACGTGCCCCACTGCAGCACTAGAGGTAATGCTGAATCTTCCCCACTGCACTTGTGTGTAATGAAAGAAGCGAAAAGTGCCTTCAGACTGCACCAGGCATCAAACTTGAAGGCTGGAATCTGAAGATTCTGGAAAATATTCCCTAGAATCCAGGTACAAGCCATAGATATTATGCCAGCAAGGCACGACTTGAAGTGAATTATGAAGTGGTTATAAACAACCACCATATATTCACAACGAACGGGCCTCAACTAGAAAGAATGCATCAGTATGGATGGACGAAAGGGCTGGAGTGGGAGAGGTCCTAGTTTTACGATCTCAGAATCCCTAGGAAAAGCCCCAATAATTTTTCAAGCAGAAACCCATGCTATAGAAATTTGCGCCCGAGAATGCCTCGAACTAGGCTTCAGGGGGTCAAAGATCTATAACCTATCAGACAGCCAAGTAGCTCTAAAAGCTCTAAAGTCACATACTTGTGAGTCTAGACTGACTTGGAACTGCAAACTCTCTAAGAAAACTGGCTACGAACAATCAGGTTACTCTGATGTGGGTGTCAGGTCACAAGGGAATCAAAGGCAATGAAGAAGCGAACAGCTTTGTCAAGGAGAGGGCAAACCCTCAATTTTCTGGCCTTCTGTGGTCTTTCCAAAGCCCACATCAACAAAGAGTTTCGGAGTTGGGAAGCTGATCAAATTAAAATCCACTGGAATAAGGTTCCAGGCCAAAGACAAGCGAAATGCCTTCTGAGCCCATCACCAAAGAAAGCTGAGCAGCTTCTTGAGTTGGAGAAGAAAGACTTGGTTCTGGTAACGGGACTGCTCACCGGACATTGTACTCTGAGGTATCACCTCCAAAAGATGGATAGATCAGACAGTGAACTGTGCTGTTAGTGCGACAACTTCGCTGAAACTGCAGAACACCTGCTTTGCGACTGCCAAGCGCTGTTTTCCAAAAGGTTTAAGTTCCTTGAAGGGGTTTCACTAACGCCCTCAGGCATTAGGAACTTAGCTCCCATGAAACTGATACGCTTCGCAAGAAGACTCGGAATCCCGGGTCTTGAATAGATGAAGGGTAATGTACAAAAGACCTTATAGGTCAACGTACGGAAATCCCCAGAAAAATGAATCCATAGTGGTCAAGTCCGGACTGTGGTCATTTAAAACTTATTTCTATTATTTTCTATCCATATTGGAAATACATTATTCAAATGTTCTTGAACGGGTAGGACACTATGCGGGGTTGCCACATCTTGCATCCAAATTATACTGGCAAGCTCGGCTTCTGAAAAATTCTGAAATTCTGTATAAGAATATTTTCTACTTCTGAGATGAGTATTTCTTGATAGGTAACTCCTGTTAATATATAATCATAAAATATAGGGCCAACAATTTTATTTCAAAAAATTCCACACCAAACTCTGAAAATTCACTTCACTAGTATCCTTAGATTTAATTGCTGCTTCCAGGACTAATTTCAAAGAAGATGCTTGCACAAGTTCAGTGTGACTTACTGGTTGCGGTGGAAAATATTTAGTTTTTTTGGTAACTGGTGGGAACATTTCTTCAAAATATCTACCTTTTGCATATTTATTTTTTACAAGTTGACGTGTGACGGTTTCCCCCACTGTTGTTCACTGCTTGTTTTTGAGAAGCTTTCTTCTGTATTAATGTAGCATATTAAAGCAGCAACATGCTTAGAATTGCAGCTTTGATTATATACATAATCGCATGTAACACCAGTGACGACACGTGTATCATTTATCTGTAATTAAAAATAGTAATGTTAAAACAATATAACTTCACTTAAGATGTATGAATAAGGCACAATTTAGGTTACTTACATTTAAAAATGTTTTGTAGGGTGTTAAAGTCACTGAGGTCTGTCTAATAAAATGGGCTCAATAACTTTGTCCGTTGAATCGCAGTTCTTCAACATTTCTCTCATGTTGTGCTAAAACTAACAGAGTTGGAAATAAATATCATGTGCTATGCCTCCAAATCCTGTTCTTATTATAATATCCATTTGTTTTTTTTCACTCGATTTCAATAGAAATTATCATAACATGACTTGTCATCTAATTGTCAAATAATTCACGGTTCCCGAAATGTTGCAGTCGCTAGGCAGTGGCCACTGTCATGTACACATCGAATATAACACATGTATATTTGAACTTTTTCTTCCTCACTGTAAACCATTTTGATTATTCCATTAAAGAAATGTCACTAAACAAACATAATATAATTGTCATTTTCACGGCTTACTTTAAAAATGTTAACTTTCATAGGATAGGTATTTACAGTAACAACTAGTCTAAGTTACTCGACATTTAATAACTCAAAAACGGTATAAGTTAGGGGTAACATATGGTATATTTTTGAAATCAGATAAAAAAGATAATTCTAAATATTCAATAATATACAGGGTATCCCATTAAAAAATATATCCCCTGAAATCTGCAGGCTACTGTATTTTTGATAACAATTTCATCTAAATTCAGTCATAACCACACAACTTTTTTTCTAGAGGCTATAATATCGATGATAAGGAGTGAGTAATTTATAGTGAATAACCCGGTACCTCCTGGATTGAAATCCCTTTGTTTCATTGATTGCTGGCGAAATTAATTGTGGAATAAGTTATTACTTTTCTCAATTTTGAATAATTTTTCACAATTTTTTAGTAAAAAAGTAATTCAATCAAAGAAGATTCCAAGAATTATCAACCTTTTCACTGCCGTTCAATTGGTCTTAGGATAGACTTTTTGCTTTCGTTCAACTTTTCTGCAAAAATATATTTCATAGAGATAGACATGTAGCTTATGTCTTCATCTAGAACTCAATCATACTAAGAAGGATGAAGAATGTTTAAAAATTTATCACCAAAGAAATTATGAATGTACTGTTTTATGGGAGAGAAAAAATATATTAATAAACCTGCCTGAAATCATTATATTTTTTACTTCCGACTATAGGAGAAAGTATTTTGATCAACCGAAAATACAAATTTAAGATTTTGATTGAACCTAAAAAATAAGAAAATGAAAAAATGATTGCCTGTTAGTATCTATTTGTCGCAGTCTCTAGCACCAAAACCAAAGGACTTATTTAGATGAATATCATCTCTAGACTTATTTTGCTAATGTCAAAATTGAAGGCACTTCACTTGAAAACAAAATAGGTACGAGTTTTTTTTTTCTGAAAGTTGTAATTTCGTATGTTATTTTAGGGAAAATTGGAAAAATGGTACATCCTAGGAGGTTACTGTTTTCCTTGTACAAAAGATATTTAAAAAATATAAAAAGTAGATCGCTTGTAAGAGTTTTGGCAGGAATGTGGGGAGTTTCCATTCCTTCAATTTTTATTGGATACTTGAAAAGTGAGAACAGTTGAGTTGAGTTGATAGAGCATGAAAAAAGCACCTAAGAATAAATTTTGCAGTGAACGTCCCTTATTTGATCTTGAATATTCTTTTTTTTTTCCACAAATATAACTGATATGATTATCAAAATCATGATATTTGAGATGATTATGACATAGCTCCTTATTTTACTGATGGCATTATTTTCCATAAGAAAACTAATTGAAAATATTTATTCTTTTATTTAAATAATATGTGAATTCATGTACCTACATGATTTTTAGCCAATGCCATTTATTGAAATAAAGGTTAACGGTGACTTGATACAGAAATAACCATGAGGGCTGTACAAATGTGATAACGTCTACCAGTGAAAGCCTAGACACAGCACCAGGTTCATAGATATAGATGACTGGCTTGAAGGAAGGAATACAAAAATGGAGATATTTAAATACGAAATTTTTCATTTAATTTTTTTTGTGTGAAATGCTTAAGTCAACTCAACAAAATACATGAATTTTGAAAGTCAGATACGCTATTTGTATTGAGGGGAAATTAACATAATTTAAGACATTCTGCTATTCCAATAAGGGTCACTTCAACCGCACTTAGGAGGGGTAATTATTCCCTTCACTCATCAGATCATCTACTGTATTCAAATATCATTCCTAACAAAATAAATCTATTTCCAGAAATCAATAAGAGTATGAACGAGCAATATTCAATATGGTCAAGCAGAATGATGATGAAAGCTATTCAGACTATTTTAATCGATTGAAGTCGTTGATAAAGAATTGTCAATATGGTACCTTAGAAGGAGATTTATTGCTAGACAAAATTATATTCTATCAAAGATATTAGACTGAGAGAAAATCTTTGGCTTGATAAAAAAATCACTTTGAGTCAAGCTATCGATAAATGTAAAGCAAAAGAGCTTTCCGAGAAGCAATTGAATACTTTGAAGAATGAAAAAGAAGCCGAAGTCAAGAAAATCGCTCGAAGACCTTTGAAGAAATTCGGGAAGAAACAAAAAAAGATGAGAACATGAACAAATTGTTTGAATTAATTTATAATGGATGGCCTGAAAAACTATCAGAAACTCCACTATCAGTGCGACCCTATTGGAAATTCAAAGAAGAATTACACACCCAACACGGCATTATATTTCGCAAGGATCGTATTGTCATTCCACCATCGAAAGAAAATTTTTGATAAACTGCACTACAGCCACTTAGGAATGGAATACACTATCAACCTAGCAAAAGAACTAGTATTTTGGCCTTCAATCACCACACAAATTAAGGAAAAAGTTCAAAATTGTGAAATTTGTTTGAAATATTCCAGAAGTCAACAGAATTCTCCTATGAAATCACATGTGATTCCAGAAAAACCATTCGAAATCATCAGCATGGATGTATTTGAAGTCAACAACAATTTTGATGTGTAAAAAAATATTCAGTAGATATGGAATCCCAAAACTTTTTTCAATTCCAGAATTTGTGAATTTCCGAAAAGATTGGAACTTCAAACATGTGACATCAAGTCCAAACCATTCACAAGGTAATGGTAAAGCAGAATCAGCTGTTAAAATTGCGAAAAGTCTTATAATAAAAAGCATCGAAAGCAAGAACGATTTTTGTGAAATGCTTCTGCTCGAAAGGAATACACCTAATAAAATGGGTTCGAGTCCTGCAAAAAGGTTGTTTGCTAGGAATTTGAGGTGCACCGTACCAATCAAGGAAAATAAACTCATTCCAAAGATTGTTCCAGCAGAGCAGTTTCCAATTGAAAAACAAAGGCAGAAAACAAAAAATTACTATGACAGGACTACAAGATCACTACCAAGTCCAAACATCCGAGATGAAGTGTTATACAGAAGAAAGAAAGAAGACAAATTCTGGAGTCCGGGAATTATAAAACAAAAAATAAATCCAAGATCTTTCACAATAGACAATGAAAGCGGTGAACTGAGAAGAAATATAACAGATATCAAACCAATGAAAAATACAGTAGAAACACCAGAAAATAATATAGTCGAGGAGAGTGAAAAATTCACGAGGCCTAGAAGAGAAACAAGACTACCTAAGACATTTTTTGATTTTGAAATGTTTTAGATTTTTATTTAAAGTATAGGGGAAGTTATATGTTATATTTTGTGGAACACTTTGTATTTTAGAATATCGGTTACCAAGCAATCATTATGTACAGCAGAGTCAATAAAGAGATTTCACGTATTACTCCGTTAGTTGAAAAAGCTACTGAAGAAATACCTTCAAGGTCAATCCCAGCTCAGGCTACCTGAATTACAAAGCGTGAAACATCCATCCAACTTCAATATAGTGAAATATTTTTGTGATATATACTGAAATATTCTTCATGATGTTGGGAATTATTTTATGAACCCTAAGGTCCACCTCAAAACTCGAAATGAGGTGACACCCCACATTTCATCATCATTACATCCACTAGGAGGTATACTAAAATCAACCTTTTGTACAGGAGTTATTTATATACATTTTACTTCAAAGTAGAATCTTGAATAATATCCAGATCTGATGTTAGGATATTGGGAGCCTGAAACAAATCTACGAAGGCAAGTCTTTGCACCTTGCCTATAGTTTGGTTTTAGCAATCCTTTGTTGTGTCTTTGGCCACCACATCCACACCAGGGAGGCGTACCATGTGTGGTTTTAACCCCCATTTTTCCCCAAAAGAGCGTCTCGCCACAATTAATGTGGTCTCCGCTTTTCTGGTCACTTTCGTCAGATGCTTGTTTCAGACCAATTTCGAGTGGGTGTACATGGCAATTGACTAGATATTTTCTTAGCAATTATTTGGTATTGATGTATTGCCATTATCGACATCTTATAAAGCAAAAATAAACTCAATTATGGTTTCCGATGGCTCACCCTAATCTCATTAAAAAGCGGAAAAATCTATAAAACAATAATATATTTCATTCATGAGTTCCCGAATAAACTGACTGAATAAGCCAACTTCAAGAATTTGATGGTGGATAGTAATTGACTGCTGTCAGTGATGTCACGATTACCGGAAAATTCAAATGTAATTGCGGGTACCTTTATGGAAAATAGGATCGTGTCAGGTCAATGTAACACCATACATTCTATACAGATGGCTCAAAGACCTAAGAAGTTACAGGAGCAGGAATGTACATGCCCAAGCTTGAGACAAGAATATCACTGAGTTTGGGTAAATATGCGACAGTATTCTAGGCAATTGTTGCAATACACCCCTGTGCAGAAGAGCTATTGAGGCAAGAGTTTGAAAAACAGCATTTCCATCTACTCCGACAGCCATGTCGCTTCAGGAGATATCAGTTCCAAGCAAATGAATTCAAAAACTCATTTGGGAAAGCCTAAGATCCCTACAAGAGCTGACCAGACAAAACAGACTCACTCTTGCGTGGGTTCCAGGACCCTCAGGTTATGAGGGCAACGAGACTGACTCCTTAGCCCGAGAAGGAGCACGACGTGCTCTAAATGGCCCTGAACCATTTTGTCGCACAGCGAAAACTCCGCTAAAAACTAAACTAACATCCATACATGGATGAAAAACAAATAACAGGAATGGTGGGACAAGTCTCCAGGAATAAGAGAGGTGAAAGGGTTCATTAAAGAACCAACGCAAAAATTAACTGAGTATCTACAAAGCTAGAATAGAAGGACAATTAAGATAATAGCTGATGGCCTCCTAACAGGGCAATACAGACTCAAGAAACACATACAACATCGGACTTGCAGAAGAAACCATATGTGGATTTTGCCAGGAAGATAAGGAAACCTCAGTGCACGTATACTGTACCAGTGCGAAGGCAGTTTGCACCAATAGAAGAATTTCACCTGTAGGGTCAAATCTAAAGGACTAAACATGAGGGAGTACAAAATAGATCTGATCCCATCACATACACCTGTGACATATCTACACTTCTATGATTACAGTATTATTATGTCAAATGAATGTAATGTGGGAAAACCTATGAATTTTAGTTATTTCAAGAGATTTTCTCATTTTGGGTCATCTGGATCAAACTGGCATTCCTAAATATCGTTATAACCTATGGAATCCATTCAGTGATATGTAATTTTGAATGTAATTAAGATTGACAATCGGTTCTTATTATGAGGAATTGATTTGAACAATAAAATTCTACATAGTTTAGTCCCTGAAACAATATTTCGATAGATTCGGTACTAGCATTGTTTATAGTGACAAATAAGATTCTCTACAAACAATGGTACTAGTATATCTTTAGACAATGGTACTAGTGGTACTAGCATTGTCTAAAGATTTCTATAAATGGAATTTTTGGCAATATATACACGGATCTGAAGCCAAAATAATTCTGACATTTCCAAGTACCATTGCTTGAAGAGAAATATGCATTAATGCGTTGAAATCTCAGATCTATAAAGAATAAATAAGGTAAAATCATTGTTTATACTCTTTATACAATGTGTAAAAATTCCAATGCTCGTTTCTAAGACGAGATTTCTTTTGTGTACTTCATCGACCTTTTCCACGGACTGGTCACAGCTATACACGTTTCAGCCACTCAACACTAGATGGCGATTAATTTCAGTTTTCTTCGACATTCTCGATAATTTGACGGTGATCGAATGGTGTGTTAGTAATTTCAATGAAAAGTGATTAAAAAACTGTTTTAAAATGGTTGGTGGTCGCGAATCGGGGGTGAAAAGTGTGTCCTTCATACATTATGCATCAGCTTCGAGCATCGTTCAAACATGTAAGTAGAATTTGTCGTTATATTTGTTGATAATGTTATCATATGTCTCTGTCATATTTACATATTTTGACATTATTTTTTTTTATTTGTTTTTGGGGAATGACATTAGGGCTGGTAAAATGAGTTCCTTAAGGATTTTCTGTATATTGAATATAGGGCAGGGTGACACATTAAACTGGTTTTGCCACCCACAAGATTTCCTTGATTGATGTGTTATTATGGATGTGTCTAATATTCCGGCACCTTTTTTTTTTAAATAAAAAACAACATCGACTAACGATTTTATATCATAAAAGTACGACTACTTACAGAAATAGATAGGTTTGTAGAGTTATTGGCTTACCAAAGCATGACGGATTCGTATAAAACAATGAGCCCAAAATTTAACAGAAATCTGATAAAAGGTAGGACTGGATTAGTAAACTGTTGTTGAAGTACTAATAAGTATAAGGGCGATAGGCAGCGTTAGCAACTTGAAGTGGACTGACTATCGTACCCAGGGGCGTAAAATTATCGTACACGGATCGAAATTATCGTATTTTTTAGGATAATGTCTATTATAGATAAATAAATCATATAAAATGTAATATTGATATGCATGCAAGTACTCTATAGTTTATCTTTTTTAAACCACCGCTGTCAAACAACAGAACACTGAAACCCAAATCTTTTACACGTGGTACAGTGCCTCAGTGGTACAGACCTGAACTGATTCCCTTTCCACTTTAAGTTCAATAAACGCGCCAAGCTTAAAATTCACTCAGACAAAATTTCACTGTTCCCATGCAAGTTGGGTATGAAACACGCCAAAATTTTGTATTTATAAAGAAGAAATGGATATGAATGGGTAGTGAAATAAAAAATGAAAGAATTTCTTTTATATATCAATATATTCATAAAAACAGAAAATATAATTTTTATATTTTAATATAGTTTTTAAAAAATAATTTAATATAATTAACGTATTCATAAAGATTAATTATTTGTGTTATCACTTAGAAATCGTTTGGCATTAAAATATTATTAAATTCCTCTACATCCGCGTCACTATATAAATCTTGAACCGTTTTGGCAGTGCTTTCTGTAGTAATTTAGCAGAGCGGATCGTAAGAACCAATAGGAATAGAGAACTTGTATTTCCCGGTATTTTCCCAAGATTTTATTGGACAAAATAAAATCATGCTACTGCGATTTAGACTATCAGCGCATGAGTGAAATAATATAAATTCTCAAATTTTGCATCATGATAGAAATTATCGTACAATCTGCGTACGATAATAATATGCTATCGTACATCGTACGTAGGCACAAAATTATCGTATGTGTACGATAATTATCGTACGGTTCCGAACGCTGGCGATAGGAGAGTTACCCTGTCATTACTTCCCAAGGTGGTAAATTGAAAACATCTCATAATTTTTGTAGTATGTCACAACTTATTGTGTTGTTCTTCACCGTCTTCAGTTGATAATTGACTACGTATTGGTGTAAACACACTGGGCCACATGAGATACAAAAAAAAATCGTACACGCAGACATCGGGTTCAAATGGCGAAGTTTTCTCAAAATATCTTTATACGACGTTGAAGCTGGCAGATCAAAACCCGCAGACCCACAATTCCTCCTTTTTTTTATGAACATAAACTACAAACACTAAATCACTCATTTTCGGAGCAATTTCACAAAATATAGTCGTTTCTATTGAAAAAAAAAGAATATATATATATATATATATATATATATATATACCCGTAAGTATCCTAACCTCTCACATCTGACAAAATTTAGTAAATTTTACTTTTGGCATGTTGTGCATAATTAAGTTGTTTAATGTATAATAAAAAAATCACGCCAACTTTTCCATTTCAAACATGAGCAACAATTTATTACGCCTTGAAATGAAGGGGAAATTGCTGCTGTTAAAAATTAGAATTAAAAAAGTTGGCGGTGATTTATTTGTTATGGGCCACATGTCTGTCAGATGGTGTTACAACTCAAGCTACTTTATGGTCTGGAAATGCCAATTAAACTTATTTTCAGTCTTACAAAGTTTTATATTGACTTATCCAAAATTACTTGACAGACAGTTCTATTCTTTTTTTATAAACATATATAGGGTGACAAACGGGTGTGAAAACAGCCACGGTTTTTCAGCCACGGTTTTCGATCTGGCAACACCGCGCGACCTTATCGTATCGACGCCCGAATTGTAGGTGTTCGGAGTTTTCAATCAGTTTGGTCATGTCATCTCTTCAGCGTCTTATTCTTCAAACTAAGTAGGTAGTAGGTAAAAAAATGATCGCGCAATAGAAAAATTATATGGAACACATGAGGTGAAAATTATTCTTTTAAATTAGGAGATCATTCGTATTTTGAAAGGCATTCTGGCTGGGAAGAGAATTACAATCATCTTTTTTAATTTCTGAGCGCACAATCGTTTGTAAGGCAACAGGAGAAAAGTTGGGCATATTCGAAACAAATAAAAATTCATATTTTCCAAACAGAGCGATGTATCGCACTCTGAGTGGGTGGAGAGTGTTTATAGAACCGTTCTTCTCCACTTTCTGGAAGCAGATTCGTTTGTAGGGCCATAGGAAAAAAGTTGTGAATTTTCGAAATAAAATAAAATTCATAATTTCCAAATAGAGCGGTGTATCGCACTATAAGTGAGTAGACAATGTGTATACAATTATTCTCTTCCAGCTTTTGCAGGCAGAATCGTAGGAAAAAAATTGGGAATTTTCGAAGAAAATAAAAATTCATATTTTCCAAACAGAGCGGTGTATCGCACTATGAATGAGTAGAACATGTGTATAAAACCTATTTACTTCAGCTTTTGCCGGCAAAATCTTTGTGGGCCGTATGAAAAAAGTTGGGAATTTTGGAAAAAATAAAAAATGAATATTTTTTAAAGACGTGTTTCGCACTATGAGTGAGTAGACAATGTTTATACAATCTTTCTCCTTCAGCTTTTGCAGGCAGAGTTTGAATTTTGATTTTTTTCGAAAATTACCAACTTTTTTCCTACAGCCCTACAAACGAATCTGCTTCAGAAAGTGGTGAAGGAAGGCTCTATAAACACTCTCTACCCACTCAGAGTGCGATACACTGCTCTGTTTGGAAAATATGTTTTTTTCCGAAAATTCCACTTTTTTTCCTACGGCCCTACAAACGAATGCTTCCAGCAAAAGCTGAACAAAAAAGGTTGTATACACATTGTCTACCCACTCAAAGTGCGATACACCGCTCGGTGTTTGAAAAATATGAATTTTTATTTTTTTCGAAAATTTCCAACTTTTTTTCTACAGCCCTACAAACGAATCTGCTTTCAGAAAGTGGTGAAAGAAGGTACTATAAATACTCTCTACCCACTCAGAGAGCAATACACCGCTCTTTTAGTAAAAAAATAATTTTTATTTTATTTCGAAAATTCCCAACTTTTTTCCTACGGCCCTACAAACGAATCTGCTTTCAGAAAGTGATGAACGAAGGTTCTATAAACACTCTCTACCCACTCAAAATGCGATACACCGCTCTGTTTGGAAAATATGAATTTTGATTTTTTTCGAAAATTCCCCACTTTTTTTTTACGGCCCTACAAACGAATCTGCTTTCAGAAAGTGGTGAAGGAAGGTTCAATAAACACTCTCTACCCACTCAAAGTGCGATACACCGCTATGTTTGGAAAATATGAATTTTTATTTTTTTCGGAAATTCCCAACTTTTTTCTTACGGCCCTTCAAACGAATCTGCTTTCAGGAAGAGGCGAAGGAAGGTTTTATAAATACTTTCTACTCCGTTTTCTGAAAGCAGATTTGTTTGTAGGTCCGTAGAAAAAAAATTGGGAATTTTCGAAAAATAAAAATTCATATTTTTCAAACAGAGCGGTGTATCGCACTATGAGTGAGTAGAAAATGTGTGTATAACCTATTTTCTTCAGCTTCTGTAGGCAGAATCGTTTGTAGGGCCGTAGGGGGAATTTAAAAAAAAAAAAAAATCCAAAGAGAACGCTGTTTTGCACTATGAGTGAGTAGACAATGTGTATACAATCTTTCTCCTTCGGCCCAAAAATTATCGTACTTGTAAATTTTTTTCCCAAAGGATTCTGCCTGAAAAGTGTATACACTTGTCTCCCACTCAAAGTGCGATACATCCGCTCTGTTTGTTTTTTTTTTTTTGGAAAACCACTTTTTTCCCGGCCAAAAGTGGAGAAGAAAGGTTCTATAAACACTCTCTACCCACTCAGAGTCCAATACATCGCTCTGTTTGGAAAATATGGATTTTTATTTGTTTCGAATATGCCCAACTTTTTTCCTGTTGCCTTACAAACGATTGTGCGCTCAGAAATTGAAAAAGATTATTGTAATTCTCTTCCCTCCCAGAATGCCTTCCAAAATACGAATAATCTTCTAATTTAGAAAAATAAATTTCATCTCATATAGGGTGAAGTGTAATCATGGGGCAAGTGTAATCGGGCACTCCCTAATTTGTGTATTATCGTTTTTAATTTTTTTCGATCTAAAATTTGAATGTGTTACTAATTTTTTGCCTTTATATTATGTTTTTAATCCTTTTCAAGGTCCTAGTTCAAAATGTTAGTTATTTATATATTACCCTGTATTTTCACTTGTTGTGCGAGTATCGATTGTGATTTTTAATTTCATATTGCATACAAATAATTCAATAAGATTGTGGTATTTTGCTTCCTTAGATTATTTCCAACAAGGAATCGGATTCTGCTGTCAGATTTCGATTTGGATGCCAACAAAAAGAAACATAGTAGCGATTACGTTTACCCCATCAAAAAATATATATGGGGTAAGTGTAATCACAGAGACTGGGGTAAATATAATCAGTGATTACATTTTCCCCAGCCTAGAATTTCATTTTTGTCACTTCATATTTTTACCTGTTTTACCCAACCACTTCAAGAACCAGAGCCGATTGCAGGACCAAGTAAAAAGAATGTGTCATTCGAAGATTTGTTGCTAGACACCGTAGACAATCCCCTAGACCTCATGAGAAAGAGAAAAGAAAAAGAGTAGCTTCTGGAGCTGAAACTATCACAGCACAGGAAAATATAGAAAAAAGAAAAAAAGCAGAGCAAGATAAAGAAGAAAAAATAAAAAAAGCAGAGCAAGATAAAGAAGAAAAAATAAAAGCAAAAATTGAATCAAAGAAAGCAAAAGACCTAGCAAAAAAAGAAAAAAATTGAAACAAGAAAAAAGAAACCCAAAAATATTATTCTATCAAGTTCTTCTGATGAAGAGGACGAAACCCAAATTCAGAGCCACAGTGAGTCGGAAGAGGAAGATTTTGCAACGTATTCACCAAGGTTAGATGAAGAAGTGGAAGCCCATAAACAAGACGAATTGTTACTGACTTGAAACAACCTGATGTCGGAAATTGGGTTCTGGTCTCATTTAAAGGAAAGAAAAATAATTTTTTTTATGTTGGTCAAATAACAGCCTTTAATGACAAATAAAAACCTTTGATTATGTCTCTGAAAAAATCCAACCAAAACTCGCAACAATCGATTTTTCATTGGCCTGAACAAATTGACCATCACTCAGTGTCTGCATCAGACATCGAGTTAGTTTTACCCGAACCAAATTTAGGACGAAGAGGAGATTTAATTTTTCCAGTATCCTTCGCTTCATATAATGTAAAATAAAAGGAAAAAACTACATTGTACAGTTTGTTAAGTTCACATATTTCAATAAACGTTTCTAAGACAAACAGGCGAATTGTATACATTCCACAAAAAAGCTTATAACGTCCTTATGGATTGAGCTATTAGGATATTTTTTTTTTGTGAAACTGCATAATTTTTACTTTGTTACACTTGCCCCAAATACTCTAGCAAACGATGCATATGGGAATTACAAACCGTGATTACATTTGCCCCGAATGCTGGGGTAAATGTAATCAGTGAACATAACTTATTATTTTTGTTTACAAAAAATTCACTATGCCTAGTAGAAAAAAATTAATTACTTCAGTTATTTAACAATAAGATAGGTAGTACTACTGTGAAAAATCAGAAATATATCTCTTTTGGGTATCTTGATATTAAAATTTAAAGTGTAACTATCGTTTTTCTGATTACACTTACCCCACTTCACCCCTTTTCCATATTATTGTACTATTTAGCGATCATTTGTTTACCTATTAGTTTGAAGAATAAGATGCTGAAGAGATGACCAGAGAAACTGATTGAAAACTCCGAAAGCCTGCAATTCAGGCGTGGATTCGATTCGATTTTCACACCCGTGGGTGACAAAATGAAATGAAATTATCAACAATAAAAGGTTTCGACATCCTCCCCCTGCTGGAAAAACTATTTTTCTTCTAGCTCTAGTCGAGAAATTTTCGTCACATTTCGCCTGTATTCAGCCGTTGATGTTTTCACATCCACGACTCGAACCTTTCCGTCTGGCCCTGGATAGATTGCAGTTAGCCGGCCCAACTTCCGGGCATATCTTGGTGGGCTGTTGTCCACTAGTATGACGATGTCACTTATTTGAATTGAGTTTTGGTTTTTTGTCCATTTGTTCCTCTTCGATAAAGAGGATAAATATTCCGTAACCCATCGCTTCCAGAAATTTTCCAGCAACATCTGTGGTTTTTTCCATTCACGTCGAATGCAAATGGAATCTGGACCTAGGCGTATACATGAACTATCGCCATTTGACGATTCCAGAAGAAAATGAATTGGAGTGATGGCTTCAAGATAGTCTGGATCGCTTGATACTCTGGTCAGGGGTCTATATGTTCTGCTTCAGTGGAAAAGCTTTGCAAAGTTTTTTCTCTGAGGGATTGGTCATACAAATATTTCGAAATAATTTTTTTCACAAATCCTATCAACCCCTCCCATGTTCCGCCCATATGGGGCGCTCCTGGGGGATTGAATTTGAATTCAATGCCTCTGGAAGACATGACATCTACAACAGCTGAATGGTCCAGATCCTGAAGAGCCCTTTTTATATCTTTTGCATCACAAATGAAATTTGTACCATTGTCACGGAAGATGATTTTTGGCTGTCCTCTTCTCGCCACCATTCTAAGTATTGCCATAATAGCTGATTCACTGTTGAGGTTATGAGCTATCTCAAGATGAATCGCTCTCACAGACAGACAAGTGAAAATTACTCTCCATCGTTTTTCATTCCTTCTTCCAATTTTGACGTGGATTGGCCCGAAATAATCCATCCCAACGTTTACAAATGGTCTAACCTCTTGTCTGAATCGCTCTTTCGGTAGTTGTCCCATCAATGTTGGAAGCGGCTCAGCATTCTCGTTCCCGCATTTCTGGCATTTGGAAAAAGCTGACTTGACTGCTGCTCTACCATTGATCACCCAATATTTCTATTGTATTTCGTTCAGGATCAGTTCTTTTCCTCTATGTTTGAATTTTCTTCCATCGCTCTTGATCCAGGAAATCACACATTTCGAGCCTGTCCAGAAAAACATTCGCATAATGGATATATCCAATTAAGATTTTATTGATTGTGCCAGCCTGCTTGCCATGACAGCAGCTTGAAGTTCCAATTTAGGAATCGACAGAGGTTTGAGAGGTGCTACGCGAGTTTTTGATGATACTAGGGAGACATCTATTTTCCTTGATCCTCCCACCACTCGGAGAAAAGAAACACCCGCAAAAGCCTTCTCGCTGCTGTCACAGAAAGTGTGAAGTTCTATGTTTATTGCAGTCGGTATTTGCAAGCTATAACATCTTGGAATCCTAATTTCTGTAATTTTTGGTAACTCATATATCCATTTATTCCAAGTTGACAGTAGATTTTCATTCAAATTTTCATCCCAGTTCATACCACATCGCCAGATATCTTGCATTAAAATTTTTGCTATGATTGTGAAACTTGATAACAAACCTTATGGATGAAACAGGAACATTACAGTTCGGAGGACAATCTTTTTGTAGGATTTTTTTGCATTCAATGTCTTTTAGATTTAGTTTGAAACAAAATTCATCATTTTCAGAATTCCACCATAATCCAAGACTCTCTGGAGAGATGAACTATCATCTATCTGTTTCACACTAACTGAGTTGTCTGATAAACTTGCTCTGAATATTTCCCTCCTGTCAAAAATCCCATGTAAATGGAGTGCAATTATCGCAAAATTACAGCGATTATTGTATTGTAGAAAGCAAAAGAGCCCTGCGATAATTGCACTGTAGACCGAGAATTGCACAGTTCATATCCATGGCAATTCCATTGTACACTTTGATAATACAGCGACAATTTATAAGTAACGTCAGTTTGACAAGTAATGTCGAAAATATTATTTATTAAAAATGTCTCGTTTCGGTCGGGCTTCATTACAAGCTATTGAAGAAAATTTGTTGGAAAACGAACCAAATAACACAAAACAGAACAGAAAATACGTGTGGCATCAGTTTATGAGCTTCTGTGCTGAGAAAAAACTATACTTTGGATGAAAAAACACAAATCAATGTTCTGGCAAACATATTAACGGACTGGGCATTCAATATGCGTAAGCAGAATGGCGATGAGTACAAAGAATTTACTGTTAAAACGATTTGGAAGGTAACCGCTAAATTACTGATGAAAAATATTTCACTGAATACAACATCAATTTCAACCCTTTTACTAATATTGAGTTCAAAGCAGCCAGAGATGCGAAAAATGCCAAGAGTGCAGTTTTTCTGAAGTACGATGAATTCCAAAATATGGTTCGTGGTTGTGACGAAAACACCCTAGATGGTTTGCAGAAGAAGGTATTTTTTGTTTTTGCTTTTGAGTTAGCTTGGCGTGGTGGAGAAGGCCACAAGTGCTTAATTTCGTACTTTAAAGAAGAAGAAAATAACGTAGATGATAAAACAGGAATGATTATTTACGATCCTGTGTTTACTAAGACGACGCAAGGAGGGGAAAAACCACGCGCTTCATTGAATTGGCTAATAAACAATAAAATCAATCCTGATTTGTGTCCAATTCGACTGTACAAAAAATTCCTAGAAAAGCGGGTTGGAATAAAAACAAAACGACTCTTTCTCACTGTAAATCCCGCTTGGAAGTTGAACAGAAAATGTATAAAGATATTCCTGCTGGATGAAATACAGTAAGCAAATAGACTGTTCTTAAAGCTTCTACTTTAAATACAGAGAATATCAAGCTTACTAACCATTCGTTACGAGCTACGGCCGTCTCCAATCTCGCAAAAAAGGGGGTGGGCGAGCAGCAACTTATAAAAATAAAATGAAAAGTGTGACTGTGTGCACGTATCGATATAATCGATGAAAGAAAATTGTATTTCGTGCATAAAATAATTTATTCGTAGCAAAGCGCTTGACGTTAGTAACAAGGCTTTGCTGCGAAAAAAAAACTTTTCAGTAACTTTTTTCTATCAAATTACTTACTTTCAGGTACGCACTGATGATGACCTAACGGTCGAAAGCGCTTTGCTGCGAATAAATTATTTTATGCACGAAATACAATTTTCTTTCATCACTATAAAAATCACGGGCCATTCTAATTCAAAATAAATAACGCCATATCTTCAAATGGATAAAGATCACCATGACGAAATAGTCAAAAAAATGCGTGGCAATGACGTACCACAGGCACAGCATTCTCAAACATCCTCTTCAGCCCTTAATTCACCGATAGCTGCATTGTCTAACCAGAATACGTATAATAATTGTTTATTTCACTGCAGTTCCTGCAACTTTTGATTTAGTTTAACCTTGAATAAATAGTTTCATTATATTTTTACGTATACTTTCATAATATATAAATGAAAAATATTAAAACAAACTTATTTCTGCGTCTCTTCTTTTTTTTCAGTTACGGGATGGTTATTGATGACAAGCTAAGAATTTATAAATTAATAACGTCAGTTTGACAAGTTGACAGTTTATTCGGGAAATATTCCCCGGAATAACACTCGTGCATCAAAATAACTGGATAATTTCGCATTCCAGCGTGTTGTCTTTGAAAAACTGCATTCGGTCATTTCAATATTTCGGTATCGGGCTCTTTCTCCAAAAATGCAGTTTTTTGACAACACGCTGTCATGCAAAATTATCGGTAATTTTGATGCACTTGTGCAATTACTTACGAGAATTGCTGAGTTGGTCATCCAGTTAACTACGTCGACATCCGCACATTTCATCGTGCTACAAATCCCATTGAAAGTCGGAATTTCTAGAATCCAGATAGTCAACATAAAATTTCTTCATTATGGCTACTTTGATATACGGATCTGTAGCGGTAATATCAGTATGTTTTTTTTTACAAAATGTGCACATACTGGGGAACAAGTGGCTCCAAAAGTCATTACCATCATTTCATAGACATCGGGTTCTTTATGATTTCCCAAGTTTCGCCAAAGGTATCTCTATCTTCCTTCCGGTTCCCCACTTGGTGGAACATTTCTCTT
The DNA here is from genome assembly GCA_018342105.1 of Gonioctena quinquepunctata. NCBI lineage: Eukaryota > Metazoa > Arthropoda > Insecta > Coleoptera > Chrysomelidae > Gonioctena > Gonioctena quinquepunctata. The sequence goes on from JAFIRS010000654.1 coordinate 362,832, forward strand.
ACGTCTCCACAAAATCCGAATCGCCGCTGTCTAAACTTCCAAAGGATCGCTACTAATGACTGTAACATATCAAGACCAGCTAGGAGATTGGCTATATTTTATGTTAAATTGTGCCGAAAATGAGTGATTTGGTGGTCGTAGTTAACGCTGGTAAAAAGAAGGAGGCATTGTGAGTGATATTTGCGCGAGAAAACGGAGCTTGAAAAATACATGTTCTGGATCAAAAAAGCTTTCTAACTCGGAAAGGGAAGAAAGCGCCGCGTTCTTTCGGATCGAAGGCAAAAAAAGGAAGAAAAGTCTTTCAACTATTTTCGGAGAGGAGTACTTTTACCGGATATTTACCCAAAGTATTTCCGCGCAAACGGTTATTTTCGGAATTACGGCACCAGAAATGTTAAAAAAAGTCAATTTTCAACTTCTACTTATTTGAGACTGCTTGATTTCTTCATTTTTTCAGCAATACACTAAATAAAACCTTTAAGTCACATAATTTTGATTATCGCAATAAATAATTTTTAATTGAATGAATGTTAAACTCTTCATGTCCATCGGACATTTTTTACATTTGGCAACATTGCATTTTTAACATTACTCATGAATGACAATTCACATTATTGACCATCATCTCAAATCCAAAAATTGCCTGTTTACTCAAATGAGAACACTTTCAAATAGGAAAACTACGTTTTTGTCCAAACTTTCTGCGGGACATTTAAAACATATCTTCTAGTATCACATTTATAAAGTCTAGTTCTTACTGTTTAGAGTGCTTGTTTCGTGAATAATTGTGAAATAATCCTTTTTATTACAACTGTTCATGGATGCTAGGAGAACAAAGGTATATTGAAAAAAAAAAGATTACTTCCGGAACATTTTGAGAAAATCGAAAAGGGAAAGGAATTCATAACAAGTTATCAGTGAATTCCAGTGGTAGTAATGTGAAATCCGACAGAATGCAATTAGTGAGCAAAAAATGTTCAAATAGGGTAATAAATTTACATGAATAGAGCCTAGAATTATTGTCCAGGAGGATTTGTTCGGAGGTATATTTTTTTAAAGTTGGGTTCTGCTAACTTTACAGTAAAGCTAGCAGAACCCATGTTTTTTTTAAAACCTATATAAGAAAAATCGGCAGTGGGTTCAAACGTGAGCCTAAAATTATGGTGTGATCAGATTTTTGATAAACATTCGATTAGCTCTTTGGTTCTGCTAGCGTAACGTTAAGCTAGCAGAACCCGCCTCATCTCCCATAATTGAAGAACACAAAATTTGTCAATAGGGCAATAAATTAGCCTAAAATTATGGCTAGAAAAAAAATCGAAAATCCCAAGGTGGTTCGCTAGCTTTACGGGGGTCTTAAACTAGGACCCGTTACTCCCATTCCAGCCCTTTCTCGAAACCATCAGTATTCGCTGTGTGCATTAGGCTGGAGGGGTAGATGAAACTATGACAGCGCCCATGGTGGCAGAAGTAGGTAATGATCCTGGTAATCACTAATCACAAGCTGAAAACTTTCAGTTTCTGAGGTCTCCCCTTTTATGCTCAAATTCCTTAAAAATATTGTACCGTACTTCAGATGAATAAACATTATTACTATCGTAGTGGTAACGGTCACGGTTGGGTAGTATAACAACAATCATAAATATAATAACAATGAGCCCTCGCTATTGCTGTGTAGTCGATTGCAAAACTGCATCACAAAAACTGCAGCAAAGAGATAAATGTTCTGTTATTCCACGATATTCCAATCTCTAATTCCGGGACGTGAGGTTTTCATTCGATAAATATTTGAGATTTGAGATGTTTTCTATTTGATCGTCTAGAAGTAGCTAAGTTCCGTGGGACGGTGTTAGCCGATGATAGAAAGCAAATAGTGACAAACTGCGAGTTCGGGAACGCCTGGACGGTGTTGTAAACTGATTAATCAGCCTTATGAACAGAGGACAGATATACTTTTGATGTCTTTCCAAGTTGTCTATCAAACATGGCATTGTATCAGGACAAAGTACCTCGCACAGGATTATTAATTTGTGTTTTAATTTTCACGAACTGGTTTCGGTTATAAAAGCAATTGGCCTTACATCTGAACTAATGTTAAATGTAATGCAGTTCAAGTACTAAGAGCATCGTTACTTGTACTGTATAAGCAATACCCAATATTCTGTCGACAATTATACGTGTTAGAGAGTGTTGAACGTGTTTGTATTATTTAAGGACCATTCTTACATCCTTGCAAGGGTAAAAGTGGGATCCCATATTCAGGTACAATTGTGAACATCATTCCTTTTCTGACTATTATATTATTTGAGAATTTCATTAAATATTTTTGCATTGAATCTGATGTTATTTAGTGGTTTCCCGTCAGGTTAAAGCTAGCCAGGGTTATATGGGTACTTTTTTTAATTTGTTAAACTACTTGGCTTCCTCACTTTTTTATGTTCTCAAGAGCTTATGAACCTGCGACCTTAATAAACTAACGAGCAAGCACATTACTTGCCGTACCTAAAAGTACACAGAAGTAGCATTACTTTATGATATTCAAAATATCATAACTTTACATGGATAACCTCCAAATGCGGTGAACTATCGTATCATATTTTTTATCATTTACTTACTTTTTTCTTTGACATAAAAAAACTTCGATTCATCTGGAACTAGTAGTGAGCACAAAATTGTTACATCGTGGAAGATTATTTAGAAATTGTTAAAAAATTGAAATTGTTACTGAGTATTGGAAATAAAACAGGAAAACTTCAGCTATCGAGTCACTAGAGGGCATTATCAGTCTTGCACACAGCGAATACCATACTGATGCATTCCTTTCTAATTGAGGCCCGTTCGTTGTGAATGTATGGTGGTTGTTTACAACCACTTGATAATTCACTTCAAAGTCGTGCCTATATGGCATAATATCTGATGGCTGATGTTATTTAGTCATAAATTTTAAACTTATAAAAACATTTTCTAATTGCGAATGCAAGTGACGAGTAATATGGCAGAAGTTTCAGAAAAAGTATAGTGTACAACCTGTACGTACTCTATATTATTCACTCGTTGGAACTCGTTTTCTGCTCTTACCGCAATTTTCATACTCGCATTTTAATAACCGTATGCTCATATTCATACCTACTATTTTATTACAACATTCTTCAAATCGTGATCGTCTATCAACCAGTGATAAATTACTTAATTATTGAGAGAATGAACTATATTCGTATAGAATAATGGGTTGCTTCCATATATTTATTAACTACGAATATTGATAACTGGCCATAAGAGCAATGAAATGAAAATGAAGTCCTTGTCATATTGGCAGCGCGTAGTTATGGCAACCGAACATCAACCAATACATGTCACGCCTCCATTATCGCGCATGTGCATCAATTCAACGTTGCCGCTTAGAAAGAGTCCGAGCGATGGTCATGCTTCATTTGTTTTGGCTTCACATTTGATGTCTTTATTATCAATATTGGTACTTAATACATGTATGGTTGCTTTGCATGAAAACTTCTTATAGTACGAGAATAACGGCCTTTCTACCGAATCTGCCATTCTTGACGTTTGAATGTACAGTGATCACAATTCTGGTTGCAACTTCTAGTTCTGTTTAAAGCCTTTCGATTGCAAAAAAGTTTGGTACCAATAGTGTAGCGTAAACAGAGACAGAAATATATGCTGTATTGTGCTGAAAAAGGAGATAGACTCGTTTTATGTGTAGCTCGGTGCTGCAACATTGCTACATTTCGCTGCAAACGAAATAACTTATACATACAACGTAATATTTGGAATGAAATGTTGAGTTCAAATGACATATTTTCGTGGTTGTATTCACAGCGTACTGTTTTCTAACTGGTCATTGAATGACACGTAACGAGAAGTTATCAATTAACAGCCAATCAAAAAACAATACGCCATAAGCACGAGCTGCCATGTGGATCCACCCTAATGGGGTAACTGGCGTTTGTTTGGTAGCTATATTCTTTCACTTCCCCCGGTTTGACCGGAAACATACGCTGCTACATTTATGTGAATGATTTTTTGGGTAGTTTCTAGCTCCGTCCGGTTATTGTGAAATGTTCATCAATGAAATGGATGCGCACATGCATGACATTGAAATGAGCGATAGTTCAACATCTGCGCGAATCCGCTGATTCGATATAAATAACGCGTCCGGTGCAAAAAATGATTTCCTGCAGAGGGTGTGACTTTGCTTTTGGCGGGCGAGCGCGTGTGATATCCCGCGATAGGCTGGCGGAATAACAACACATTAACGATTTTTCAACCGTTAAATGTTATAGTATTGGATACTCGAGGTGCTTTTAGTCATAATCCGATCAATAGAGATATTGACCTAACAAAAATTTCAGCTGAAATTCTGGGTTTAGGGATTTGAAAGTATGTATTCTTTACCATGCCACGGCGCTAAAAATAAAAGAAAAAATCCAAAAATTCTCCGAATTTTCATATTGAAGTAATGAAAAAATGTCTTGCACAAAAGTTGTAGTACGTTATTTTTTCTAAATGAATATTTCCCATACATTTTGCGATAAATCATGTCGTTAAGGAGATAAACGCCATTTTACACTCCTAAAGATTTATTTCTTTGAGGGTACGTGAAGGAAAAGGTTTTCAGATATTGTTCAATAACAGGATCACGGAAGAGTTCCGGACTCATTTACTAGAACACTAGAAGCTTGTGTGGAACTTGATGGTGACCTATTTGAGCATTTATAAGTAGCCTTTCTTCAAAATTTTTACATTGTTTTCTGTTAATCAACCTTTTCTGTTCTAATTACTAGAATCATTTCCTTTGTGATGTACTCCTGTTTCTATTACAATTCCATTTTGTTGAAACATATCCTTATCAGAATTCGATTAATTTTTTTTTTTCGAAAAAATCACCAAACATTTTTATTTTGCAATAAATTTCGCAAATTTTACAGAGTAGACAGAGTTTTGGCACAAAGCTCTTTATAAATCCCATGCAGCAATAATGCAATAAAATATAGGGTGTTGCATTTAAAAAAGTCGAGTCATTGCCATATTTGTAATTTGTCATTTTCAAAAAATCATAGTTAGCGATGGAACATTGACTCCCAGTTCACCTGCATCTCAAAATATGCGCTAAAGCCTAAGGAATCGACTACAAAAAGCTGGTTGAGTTATGCATTTTTCTGTGGGTCCATGCACGACGCTTTTTTTACACATAAATTGACATGAGACAAGACAAGTCTAAGAAACCCGAGTGCGTTATATCGAAAATGGACAAGGACACGCAATTTTTCAAAATATTTTTAATGGATTCTACAGCTTGTGGAAAGTCTGTTGATAATTTTCTTTCTTTTTTTTAATTTTCTAAAACTTAAAGTCGACAAAATTCGAATGGCTTCTTTCTAGCGCCATTGCAAAATATTGTGACGTAATAACCTGATCAACCAATCCCTCAGTTGACAGCTTCAATCAATTTTGCAACGTTGCCATATTTTCAAATCTTAGGAAGCGCCTCCATAACAAGAATAAATGATTGGCTTTCTCTTTACCAGAAATCATTTTGATGGACCACAATGATTCATAATATCAAAAATAACAAGGTTTATGTGCACTGTAAAATCGACAATATATTGTTTTATGACAGATCGAATGTTTTTACACCTTCAAATCCGCCATCGTCGCTTGACATTGCGAATAGTGTTTAGTTCTGACATTTATAGTTCAAGAAACTTGGCAACATTGCCGTTTAACGTCACAATCAACCCGATTACGCCTATTGGCTGCTCGGTCGTTTACGTCACAAAGAGCGCCAATATTAGTAGCTTAAAAATTTGCTGATTTTCAAAAACGAATGGAAACTGCTGTAATTGAAATTTGACTCAAAAAATATTTTCTGGGTACATTTTGTATGCGTTATGTATTTTAAAGCATATTTAAAGCGATAATAATTTATCGCGTACTCGTCTATTTAGTGGCGAATCCAAAAACGTAACAAAAAAAGGGGGTTGTCATTTAATAAACAGAACTTAGTTGTGTATCTTATTTTGGGACATCCTGTAAGTAAATAGAAATCTTTTTAGAATTTGCCTGATTGTCGGCTCTATCATTAAAAAAAAACAAGTCGATAGCTTGGATAAAAAAAAGTTATGTAGCTTGCACGCATCTCTGGGTCACCCTGTATTTCCAGCAATGCTCACTGTGTATCAGTTGAACATTTTTCCTTACAGCCGAAAAGTCACCTAACAATTGTCGTGCTAATTATACATTTTCTGAAGCGAGGAATTAATTGGAAATTCCCTTTTTTTAAATACACCTTGTATATTGTTTCTTCCAGCCTAAAATTCACTTAACAATTGTCGAAATACCAAATTGTCGTGCAGTTTTTTAATTCGAATATCTGCGCTGAAACAAGAAGTAGACTCTTAATTAAACTTCTACCGCAAACTATTCGTCATTCTCAATGTGAATGGAAAAACGCCAAATAAACTGATATAACAAAGAGTTTCAAATCTCTTGCAAATTTTTGGCGAGACGATATAAAATCGAACTTCCTAGAACTCAATGAATAGGTTGTAGTCTACTCGACAAGTTGAAAATGGTCTAAAATAGAGATACTGCTCTTAAAATTATGTGTGATAGTTCATTGGATCCGGAATAACACCTAGAAAAATGTGCCAAAAGCGTGTATTAGCACATAAAAAATTGCAAAAGTTATAAAGAATTGAAGATGAAAAGAAAATGGAATTTCGCTTTTTGCCAATATTTCATAAACTATTAATATTCAAGAAATTTCAAAAAAATATTCTGAAAGAGGAGGAAATTTCCAATGAAAAACTCCAGCTCTTGGAACTCTATCTCCATTATTTATAATTTTTTTTTTCACAACTTCATTATATTACACATATTATGATTTTTGAAAAAAATAAATCCTTAATAACAATTTTTATATGTTTATAATCGTTTTTTATATTTCTATTGTTTAAATAATTACTTAGGAATGTTTTTTTTCTAAAAATCATAATTGACAGTCCTCTATAAAGTAACAAAAACATTTTTTTTTATCAACAATTCCATTGTTTATTTGTTAGATTTTTTTTCTGAAACTTCTAGAATTTACAAAAACAACCATATATAACAAAGTATAGAAAAAAATGTTTTCTATTTTTGTATTAATAAAGAAAAATTGGGAAAATTTTTTTTTTTTTAAAGTTAATAAAAATGGAATTTTAAAAAAAAATTTTTTTTACTTCATAGTATATGATTTTTAGAAAAAAAATAATTTCCCAACTAATTATTTAAACAATAGAAATATAAAAAAACGATTATAAACAATTAAAAATTGTTATTAAGGAAATTTTTTCAGAAAACATAATATGTGTAATATAATGAAGTTGTGAAAAAAAAATTTTCAAAAATATTGAAATAATCAATTTGTTTATAAAAAATTTACAACAAAGGCGGGAATTTTTTTTTGCAAATCAATTTATATTTTGTATTAATAAAAAAACGATAATATGATGATTAAGGAAAACAAAATTTTTTTAACAACATTACTTGGGTTTTCTAGTTTTTGTTCAAGTACAAAGATTATTATAAACAAAGTATGAATATTTTTTTAGTTTTTATGGCGTGATCTTGTTAAGTATGGTATATAAGAAAGGCTCTACGAAGCAAAAAAATTTTACGACAATTATTTAAACATTTTTTTTCATTTACAATTAAGACAGAAGTTCGACAAAATTTTGTTAGTTAACAATCGTTTAACTTGTTGAAAAATCAACTTTAAGTAAAATTTCCAACGGGAATAAATTATTTATAGTGTTCCGAATAATTTTTTCAAATAAAAAAAAATTTAATACCTTAAATAAATTAATTAATGTGTCGTACTCGCTTTTGACGCCGCGCGCGCAACTTAAAAATGTCGCTCGGAGACCCATTTTCAGCGTTAAATTAAAATTATAAATAATGGAGATAGAGTTCCGGGAGCTGGGAGTTGTTTATTCCAGATTTTTTTTTGAAATTTCTTAAATATCAATAGTTTATGAAATATTGGCAAAAAACGAAATGCTATTTTTTTTTTCACCTTCAATTGTTTATAACTTTTGCAATTTTCTATGTGCTAATACACGCTTTTGGCACATTTTTCTAGGCGTTATTCCGGATCCAATGAGCTATCACACATAATTTTAAGAGCAGTATCTCTATTTTAGACCATTTACAACTTGTCGAGTAGACTATTGGGTACATTTTTCATAAACATATGTGGATATGAATAGTTTCCCATTTCTTCTTTCTACTTGTGGCTTCAATAAATATGGGAAATCACAGTTAATTCTTTCCATAATACCCAGATACTACTCAATATAACTATATATTTTATATGAACAGGAAGAGCGATTTGACAGTAACACTACCGCCGAACCATTATAGGTGACCGACTCTATCAATCTCTTATGATGAGTAGGTGCAAGAACACAATTTTTATTTTCCGTCGAAAGCCGAACAAATACCTTTTCGCCTAGCGTTAATGGCACGGCATGGATATTGTTGTTGTTCAAACGCCGTCATCATTTATGGAAAGAAGCGGTCACAGCCTTCTTTGATGCGAGTCGCGATCCGAGAATAGGATATTGAAGTTATAGACTGGAAAATAATACAACAAATGGGAGGGTGTGATAAAACTTCCATATCACAAAAACAGAATTCAGATTAAAATTATTTGATATGGAAAATCACAAGGAAACCGGAAATAAAAACACTATATATTATCAAATATCCACATACATATATAGACCGATCAATAGAGATTTTTTCGTGACAAAAATACTACCAGGAAACCGACCGTGCCATCATACGAAAGACGTACCGTAGTTATATCCTGTTATTGTTTCAGTAGGAAACAATAACTGTCATTGCTAAATTTGTTATAAACATTTAAAAGTTCTTTTTTATCGATTTTGACTTGTAACTTGAAAACAAATAAAGCAATCTCGATACTGTCAATGGACGAATTGTAAAGAATCAAAATGCAAAGAAAATGAGCCCTAGCAACTTGATTGGATTATTAGTAACGGAGGAAAACCGGAAAAACCTGAAAAATCTGCGTTTTTTTTTAAATTCATAACACCGCCATTTTTCATGTTTTGAAGCAGGCTCTCCACGACATAGTGGTGATTGATATGTACTTCATGTGTTTTTTTATATTTTTTTATATTCGTGTTCCCACGAAAAGGGATATCCTGTAATGTTCAGAGAACATCGTGGGAACCAAGGGAAAGAAGGTAGGAGTTGGTGTTCTTCTTAAATTTCTGGAGGATGTATGCCTCGGGGAACACCTCCCTAGGCAATGAGTTCCAAAGCCTCGCTGTTCGTTGGATGAACGAGTCTTTGGAAAGTGATGTTCTGCAGGTCTCCAAAGTGACCACGAAGGGGTGTGATGACTGAACTTGACGGGTTAATCTCGAAGAGACTGCCAAAGCAGGAACGATTGTTGATATTTCAGAAGAGCATCGCCCATGAAAATATCTATAAAATAGAGGCAAATCGCCAACTTTTCTACGGTGTTCCAGACAAGTGAGCGAGTTTGTAAGCGAGGCATCACCGACGAGACGAATTGCCCTTTTTTGGACAGAATCCAATAGCCTCAGGATATGTTTAGGTGCCGCGCTCCAAATATGGGAACAGTATTCCAGGACAGGTCGGATCTGTGCCTTATAGATCATAAGTAGCTGATGGGGGTGAAATAGCTCTTGGCACGAAACAAAAACCAAGTTTTTGGGATGCACTTTTGGCAATGGACCTCACGTGATTTTCCCAGGAAAGGTTATTGCTGATAGTAATACCAAGCATCGATATGGATGACTTCAGTGGTATGGTTACTCCTGACAAAGTTATGTAGGCACAGTGAGATCGGCTTTTCTAGAGAAAAGACATGCTTGTGTTTTGTTTGCATTGAATTCTACCAAGTTATTAGAAAATTAGAATTAGAGTGTGAAAAACTCAGGCACTGTTGGATTATTAGTTTTGGCATAAATGCAATTTCATTTTTTTATCACTTTATTGCAGCACCCCTGGGTGCGTCATAGGTGGTTTGTGGTAATTAATTTTTTCTGGAAGATTCTGAGAGTTGAAGTATAGTACTACAAAATGACTATTCTCATTTTGCGTTAAAATGCTACGAAATAGGTGAGAAATACTTGCAAACATGACCGAAAACCGGCGAGTGCATGAAAGCGGCTCAGGAGTGGGGGTAGAGCAGCAGATTCATAACGGGTGCAGCGTGCTTGTATTGCTTTACATACGCTTCCCCGCGTCTGCTGCTCTACACCCACTACTCAGCCGCTTCCACGCACTCACCCATTTTCGATCGTGTTTGCAAGTATTTTTCACATGTTTTGCAGCATGTTAACGCAAAATGAGAATAAACGTTTTTTAGTACTATACTTCTACTCTTGAAATTTTTTTGAAAAATTGGAATTGGACCACCTATGACAAATCCAGGTCTGCTGCAATAAAGTGCATTAAAAAATTCAGATTGCAATTATGCCAAAGCTAATGATCCGACAGCGCCTGAGTTTTTCACACATAAAGTAAATATTGATCACCCCTATGGCGTGGAAAGTTCGCACTACAACTTGAAAAGTGGCGGAGTTATGATTTTTTAAATAAAGCTGATTTTTTCCGGTTCTTCCGGTTTTTCTCCGTTACTGATAATCCAAATGCTTTTAAATGTTTATAACAAATTTAGCAATGATAGTTGGGAGTAGGAAACATAACAGGATATAACTTCGGACCGTTTTTTGTATGATGGCACAGTCCGTTTCCTGGTAGTATTTTTATCACAGAATCAATAGAGCAGAAAATCTCTATTGATTGGCCTAATACTCTCAGGGTCTTCTCTGAGTTGAGGTATTTTTAACAGGATGTACAATGCGTAAAATACGTAATTTCACTAGAAACCAGCTACATAAAAGTTAAAAAAAAAACAAATATACACAACATACCGATAATATTGATCCTATTACGGTCCTGGCATGTGTCACCATATGCGGAAAAAATACAAATTTAAATCTTGTCTACGAATAATTTCAGATGATTTCCTATTGCCCAAATTTTAGGAAAATCATATATTGCATTTCGTGTAGATATGGCTTAGTCTTTAACCAAAACAAATTTTGTTGAATTTTCATTGTTCTCTTAGCTGACCCGACAGACGTCCTGTCCAAATTTCTATATTCCCTAAAAACTCTCGTCCGGGTAGAACTTATTTTTTCCTATGTTTTTCTTTGTAAAGTTCTATCTAGGTTATGCTTTTGACTCTGCCCGCTTCCCGTTATCCCCTTTTCTCGTCATCCCGTTTTTTCGTTATGCTATTTTCCTGTTATTCCGTTTTCCCGTTTTCTCCTTATAATGTTATCCCGTTTTACCGTTATCCCATTTTTCCGTTATCCCGTTTTCTCGTTATCTCTATGCCTGGCTCTATGCCGTTATCCTGTTTTCCCGTTATCCTGTTTCCCCGTCATCCCGTTTTCCCGTTATTCCCTTTTTCCCATTATTCCCGTTTTCCCGATGTCGCGTTATCCCGTATTTCCCGCTATCCAGTTTTCCTTTATCCCGTTTTATTATATATACATACATACAGTGCTAGTCAAAAGTCCCCTCCCCCCCTCGTATCTTTTGAACGGGTATACTTATAATAATGAAATTTGGAGGGTGGAAATAAACGGATGTAGGCTTCTCAACTGGTCATAACAGGTGACGCAATAGTCATAAATGACGTCACAAGGCCACTGTGACCAATAATTTTAAATGGGACCCTATGGCAAGTGACAGCTCGTTTGAAAGGTATTGAAAATACCTATTCAGTCATACCAATTTTGTTTGGGTTTCGGCTGATTTTGATTGATAAATTGAAGAAATACGAAAATTATAGTTTCGCATTTAATTAATAAAGATTTAAGAACCAGTTCTTATAATAAGTGTTCAAAATGTGCTCCATCTACTTCCTGGCAGTAATGCATCCTATTGCTAAGCTCTTGTCGTACTCGTCCCAGTGTGTCAGCGGAAATTGCCCTACATTCTTCAACAATTCGTTGTTTCAGAATGGCAATACTGTTAGGTGCTGTAGCGTGAACCTTAGATTTCAAGTACCCCCATAGAAAAAAATCTAATGGTGTAAGGTCCGGTGACCGAGCTGGCCATTCGATCGAACCTCGTCGTCCAATCCATCTACCACGATTCTTCATCTAGGTAACGTCTTACTGCACTGTAATAGTGTGCAGGAGCACCATCTTGTTGAAACGTTATTTCCAAGTTGTCGAATTCATCTGGATTATCTTCTAGAATTTCAAGAATTAACGCCTCAATATCATTTTGTAACATCTCCAGATACAATTCACCGGTTAAGTTAGCATTGAGAAAAAGAGGCCCAACTATGTGGTTTCCCAAAATACCTGCCCAAACATTTACTTTTTCTGGAAATTGAGGAGGAATGTGAGGATTTGTGTCACTCCAATACCTCACATTTTGAGTGTTAACATTTCCATTGAGAAAGAAAGTACTTTCGTCACTAAAACAAATTGTCTGTATGTAGCCTGGTTGTTGGTTCATTTTATTGGACATAGTTTCACAGAATTCTAGTCTTCGGTCGGGTCATCATCTGAAAGTTGGTGCACCATTTTTAATTTGTATGGATGAAATTTGTTTTTAGCCAACACCCTATGTACTGTCCTTTGACTGACTTCACAGATAGACGCAACTTGGGCTGTGGAAGAAGTAGGGTTTACTACCATTTCTCCAATTATGTCAATTTTTTGTCATCACTAATTGTTGGTCGACCAGATCGTTTGGCATCTTGAACACTACCTGATGCTTCAAACTTCCGAAGAAGCTCCCTCAAATAAACCCTCGATATAGGGCGATCGGGGTACCTCTCATTAAACAGTCGTTCCGCTGCATGGAAATTGTTTCTACATTCACCAATTATTAAGATAGCTGCTACTTTGTCGGCTACAGTACGTACCATTTTGCCTATGTAAACACTTAAACGTCTCGTTAAACAATAGCTTAGGTAAATTTTCAAGGTATAAACACTTTTGACAAGTAGAGAATTCAAAAACGTCAACCTTTTTGACAATTAACCAGAGGCGTACTTTAAAATCTTTATTAATTAAATGCGAAACTATAATTTTCGTATTTCTTCAATTTATCAATCAAAATCAGCCGAAACCCAAAAGAATTGGTATGACTGAATAGGTATTTTCAATACCTTTCAAACAAGCTGTCACTTGCCATAGGGTCCCATTTAAAATTATTGGTCACAGTGGCCTTGTGACGTCATTTATGACTATTGCGTCACCTGTTATGACCAGTTGAGAAGCCTACATCCGTTTATTTCCACCCTCCAAATTTCATTAATATAAGAATACCCGTTCAAAGATACGAGGGGAGGGACTTTGACTAGCACTGTATATACGTATGGGGTGTAATCTACCCTCTTGCACACCCGTGAATGACGAGTGTATAGTGCCATTTTATAACGAATTACAGCGGTTAAAAATCCGAACAAAAAAATTTGAAAAAATTAAAAAAATGCATTTTTTTTTAAATTAGTCCAATTTTGTGAATCGCGAAACAGCAAAGTTTTGGTAGAAAGGGAAAATCTATATATTTTTTGATGGACTATCAACTGTTAGCGGATATGCAAGAGGGTCGATTATACCCTGTATATATCTAATATATAAAAATAATAACTAATATATTAATATACAGTGCTTCTCAGAAGTCCCCTCCCCCCCTCTTATTTTTGGAACGATTATACATAAATAAGTGAAATTTGGAAACTGAATATTAAAGATTGTAAACTTCCCTACTAGCGATGATAGATGACGAAATCGTCTAAGATGACGTCACAAGGCCATTGTGACCAATCATTTTAAATGGAACCCTACGGCAAGCGACACCTCTTTTAAAATGTATAGAAAAAACCTATTCAATGATACTAGTTTTGTTTGTGTTTATGGCAATTTTGGCAACTCGCTTTTAAAAAACGCAAAGCTGTGATAAATTAAATCAGTTACTACTAAAATTCTAAATTCAAGCTCCGCCTCTGGATAGTTGTCAAATAAGCTGACGTTTTTGTTAGTCGCCCTAATTCGACCTTTTTGTAATTGTACAAGTTTTTGTACATTTAATAATTTGTGTATTGTTGATCGAACGTTTAACTGTTTTAGCAGCTTTTGGTACTTTTAATATTTTTGTACATTTCAATAATTTGTTAAACTGTTGTGAGCCGAACGTTTAAGTGCTTCAAAATGCGAAATGGTACGTGCTTTATGTGATAAAGTAGCAGCGATCCTAATTCTTGGTGAAACTGGACAAAATATTCATGCAGCAGAACGCATTTTTAATGAGAGGTTTCCCGATCGCCCCGTTTCGAGGACTTATTTAAGGGAGCTTCTTCGTAAGTTTGAAACAACGGGTAGTATTAATGATGCGAAACGATCTGGCAGACCACACATTTCTGATGAGAAAAAAATTTATATACTGGCAGAAGTAATAGTTAATCCTACTTCTTCAACAACTCACGTTGATTCTACCTGTGAACTCAGTCGAAGTACAGTACACAGGGTGTTGAAAAAAAACAAATTTCATCCATACAAATTAAAAATGGTTCATCAACTCTCAGACGACGACCTAGACCGAAGACTAGAATTTTGTGAAAATATGGAAACTAAAATTAACCAACAGCCAGACTATGTCAAAACAATTTGTTTTAGTGACGAAAGTACTTTCTATCTAAATGGAAATGTAAATACACATAATGTGAGGTATTGGAGTGACGCAAATCCTCACCTGTTTCGTGAAACACATATCCAATTTCCCCAGAAGGTGGATGTTTGGGCAGGTATCCTGGGAAACCACATCGTTGGGCCCCTTTTCTAAATACTAATTTAACTGGTGAGGTTTATCTGGAGCTGTTGCAAAACGCAATAGAACCGTTGATCCTTGAAATTTTGGAAGATAATCCAGATGAATTCGGCAATTTGGAAATAACATTCCAACAGGATGGTGCTCCTCCACACTATTATGGTGCAGTAAGACGGTATTTAGATGAGGAGTATCGTGGTAGATGGATTGGACGACGAGGTTCAACGGAATGGCCAGCTCGATCACCGGACCTCTCACCTGACAATATTGACGTTTCAAAACAACGTATTGTTGCAGAATGTGAGGCTGTTTCCGCAGACACATTTGCAAAAGTACGAGAAGAGTTTAAAAATAGGATATTTCACTGTCAGGAAGTAAATGGAGGTCACTTCGAGCAATTTCTTCAAGTAGATACTGATTTTTAAATCTGTAATTAATATCATACTGAATGAAATTTAAATTTTAATGTTTACTAATGAGCCATTAAAACTGCCATGAACACGAACAAAATTAGTATCATTGAATAGGTTTTTTTCGACACCTTTTAAAAGAGGTGTCGCTTGCCGTCATCTATCATCACTAGTAGGGAAGTTTACAACCTTTAATATTCAGTTTCCAAATTTCACTTGTTTATGTATAATCGTTCCAAAAATAAGAGGGCGGGAGGGGTCTTTTGAGAACACTGTATAAACTATTATATGTAATTAATATCAAAAATATGCTCCTCGATTGTATACTTGATAACAAAGTAGCAATGCTTCAATCATGTTCCCGCGCTATAACTCTAGGTACGTCTACCAAAGCCTTGAGCCGGCGTCTTGACAATCCCTAAGCCGAGCTCGTCAAGTCTCGCGTCGTGAGAATGGTCGACTCGCGTAGGATCGATACTTTTCAAGCGTAAACTCGAGGTGGCATGAAATGTCGGTAAATTCTCCAAACATCAAAGGCGCGAGGTTTGACTAGCAAGCTCGTACTGTATGGCTTGTTGAGCGGTCTCACGGCGCGATGGTGCCTGTCGACAGTGTTGGCTACGACGGGAGACCGGTGACTTCAGAGAGAGAGAGAGAGAAAGAGAGAGTTTGTTGGTGGCAAAGTATTGTGTATTAAAATGGAGTGGAATTCAGAAGCAGTAATTTAATTCTTATCTTTATATGAGAAAGAGGTTGTCATTTGGGAACACAAAAAAATAATACTTATACGATGCTGCACATTCTATCCTCGCTATCCGTTCTAAATTGATTAACTATTGCACTGGACAATGTATTCTTTCCTAGGCTCGTGTACCAACCTCCAGCCACTGTTAGACAACGAGTCGGTCAAATTATACACGCCGTGAGACCGATCAGGTTCGAGATTGCCTAAACCCCACTCTTGTGCTCCAAGCACAATCCTCCAAGCCAAGCTCGTCAAGTCTCGCGCCGTGAGACGCCGGCTTTAGCCACGTTGTACTGAAAGTAGACGACGCTTATTCAACAATAACTTAAATGAACTGCTTGTAGAAAAAAAATAGCTTTGTAGATTTTCGATTGATGCTGGTAAATGCAATAATTCAGAGCGCCCTGTAACGGATCGGTGCAGCGGCTGCGGTCGGGAGACCGTGCATTCCGTTGAGTCTACCAAGGCATTAACAAAATCAGATTTCCAGTAGACTAAATTTTCTGCTCATTTTATTAAATAAACTAACGGAGAAAAAAAAACCAGCCTTGTAGAAACAAGTTTGTATTTTCAACACCTTATGTGGCTGGTAGACCTTTGATAGCAACGCTTTCGACGCGGTAGACTGTTATGTTGTTCACTTGTGATATCAGCACAACAAAAAAAGAAAGAATCAGCTTTGTAGAAATAATGGCAGCCGACTGTCGCCGCCTCCCTTACTATTAGAGTGTCATCGTTATCGGTATGTGTCTGAAAAAACATATGAATCAGGTCATCATAGTAGGGAGGAGGTATTTCAGTGTATAATTTATCATACATTTAAAATATACTTCAAAAAAGAATATTTCAACCTCCCGGAAAACTAACCCTTATTCTCAGCGATGTTGCCAAGTATGACACCGCGGCTTGATATGAGGTAGGTCGCGATAGTTGTTGAAACGCCGGTATTATTTATGGGAAAACATGGTGTACACAATGAAATTAATTGCGACTATCATGTTAATGGGTGTATGTAGAATCTGAATTATCGTGGCCAGTACATGCACGCTTCAGAAATTCTAGCTAAATGCCGTGTCCGCCCACGATTTAATTTCATTTTTATTATTCATGAGAGATTAGATTTATTTTGTTATTCTGAGAAATCATGCAAAACCCGAGATGAAAATGTCTCCTTATGCTCTGCCAAAATACACAAAATATCTTGTGTAATCAGGACAACATGCCCAGAAGATGAAGTGGGTGTTTTTTCGGAATTATTTGGGAAACAAATGTCGAAGGCCACAATTTTTGTTCGTATTCAGTCAGTTCAAAGAACATAGGATTGAATTCATTTGCATTCTAGTATTCTAGCAAATAGAAACCTGTAAATAAAAACTTTTTTGCCAATAATTTTCAATTATCAAGGCTTTTTTCTAAAATCCTCAACCCGGTGTGGTCATGGAATGTTTGAAGCAGAAAGCGAACAACATTATATAAGTATTACATAATATATGGGCTCTCAGAGAAAATACCTGCGAAAGTAATGGAAATGTCAATATTTCATGAAAACTGTCCATTCAGGGCCGAAAAGACTTTACATTCTGGTAATGATTCACTACAAAGCGTTATCCGTTATGACCACTAAATTAATAATTAAAAAAAAATTTTTAATTTTTATATATATATATATAATTAATGATAAAGTTTTTACGGAATATTCATACCTACATTTATATTTTCCGCGGAACCACGTTATTTACATTTAAAATTGGTATCTGAAAATGAAGACTATCTTCACTTTTCTGATAAACTGATACAAATATATGGTTGGGTGGATTTTCTAAACTCTATTCAGTACAACAAAACATAATATCTGTTTGATACATTTCCCAACCTCTTTTCGAAATAGAAATATTAATTTTCCTTTGAAAGGAGTGTATAATATTTATTCGGAGGTGCTTTTACAAATGTATATGCATTCTTGAATCAATCTCGTTGAAATATTTAGGTCGATCAAAAAAATCTGTAATTGAGTTGATGAATGACTTGTTTGTTTGAAGAGACCATAATATTATTTGTTTCGGGAGCCTGTGATTTTTTTTTATGGATGTTATTTGGTATATACAACTTTAATCAACCCAACTAGAAATTAGCTTATTGCTATTTGCTGAAACGTTATAATTTACAGCATTGGTGTTCCTTCGTTCAACCTGATACAAACCAATCCGTGTGGAATGAATTTTTTTAGTTCATTAGGCTATGAACACTGGCCTACATCCATTCGTAAGCGCTGGCAATAAATCACGTACGGAGTTAATTTGATAGCTTTTCTGACGCTAAATATTAAATCTCTATAATCTCTTGTACGAGGCATAACATAGAAATAATATTTATGCGGTTACACCATGAGTGTACGGAGTCTAAATTTCACGGGCAGACGATAATAAAGTTTTTATTTTGTTTTGAAATGAGTAAAATATTTAATCTTGGGAAGATTCCAACCAAAGTTAACCAAAGCATATTCATAAAAATTCGGATTTAAACAAACATTTCATGAATGTTCGTGACATCAGAGCCTACATAAAAATATTTCTCGTAGTGTTATGATTTCCAGTGTGAAATTATTTTCTATTTTGTACTAAAAACATGATTGAATCTTACATTCATGCCTTGACCCCCTAACAACTCAACAGAATATTCGAAACAAATATCAGAATGATGAGAGTTACCATGGGAACTATCCAACTATTTCGATGTGCCGGAAATCGACAATAAAAAGTTTCGCAAAATTCCCATTTGAAAAAGTCATAAATTTTAAAAACGAATAATTTTGTTGAAAAGGGAAACATTCTGAATTGAATATTCAATTGAGAATGTTTCCCTTTTCAACATGAATACCCCACAAGAGGTTATCTTGACGATGGAAGATAGTGACTAAAGTTTATCTTTCAGTCGCAGATGATACCACATCTGATTCTATGAACATCCTGTTCATATTTTCAACAAATCGAATAATTTTGGTTCGCCAATTTTGAAAAAATTATAATAATAATATTATCAGCACAATAACTGTTGATGTCTTGTTTTCCTTCTACTCATCATTCGATGCTGTTGCTTTGTATGGTGGCAACATGGAGAAGGAAACCTTGGAAGAAGTCCGATACCAATGTTTCGCAAAATCGACAATGAAAAGCAAATTCCACCTAGCATCTTTACCATCAACAAAGGTATTCACAGTATTCACCTGAAGAAGATTGCAGATACAAGCATTCGAAACGTCGTGAAAACTATTAAGACGATGTTCGTCCGAAACGAGAGTAATCAAGTTACCACATCGCCTACAACCTTCAAACAAAGGTTGAAGTGCTCTGTTGTATGCGGATTGTGCAATGGTGAATCATGCGAGAATGCACCAGAGGTCACCATCGAGAGCGTCGACGAAGATGAGGTGATGAGATAAATGGAATATCAGATTCTCAGTGCAGTGCAGACGATTATGAAGGCATCAACATCAACCGACCCGGTCCATCAAACAGAAAGAAATAATAGAAATATACTTAGGGATATAAAATACGGAATACGAGCCGCACTCAATTGCAAAAAAAGAACATCTGTGGATTAGGCCTACTAGGAATTCCACAATTTGAAAAACGCGCGTCTACCTCATGGTGGTGTGGAAATGAGTGAATTTACAAAATTATAATCATATAATGAATGGCTACAAATGATTTCTTAAAATGAGAAAAACGAGCAAAGACAATTTTTTAGAACAATGTTCACGTTTCCCCCGCTGTAACTCGGTACACACCTGACTTACAAAAAAAGGGTTCATACAAAAAATGGAGTAATTTGTTTTTGTCGTTGGAATTATTTAAAAAAAACTCAATTTTTTGTACTTTTAAGTCAAGATGGCGGATCGCGCAGTCTCCCCCTCCTCTCCAAGGTCTAAAACTTTGTTTTTTCGTCGGGGTCCGGAACTAAATAACAAATATCGAAATCATTTCCACACCACCTTTTGTGGGGCAAAAAGCCCTACAAACTGGACTTTCGTGCAACGGCACAAACAACATGCAGTGGCGTACTGTATTCGTTTTCATAAAAATTTAATAATGAATTTATTTTATTTTTCCTGCAAATAATGTTCCAGAATATACCTAAACATGGTATTTTTTTGTAAATTAGTCGGTTGGGACCATGGTCAATATATTTGAAAAGACTATTGTTTTTCGTCAAAATTTGAATTTAATTGAATTCATCATCGGGGCTCCCTTACAATGGATTTTTTTGAAAATTCCACTTTAGTAATTTTTAACCAATCAAATTGGATTTTTTTGACAGTTCACCATGACAACGTATGTATTTTAGTGGATTTTTTTTCTCTTGGGTACCCAACAGCGAATTGAATCGGAAATTTTTTGTCGTTTTAATGATAGAATAATAGTTTTTGACAATACTGGTTTTTCTTTCTCTATTTAATTTTGATATATTTCAATTACATAGTTAAAATCTTTTCTATATTCTTCGGACACCCCCTTTCTTTTTAAAGGCGAAAAAGCTGGACTTTGAATTGAATGAATTAAATATCTAGTCTAATAAAATATATATAATATTTAGACACTATTTTATTCACCATTTTTTCATTTAGCACTTTCAATTTTGAGTAGTTTAGAAGCAAATATTCCTGAACAATTCGAAACAAATTTTCTTCCTTTAAATAGAAACCACAATCTTCTATTGATGCGGGTAAATAAGACATAGTACGATGATTCATCATTACATCAGACAATTTTATGTATATTTTACATACAGCATGATTTTCAAATCGATACATTTTTGAAACAAAAAAGTTTGCGTTCGTTTTGGCTGCACAATATTCTTTTTACTACAAAACACGAGTTTTTGCTGACGTTTTGTACTGTCAAAATACGATGATCACAGCCCCCTATGATGTTCGCTGACGCTGGATATGAATGCTATGCAATCAAGCGCTTATAGAAAATTAATAAAAACGCAAAAAAGCAATTTTTTACCACTTGTAATTACTCAAAACTTATGTAAAATTAAAAAATGAACTATGTTCAATCTTAAAATGTTATTTCCATGGAACTACAACAAGTAGAAATCAACAGTTTATAGATTTTAGCCTTCGACTCGGGATAATTTTCAAAATATTCATGAGCTCCAAAAAATTTCCGGAAATAATTCTCCTCTAGTGGTATTGCAACTGAAAATTTTCCAATTTTTGATTGTTCTTCCTTCAAGGCTTGTGCTAGTTTTCAAGAGATATTTTTGGCGTACATTATTTTATTATAGTTGATTCTAATTGTATTTCGTATCCCTTCAGTTATAATGTTTGTAATCTCAAAGAATTTTTCAACCCATGATAATAATTTTTTTTTGGCATAGTAATTTACAAAAATTTATCAGAAAAACTTTGTGTATGATACAAGTCTACTTTCAATTTTCAATCTGGAGATGTAATGATATTCATCTCTAGGAATGGCAATGAGTTTTTTTCTTCTGAGGTAAATTTCAATTCCGAGTGGAAACTCTGGAACTGTTCAATAATATCAGGTTTTTTATCTCCGGAAATGGCAATGCTATTGCCATCTACATATCTTTTGAAGAAAGGCACTGTGAAAGATACATTTTATTAAACTTTGTTATATGTTACAATGGATTTTTTTGAAAATTTTCTAATTTTTGATTGTTTTTCCTTCAAGGCTTGTGTTAGTTTTCAAGAGATATTTTTGGCGTACATTACATTATTATAGTTGATTCTAATTGTATTTCGTATCCCTTCAGTGAGAATGTTTGTAATCTCAAAGGATTTTTCAACCCATGATAATATAATATTTTTGGCAAACTAATTCACAAAAATGTACCTGAACAAGTTTGTGTATGATACAAGTCTACTTTCAATTTTTAATCCTTGAGATGTAATGATATTCATCTCTAGAAATGGCAATGAGTTTTCTTCCTCCGAGGTAAATATCAATTCCGAGTGGAAACTCTGGAACTGTTCAATAATATCAGGCTTTTTATCTCCGGTAATGGCAATGCTATTGCCATCTACATATCTTTTGAAGGAAGGCACTGTGAAAGATACATTTTGTTTAAATTTTGTTATATGTAACAATGGATTTTTTTTTGAAATTTTTCCATTTTGATTGTTCTTCCTTTAAGGCTTGTACTAGTTTCAAGAGATATTTTTGGGGTACATTATTTTATTATAGTTGATTCTGATTGTATTTTGTATCCCTTCAGTTAGAAT
Source organism: Gonioctena quinquepunctata (assembly GCA_018342105.1). Taxonomy (NCBI): domain Eukaryota; kingdom Metazoa; phylum Arthropoda; class Insecta; order Coleoptera; family Chrysomelidae; genus Gonioctena; species Gonioctena quinquepunctata. The sequence continues at coordinate 385,159 of JAFIRS010000654.1, forward strand.
GTTAGTAATCTCAAAGAATTTTTCAACCCATGATAATAATTTTTTTTTGGCATAGTGATTCACAAAAATGTATCTGAAATGGTTTGTGCATGATACAAGTCTACTTTCAATTTTTAATATGGAGATGTAATGATATTCATCTCTAGGAATGGCAATGAGTTTTCATCCGAGGTAAATTTCAATTCCGAGTGGAAACTCTGGAACTGTTCAATAATATCAGGCTTTTTATCTCCGGTAATGGCAATGCTATTGCCATCAACATATCTTTTGAAGGAAGGCACTGTGAAAAATACATTTTGTTTAAACTTTGTTGTTATATTCGAACATAACCGATATCGGAAGGTTTAGGAGGTTCCTACATTGGAGAGACAAAGAGGCCGTTATCGGTAAGATTGGATGAGCACAAGAAATGGTCTCAGCGTGGAGAAACGTCAAAATCGGGAATTGCTGACCACGCCTGGACTGAGCACCATCGAATTCTGTGGGACGACGCAAGTGTTCAAAAGAAAGTTCAAAGAGGCCGCCTACATCGAAGCCAATAACGCCTTCAGTCAACCAAGCGTAGAGATCCCAAACCAAACCAAAATATATTTATTAATACAATGCGTTTAACAATAAAACCTTAACTACTATATACAAATTTACAATAAAAACAGTTCTTGTTTGTCCTCTTCGGGATGGGTAAGGAAGAGGAAATGAGCTGTTACGTTGTATGGGGGAGTTGTTAGATCACCCACTTGCCCTCCCAAGGGGGCGGTCTCTGCTGGTGTTAGCAGATGCCAGATATACCAGAATGGTTTTTTAAAATAATGATTGGCTGAAAGACACCTCCTGCGTGCGCTTATGTGTCTTTATGCATTTTAACTTTGTTCTTCGAGAATTATTACTTTTGTGCTCAATACGGTGTGTTTATTTGAAGCCTTTATAACTGGAAAAAATTATTTATTAAAAAAACCAGTTTCTAATAATTCAAATGTGTCCCTATGTGGGTTTAATCCGTTGAAACATGATTACTTTTCTAGTCAATCAATTCATTGTACAATGTGGTTTTTTCAAAAATCACACCGTGTTTACGGTGCTGGTTTGCTCTGATGTTGGTAATTACCGCCGTGAGCGGACTTTTAGGGGTGTGGTACCTGTAGAATCTTTCAGATAATTTCAGGATAAAGTCTGACAGTTTTTCTACTTCGGCCAGTTCACGCAGATCATCCAGCCGAATGTATCTATTACTATTAGTAACGATGCGAAGTGCTTTATTCTGCAGCCTTTCGAGTCTCGATATTTGAGTTTTCGATGCGCTGCAGAACACTGGGCAGGCGTATGTCATCGCAGGTCTAATTATCTGTTTATAGATCCTTACTTTATTGTTTAGAGATAAGTTAGAGTTGCGTGCAATGAGGGGATACGTTCGCTTGATTGCGGCCGCCCCCCTCTGCAACGCTAACGTTACATGTTTATGCAAGGTCATACGCCTGTCCAGATCCACCCCCAGATATCTCACTGAGGGCTTCTCCGTCACAATGCTATTTTCGACCTTTAATTTCCCGAGGATCTTCACGTTGGTTCGCTTCCTCGTGAAATTAACGACCTCTGTTTTATTCGAATTGAGCTTTATCTTGTTCTTCGCTATATAGGGTATGATCAGCCGATCCAGATGAATCTGGAGCTGTTTTGCAGCCACTTCGCTATAGAACGAGTGGGCATAGATCGCGGTATCGTCCGCGAACATAGCCGTACTCGTTCGAGCGAAGGTCGGGTGTATATAGCGAATACAGGATTGGCGACAAAGAAGACCCCTGCGGGACCCCCGCTCCAACCGCATGCTCTGGCGAACTTGTGCCGTTCACATTAACCCTAAAAGTCCGCCCCGTAAGGTAGGATTCTATAATTTTGACTAGGTATAAAGGCATGCGTGCCTCTGCCATTTTTGTGATTAATCCTTCTGTCCAGACAGTGTCGAACGCTTTCTGCATGTCCAACAGGACCATAACCGTGTTGTGGTCTCTGTGGAAGGCTTCCTTCACCCCGTGAACAACTCGGGCTACTTGGGATGTCGTTGAGTGACCTCCTCTGAACCCGAATTGCTCAGGCGGGATAATTTTCAGCTCTTCTTCAAATTCCACAACACGTTTCAGTATTATCTTCTCCACCACTTTGGCCACCACACTGAGAAGCGAGATGGGCCTATAGCTTTCAATCTTGTTCTTGTTTTCCCGGTTTTTAGCAGGGGAATTACTTCTGCCTTTTTTAAACAATCTGGGTAGTGTTGCCACTTTAGGATTGCGTTAATTATGTATAGCAACTGAACCAGTGGTTTCCTCGGCAGGTTTTTAAGCAGGATGGCGTCCAACTTATCAATACCTGGCGCTTTATTTCGGGGTAGTTTTCTGATCACCCCCAGAACCTCCTCGTAGCTTGCTAGGACTCCTTGGAGCTCTGCGGGTGCCAGAATTACCGCTGGTGTGTTTTTAATGTTATTTGCCACATTTGTGATTCTTGCGTGCTCTATTGAGTTATCCGCTTCTATAACGTGTATATTGCTGAAATATTCCCCGAATAAATCAGCTTTTTCCTGCGGCTCTGCCACCGATCGCCCGGGGCCACTCACCATGGCTGGTATGGGCTCTCTGTGCCTTTGGACCCTTTTGGTCATATCCCATAGTGAGTGGTCCCTGACGTTGAGATTTTCAAGTTTACGATTCCACACTTCGTTCGTATTTGCATTAATGAGCTCAGTTACTTCCGCCCCAAACTGCATAAAGTTATCTTTATGCACCGGGTTTCTGGTAACTTGCCATTTCTTGCGTTCTTGATTTTTTATTCTAATTAGGTTTTTAATGTGCTGCGGAATCGCAAACTTTTCGCCCCTCACAACTATCTTCTTGGTGGTTTTGTCTCTGGCTATTTGTAACAACTTAATGAACTTTTTTGTTTCAAATTCAATTTCGTCCTTCGCTATGTTTGTGTTTAAGAACGTTATTCTGTTCAAGATAGCTCTGAATTCCTTCCAGTTACAATTATAATAATCGTATCTAGTTCTTTCTATACGTTTATATTTCTCTTGATTAATATAAAATGTAACTGGAACGTGGTCAGAGGTCATCTCATTCACAGCAGTGAGTTCGCTCATATCCACGATATTTTTCTGAACCACCAAGTCGATGGTTGTCGGCGACATTCCGTTAAAAGGAAAGTGAGAAGGTTCGCTACTCCTCTCTATTATCACCTCATTATTCGTTGAATATTTCAGCAATGTCAATCCGTTAGCGTTATTTTTAGTTGGACCGCCATTACACTCGTTATGCCTGGCGTTGAAATCACCAGCCAGAATTACCTTATTGGCAACACTAACCAGATTATCTAAATCTCTATCTGCGAATCTGCTCTCTGGGGGACAGTATATCGAGAAAAGGCATGTTCCATCATTGAATCTAATTCCCGTATGCTCTATTCTGGAATTTTGTTGCGGAATTTCGGTAAACGGTATTCCATTCCTGATCAAGATGGCTACTCCCCCCGCGGCTCTCTCGCCTCCCGGTCTATCGGCCCTAACGGTGGTGAATCCCCTGAATTTTAGATTATGGTCCTGTCGGAGTTTTGTCTCGGACAGAAGCATTATATCTACTAAATGTTCATGAATGAAGTTGCTGAGAAGCGCAAACTTCCCAGCAACTCCATTTGCATTAAACATACATGCCTTAATGCCTCTATTTAGTTCCGGTATAGAAAAAATATTGAGCTGCCGTGTTGGCTCGTAGGCCTTCCGGCGTATTCAACAATATATTGTACAATTCTTTGAGCATGGCCTCTACTTCCCCAAAATCCACTAACTGCCCTAATTTACGCGACAGCTCAAATAAGTTACCTGGGTTACTTTGAGGTATTGGGGTATAAGGAATGGGGGGGATCCTTCCGTTGCCTGGATCCTCCTTCCGACCTGGATAGGCGGCAGGTCACCTCCTCTCCTGGGGTGGGTTGGTTCCTTCTGGTCTGGATGGAGCAGCACCGGGGGGTTCCTGGCGTGCTCTCTTCTCGACCCTTCCTTGTTGACTTGTTGGGGATGCGCTTGCCCTGGAGCGTTCCCTCTTCTTGTCTCCCCTCCATTTTCCCTTGCTGGATAGTATAACGCCTGTTTGGTGTTCTCCCTCCTTTTCAGCCACTCATTTTCCACCTGAGGTGCTGGCACATACCTTGGCTGCCTGCTAGCTGCTTGTGCTTCCAATCTTTTGTCCATGAACTCCAGCTTCTTGAGGTAAACCTCGCAGATTTGGGCATTGGCTGGGTGCTTCCCCAAGCAATTGCAGCATTCGGCAGGGGTTTCCTTTGGCTTCGTGCATTATCTTGTGTGGTGATGCTCTGTACACTTTACGCACCTCGGGTCCCTGCTACAATTGCTTGTTGCATGCCCCCACTGCTGGCACCTATGGCATTGGACTATGCGCTTATCGTATCTCATGATTTCCCATGATACGATTGCGTGCATGATAGTTTTGACTCTACTTTTTAAAAGGTTCAATGTGGTTTTTGAAGTGGTTGCTACGATAAACAGCCTTATATCCGTATTTCTCATTTTTAACCTCTATGCCTTGGCTATCGAGACTTTCCTTTATATCATCCGTTTCCGGATTGTTCTCTAGGCCCCTCAATAGAGATCAAGAACGTATGGAAACCACTAATTGTTCTTTCTGGCGGACTGCAGAGGCGCGAAACTTCACGCACCACCACACCGCGCGAAATTACACGCCTCACTGCACATGGCGGAATTACACGCACCATTGCATGGACAGATATATAGCACCTAAACTTGTCAGTATTCACCTGAAGACGATTGCAGATGCAAGCATTCGAAACGTCGTGAAAACCTTTTAAATCCATTATGACAATGGACGTCCGAAACGAGAGTAATCAAATAACCAGATCAGTACGAATGGAAAGGGACCATATATCTGTTTGATACAAAGGAATGTTCATATGATAGAAATATAGTAAAAATGTATTCGAATTAATGAAATAAAATTCTGGAAAAAGTTACATGGATATTTAAAAGAAAAAAATATTCATTCAAATTGATTGAACATGTTACCAGTTTTGGAATTTGGTTGACAAAAACTAAAATTAATATTTATTCGATTCCGTAATACAGTAATGAGCTAAATATGTTCAAGTATAAGTGCGGTCAAAGTTAAAACACAAAAAACTTTTGCTTATCAAACTCCTGATTGAAAAAAACTTTTTAACAAAAAATTAAACTGGCGAAAAAAAAAAAAACTGAAAAGCGAAAAATAAAATAAACATTTTTATCTTATAATAACTCTTAAAAAAAAATTAACAAAATTAAAAAAAAAAGGAAAGAGGTTCACAATTTTACCTGAATATGAGATCCCACTTTTACACTTGCAAGGATGTAAGAACGTTGAACGGTCTCTAAATGATACAAACACTTTCAACAGTCTCTAACACGTATAATTGTCACCAAAATATTGCGTATTGCTTATACAGTACAAGTAACGATGTTTACTATTAGTACTTGAACTGCTTTACATTTAACATTAGTTCACATGTAAGGCCAATTTCTTTTGTAACAGAAACCAGTTCGTGAAAATTAAAACACAAATAATCCTCTGCGAGGTATTTTGTCCTGATAGAAGGCCGTGTATGATAGACAACTCGGAAATATATCAAAAGTATCCCTGTCCCCTGTAGATAAGGCTGATTGATCAGTTTACAACACCGTCCAGGCGTTTTCGAACTCGCAGTTTAAGTCGCTATTTAATATAATATTTAATATATAGAACACCAAACAATATTACATTGACAATTACATTATTACATTACATTATTATGTTACACTATGTTCTATATCCAATGAGCTGCACGATATCATATAAAAAACTGTGTGTGCAGTAACTCCCAACTTAACAATGAATATATTATCTATATCTAGGTATGTTGAAAATGATGACGTACTTTGAGAGATATTCTCCAGTATGTACAAAAATCTCTCAAGCATTATATATTTAAATTTAAATTGCGCTTACCTTAAGCTAACTATAAATTTGAAAAATTCTTACACTAAGTCTAAATCTAAATTAGAAGGAAATTAAAGCAATACTTGATCAAATTAAATTCAGCGAAAATTAAACTTAAACCCGCTTTCTTTAATCCACATATCAATCTTGAGCTTTTTTTTTATTTGTTTTTGTTTTCAATTGCAGGGCCAAGGCATTAAAAGCCTTTGGACCAGTCAAATTTATGTGCTTTTGCATGGCTAAGTGCTTGACAGAGGGAAGTAGTACATTTTGAGATGTATTTCTAGTGTTTAATTGATGCTTCAATTCTAATTTATAGTAAGGCCTTTCGAGCATAATTATTGATTTGACATGTAGTTGTTCCAATGTAAGAAAATTATAGTTTTTAAACAAGATTTCGGTTGAAAATCGCTTATTTTTAAAATACATTACTTTAATCACATATTTCTGTACTACAAACAAAGGTCTAACTGTCTTACAGGCACTTCCCCAGACCACTAGGCCACAGTTTATCACCGACTCAACAAGTCCGACTGACTAAACCATTCTAAGAATCTTTCCTTGTAGCACATTTCTTAGTTCATAAAATTTATATATGAGTTTTCTCATTTTACCTACTACATACAAAACATGTGTTTTCCAAGTTAAATTTTCATCAACAAATACTCCCAAGTATTTAAGATATTGCGTTCTTTCTACCTCGTGTTTGCATTTACAGTCATTTACAGTCCTAGTACAACCTGAGTCATGAATTCTTAAGCTTGTGAACATCGGTAAATTTACCCGAGTAAAGCCGAAGGCTATAAACTTTGTTTTTTGCACATTTAGTGACCATTCTTTTATTTTTGTTATCGCAGTTTCTGCTTCACTCAGAGTAGCTTCCCAAGTTTCTCCACTCACAATTACTGTAGTATCGTCCGCAAAACAGAAAACGCTCCCTACTTCAAGTAGAGAGAGTATATCATTAATATATAGGTTGAACAAAAAGGGACACTGTACCCTGTGGCACACCAAATCCCAACTCTAGAGGATCGCTTAGAGTACTGTTTATTCTTACACGTTGGGTTCTATTCGTCAAGTATGATTTAAACAAATCATTCGCTACTCCTCTAATGCCCATATTGTTTAATCTGTAGAGTAGGATTTTGTGGGCCACAGTGTCGAAAGCATTGGCTAGATCTAGAAATATTTCTATAACCTTTTTACCATTGTCCAAACTAATAAGTATTTTTTCTGTAACTTTACTTAACGCATCTTCTGTGCTGGTTTCCTCTTTAAATGCATGTTTATTAAGTAACTCAGCCAGTTTAAACTTAATGCATTTCTCTACCAATTTGCTAATAGTACTTATTAAGGCTATCGGTCTATAATTTGTTGTTAGTTCTTTATTGCCTTGCTTGTAAATAGGTATAACTATGGCTTTTTTTAAGGCTCCAGGATATACTCCTGTACAGAAAATACGATTTATAATATGGACTAGCGGTTTTAATAGGAATACATGGTTATCTTTTATCATTTCAAATGTTATGTTGTCTTCTCCACTTTGAACATTATTTTTTAATTTTTTGATTTGATTTATAATTTCCCTATCGGTAATAGGCATAAAAAAAAGGACTCTGGATTGATTGGTGTAGCTTTAGTGTAGTTATGATTTCGGTTCAACTTAATCAAATCAGCTAGCTTCTCTCCTATACTAGTGAAGAAGCCATTGAATTCATTTGCTATCTGATTTGGGTCACTCAGTATTTCATTTCTTTTACTGTCCACTTCTAGACGATCAGATGGAAAACGGAAAACATCTCAAATATTTATCGAATGAAAACCTCACTTTCCGGAATTAGAGATTGAAATATCGTGGAATAATAGAACACGTATCTCTTTGCTGCAGTTTATGTGATGCCTTTGGAAATGTATAAAATTTACACGTACTATTTTTGGTACTATTTTTGCAATCGACTACACACCAATAGCGAGGGCTCATTGTTATTATATGTATGTTGTTATACTACCCAACCGTGACCGTTGCCACTACGATGATAATAATGTTTATTCATCTGAAGTATGGTACAATATTTTTAAGTGATTTGTGAATAAACGGGGAGACCTCAGGAACTGAAAGTTTTCAGCTTGTGCTTGTGATTACCAGGACCATTACCTACTTTTGCCACCGTGATCGCAGACATCCACTCAACGATCTTTGGGAGACAAACCCACACCTCGAATTGACGTATACATCCACTGCAGGGTCTTTGGGTTACATCCCCAGTTCTTTCCCGCGAAGTTTCTGCTCACCATTAGGGCTTTCGTGGCTTTGTTGGTGACTTCTTTTTCGTGCTTATTCCAGATATGTTTATTGTCTAGTGTAAGTCCTAGATATTTGACCTCTGGCTTCCATTCAATAATTTTCCCGTCTAATTCGATGGCTTTGAGGTTAATGTTACTTTTCCTTGTGAAGGCAACTAATGTGAGTAAAGTAACTAATTTTGAGTCGGCGCCAAACAAACAAACAAGCAAATTAATTACGTAAAGCGTAGAATGATGGTAGCAGGATGCGCGGCATCGGCGCGTCCCTTCGCCGGAAATTGCCGAGCGTTCCCGAAATTAATATCAGCGAGGCACACGTGAGGACATACGTCGTTGCGAGTAGTCGTGTGTAGAGCGCATTTTTGGAATATTATTGTTAATCGCTGGAGATTTCATGTTGTATTTTTATGTTATTTTTTACGTACATTAAAAATGTCGTCGGTTAACATTGCTTTCTCGATAGTTTTTTTCAGGATTTCAAAATGGTCGAAAACTCATACTTCTAGAAAGCCGAAAATAGATTAACAAAAAAAACCTATATTTACTCAATTGTTTATATGTATTATGTTATCAACATCTGAACGTATTTCTTGAGTTTCTTGAGATATAACACATAAAACACAAAGTATTACATGGGAATTAATCTGGAAAACCATTATGATATATTTCTTAATCAGATCTATAGTTCCAAATCCTTTTTTCAGTTCAAATACTTTATTTCAAATACAGTTTCTCATCATTTCATATTTCAGTATATTGAAATAGATTTCATATATTTTGAGTCGAGTTATTTTTTTTATTAAAAACTTTCTAATATAGTCGATTGTATCCTCCAAAATCAATTCATTTGTTTTTCAAATAAAGGAGGTACACATAAACTAACTTGACGGGTCATTTTTTTATGTCGTACCATATTGGTAACCCGAAAACGGGTTGAATTAATCAAAATGAAATGATGATATGTCCAAATCGGAAGTATCACAAACTGTTTTTGAAATATACAAGTTTAATAGAAATGGATATTTCTCTTTCCATTGCCCTAACGCCACCTTTTTCTGGAAATATGAGAATATGTTTGGAGAACTTTCTCTCCGAGTGCCGCCCTTAACTTCATTTGTTCGAATTCGGTCTTGAATTTTAAAAATTAATTTCAGTAGTTCGTTTTCCCGAGTGTAAATAAAATAGGTATGTGATTGCCATTAAATGAAACATTGAACATGAAAACAATGTTGATATGTTGAGGATGAAAAAGTTTGAGAAGAAGGAATGAAATTTGATGTCTTGATAATATTTTTTATGTCAAAGAGCCACCAAAAAGCTCTGATGTCCCTAGATGTTGAAATTGATGCTCTCACCTTCGCTCCAGTACATTTCCGCTCTAAAAATTATATTTGTGGCAATGTCCAAGCATTCGGGGAGTGATAGCTCTGCAAATTAAATAGTTGAATGCGGTGGCCATTTAATAGGACCGTTGTTTTCTGTCCATCTTCCTGCCATGGTCCTATTTAAGAATTTTTTTATTTTTTTTGCGGTATGGGGGTGTTCCGTCGTGTTTGATTCCTATTTCCTGAAAATGTTATGGGGTAAATCTCCCAAGTTAATTATAACGTAAATTCAAAAGGATTCGTTCATTAGAACTACAACTATTTAAATTTCCTTCCAAAATATTGAAAGATGCTTCTGAATATAATGAAATAATAAAAGATACTAAATGTAAGTTCAAATTAATCCATCAAAATATTAGAAGAATTTCAAAAAATCTAGATAACTTCGAGATTACACTGAGTCAAATTGATGATCCTTTTGAATGCTTAGTTCTAACAGAAATTCGAAATGATTTTGATATAGACCTTATGCAAAGACAAGGGTATGATTTCTATAGAATTTTGGTAACGTCAACAAATGTGATGGGGTGTACCTTAAAAATACTATCAACTATGCCTCCACGATTGTAAATATCTCAGAATGTAAAGCAATTGAAGTTATTTGTAACAAAGAACAAAAAACCATAAAAATTACAGCCATAAATAGATCACCATCAACTAATGATAAAGACTTTGTAAACGGACTATACGATTACCTTTGTAATGATAATATTGAGAACAGTGATGTACATATAATTATAGGCGATATGAACATTGACTTACTCTCCAAGGATAACACAACTGTGTCTGAATATCTAGATATAGTGAGTATGTTTAACTCAACTGTTAATACCCATACCAGGATCCAAGAAGACTCTAAAAGTTGCTTAGAACATATTTTTGTACGAAGAAAAAAAGGTGAAGGCAGCGACTACTTTTCTAGCTTTAACTCAGAAAATGTATGATGCAATCGATAAGAGCCAACCTGCTATCGGTGTATTTCTGGATCTTGCAAAAGCGTTCGAGACTGTCGACCACCAACAGCTGTTGGAATCCTTGGAAGATGTAGGAATACGAGGAGTGGCACACGACTTATTTCGATCATATCTGTATGATAGGAAGCAATGTGTCAAAATTGATTATACCTATAGTAGTTTTGAATTGGTTAAATTCGGAGTACCACAGGGGACGGTACTCGGACCAATTCTATTCATCATATATATCAATACTATACTAACCATTAGAACCTCTGGACACATATTAAGCTTTGCGGATGATACATATTGTATACATCCAACAGCTCGGAGAACCTACAATCTAAAATCCAATCATAAATGAACAGTATCATTGACTGTTTTGATCACAAGTTGCTAACCATAAATTTTGATAAAACATTGTTCCTCCCTATAACAAGCTACAAAAACAAACTTCCTCAGTATAACACTTTAGAGATAAATAATCACAATAAAACGATCACAATAAATCGTACTGAGAATATAAAATATTTAGGGATAAGTATAGATTGTCATCTCCGTTGGAATCATCATGTTAATAACACTGTAAATACGATGCGAACCTTCTTAGGCCGCTTCAAATACCTCACTAAAATCCTACCTCTGCACCATCTAAAAATGCTCTATTTTACTCTTGTAGACTCCCGTATAGCATATGGAATTATCGGATGGGGTGGCATCGCGAATGTATATCTAGAAAAGTTAAACACACTTCAAAAATATTTCCTAAAAATTATATTAAAAAAAGAAAGAACCTACCCACCAGGTAACTTATATAAAGAAGCTAGGATGCTAGATATTCGACAGATCTTCTTTCTAAAAGCAGTGTGCTTTTTATACAAGAATAGGAAAAATAGTGACTTTCTTTCACATAATTACCCAACAAGAGCTAAATATTCAAATAAGTTGAGAACTCCACTAGCGAATAAAACAGTGGGTACCAAATGTCTATCATTTTTAGGACCATGATTCATAAATATTATTTCAGGAAGGTCCCTTCCCAACATCTCCAATTCTGAAGCATTTTATAGAAATAAGGTTAAGTCATTCCTACTAAGTAACCAAAGACAACTTATACATAACTTCTTTAACTAAAAAAAAAAAAAAAAATTATCATCAATCCAGCATACTCTCCATGCTCTATATTATCAGTCCTCTATTACTGTTCAATATGCCAAAATAATTATATGTCCAGCTACTCAGTTCTCTTCGTTTAGGCTATTTTTTTTCCTGCTTCAATACCGTATTACATGATGTATATCTATGTAAATATATATGTATGTGTGGAATGTATCTATGTTTATGTAGTGTGCATTCATTATATGTAAGTGTCTTATTAAAAATTCTAATACTTTGTTATGTTTTAGTGTCGCATGATTGAATAAATGGGATATGATACGGACAGCGAAAGCTTTGTGTTCTTTCTCTTTATTTGTTTGTGTCAGAGTACTATTACTTAATATTATGTCATATTATTATTAGGATTATTAACTATTGTAGGTATTACTGATGCAAATAAATATTATTATTATTATTATTATAATTCTCCCGTCAAGTATTTACAAACAATTTTAGTTTCCAAAACCAATTCAGACAGACATTAAGGCCGATTTTTTCTCGAAATTTAGTTGCTTTATAAGAAATTTCCTGTTGCAAGTGGTAATTGATATTTCTGATATTTCTGTTGAACAGGGTGTTCATAAAATCAGATGTGGAATCAAATAACTATCTGAATGAAAATGCAAATTTTCACTTTTAGATTTTTTTCTTTTGAGTTAGGGTCCTATCACAATATCTATCAGATGTAGTTCATTGTCCAGCGTGGCTTTAGCCGGGGATGTAGTTGTTTTCTGTCAGAAATCACAAAATTACTTCATTTTTATGTTATATTTTTCAGTTTTCAGAAAAATCTTCCTATTCAATATTCAATTGAGTTTAATCGCACCAGAAAATTTCACCATTCAATCTAGTCCTCACATCACAGTTGGATCTCTATCTCGAAAATTTCCCACCAATAAATTCAAACCTTCGAGTGGCATCAAACACAAAAGTGCCATTTTGAAATAAGAATGGTTTTCGACATTTTTGAATGAACATGGCGATCATAACTGGATTCACATTAATTATTATTTTCTGTCATACTGTTGCATTTGTACTCTCCCTATAAATCGCAGTTATTGTTATTATATAGTGCTCATTGCCAAGATATATCCAACATTTTCATTTCCACTCATTCCTTAATGGCCGAACATAATTCTCGCATAAACACGCCCATAAGTAAAGTCGCTATGTGCCATATTGATACGAGAAAATAAAATATATATTTATCGGCGTAATATACAAAACAGCTTTCTTGGGCTATACACGAAGACCACACATTATCATCGGTGTATCCATTATAATAAAATCGCGATAAAAAATTACTGCAGTCATTGTAATCATTAGACTTTATTGCATATGTCGATGATGTCGTGATAACACGAGTTTCATTTCTTCTTTATATTACGAATGCAATGGAGTTCGTCGTTGTATTTTCCTGCTTAATGCAATTAATAGGGCTTATATAAAAAAAATGTGGGCCATGAAAGCGGGCAAAACCAATGTTTCCCTTGATTGTAGAATATTATTTTATCTGTTTCCAGTTGTAATTTTGAAGGATACAACATTGTGTTGCTCTTTATAAGCATGGTGGAGGCTCCACTGAATTCTTTTCTCGCTTTAGGATTTTAAACGAGGTTTAACATACTACAGCAAAAAATTTTGTGACAGCTTCTGCCGATAATGATCCCTCATTAGTTAAATTCACTGGTATCGAAAAGTTGAAAGTAGGTTAACGTTATAGTAAGAGAGGTGGTGGCTATTGAGGTATATGATTTTATCGTCAATGATTTACAGTGCGGTCCATAGGTATGGAATAAATTAATTTTTAGCGTTATTGTGTATTTGTTTAAAAAAACCTGAAATTGGTCGTTTTTTATTGTCAATTTGACAATTTACAGTATGAAAATATTACCCCCTTCTTGCACCCCCTCTGAATTAAGAGCACCCCTCAAAAATTTCAAATGAGGGGGCACCTTGTTCGAAAGGGATTTTCATTCTCTGTTCAGCAATATTAAGTTTTTCAAATTTGGAGCTTACAAGATGAAGAAATAATCATATGATGTTTTTATGAAGGAAATAATGTCACATAATGTTTAGGAAGTATTTTTCAATTTATTTTACAATTAAATTAAATGTTCAAAATGACCACCATTCACTTCTTGACAATGAGCAAGTCGATCTTGGAATTCTCGTACAACATTTTGTAGGACCTCAGGGGTTATGTTGTTGATTTCTTCCGTTATCCTAACTTTTAAATCTGCAATATTGTCTGGTCTATTGAAATATACTTTTGATTTTTGTGAATGTCTTACAGAAAACAACTACTTTCCCGGCTAAAGCCACGCTGGACATTGAACTACATCTGATAGATATTCTGAAAGGACCCTAACTCAAAAGAAAATCTGAAATTGAAAATTTGCATTTTAATTCAATTAGTTATTTGATTTTCTATTCCAGTCTCAATTGAGAACTCATATAGATGAATGAGGCAAAGAGGAATGTTTTCCAAAAGAGAGTACTCACCAGAAATCATTTGTAACATTGACACAAGAGAGGCATCGCATTAACTAGGTTCTCAATTGAATATTGAATAGAAATATTTCTCAATTCACTGAATAATCTTTCTATTCAATATTCAATTGAGAATGTTTCCCTTTTCAACTGAATACCTCACAAGATGTTATCTTGAACGATGGAAGATAGTGACAGTTTATCTTTCAGTCGCATATGATTCCACATCTGATTTTATGAACATCCTGTTCATATTTTCAAACAAATCAATATTTCATGACTAGTGAAAAAAAAACATGGCTAGAAAATATATGCAGCGTTCTGTTCACTTAAGCTATTACAAGAAAAAAATTATGCAGCACATATGCAATTATCACATCGCGTGCCTCAAATAGTTCTATTCAGCAATTCATATGGAAAATGGCTATTATTTCATTTACAAATTTTTTTATTTTTTTTATTGTCCCCTAAAATTACATTTAATTTTATAAAAGGGAATTTGTGATACCAGAATCAGATTCTGCACATAGAAATGGTAGAATTTCAAAGTAATATGGAAAATTTGTCATTTTATAAGCCTCATTAAAATAATTCTCACAGAATTTTGAAATTGTGCTAATTCTTCAACTTCGATGTGTTGAATATAACTCTGGTGTCAGAGAGGCCCTCATTGTTAAATCATTTCAGGGGGTTGTAGGAGGTGAGATCCACCTCACTTTTTTGTATATTTTTTGACCTTTTGCCTGGAGATTATGAGAATATTTAGCTTTTTACCCTACGACTACATATGTTTCAAGTCAATTGTTGCAAACGTTTAAAAAAAAAAAATGAATTTGAAGTTGTTTTTGTTGTTACCTCGGAAACTAAGTGTTTTGGAACCCATATTCATGGTTTAGTTTTTATTTTGACGAGTTCTATCAACTCTGAATGTTTGTAACACAATTTTCGTTAAAATATAGAGTGTCTCAAACACATTGTTTTCGCAGATGGTTAAGATTTAATTAGGGTAAATAAAATTTTAAATGCTTTAATAAGTTAAGCTGTTTTGTCATTAATTTTTACTATGAGCGGATCATGAAGAAAGGTCTTTAATGGCAAAATATATCATAAACAAAAGACACTCACTTCACTAAATAATTTTCACTAAACAGGATATAATACTAGTATTATATACACTTGAAAAAGCTATTGTATAGCAAAACACGTGTCGTGGTTTTGTAAACCCAGTTAGGTGAAAATCATTTAGTGAAGTGAGTGTCTTTAATGTGGATTTTCATCAAGTATCGGCCGCATCAATTAAAAAATAAAATAAAATCATCTTTTATGACTTCAACTATATGTCCCTCAGGACCAATTTTTTTGGAATATTTTTCACTTGACAATTCAACTCATGTATAAAAAATCGCATATGCCACAGTGCAATTGTCAGTTTGACAGCAGCAAAAGTTAGCTGCAACTTTTATAGCGACAAATGCACTAGTGGTTTTTTCACGGTGTTGGTTGCCAAAATAAATAAAGTTTGCATTGATATGTTTCTAACTTTCTTATTCATTAATTTGTCCTGCCGAATTACACTCGATGTTTGTATTGATATCGGGTAAATTTGTGTTGTTCAAATTCTAAACTGTTTTCTTTAGCAATTTGACTCGAAAAACTGCCAACCTAAAAACGCTCCACCTTCGGTGTCGCGTTTTTAATAGTTGACAGTTTTTCTCGTCTAATTGCTAGGAATCAGTTTCTCATTAAACAACCCAAATTTACCCGATAAAATACAAACCTCTCGTGCAATTATAAGTGATAAAAATTATTCGTTTTAAAGTTTTACTCGTTATGAAATCATGTTTAGGAAACACCTTTTGTTTTGTACAGATTAATTGATGAAAATGAAATTTGCTAGATATTTTCAGAGAAAAAAGGGCGAATTGTCCTCTTATATATTTAAAATTAGTGAATTAAACAATGCTTAATGGAAGTAGAAAGTGTTTTTTACGAACCAAGAAAGTATTTCTGTGTAGTACCACTGAAAGGAAGGATGGAAAAGGGGGTGCTAGTGGATACTATAGTTCTTAGTGAATTTCGGTAAACTTGTTATAATGTGACTATCCTTACATAGTTGATCTGAAGAGTATTTATTATTATCCTTCCATAGTTGATCTGAAGAGTATTTACTGTCCTTGATAATATTTGGGGAAGTATTTCAATGGCAATGGAGTGATCCAACAAACTCATTCGCTAAAAGGTTCTAATCCAAAATAAAATATCTTAATTTTTTCCATAAATTTATGACTAGTTCACAGAAACATAAAAGAGCACTCTACGTTCTGGAAGCGAATAAAATCAGTGAATAGAAGTTTATCAGTGTCGCATATTTTCACTGGACCATTTCATACGGTTGTTAACACAAATAGAATAATTCAGTTCAGTATACAAAAATGGTTCCAGTAATTCGCGCAAAATATTTTTAGACTTCCTCATTCTGTTTGCGAAGGCATTACATTCACCTCAACTGTTTGCATTATTAATAATGGTGAGGATCAGTCGGTAACTGTAAAATTGTATGTGCACGAGCACTTCATCAAAACATGAACAGGGTGAATGTAGCAATATTATTTGTGATTTTTTTAAAATTCATTCACTATTATTTGCAATCCTTCAAAACCAATTGTTTTTCACTATGAAGAATTCTTGATTTGAATTCTGCAAATGGTACTCGAAAATATATCTGAACTGTATACTTCACTTTGGCAAAATTGTTGAAACCTTATATTATTAGTAAACAGTATGAATTTTTTTTTTCATATTATTTAAAGTTGGATGTGTCGATTTTTTTATCTCCTTGAAAACATCCCCTTCGCGTCATCCATCCCTACTTTCAATGGTTACTTTACACTGTTCGAATATTTACTGCTTGGGCTTTTGGAACGTGTAACATTTTCATTGAATCTGCTAAATATCAGTTAAACCACTCATGATTCCTGAGAAACAGCCCTTCAAAGATAAAAAATATCATTTTCAAGCACTATTTTCTCACGCCAAAAACATTAAAAATTCCCCCTTTCCATACCACTTTGGCAAACATCAGTTGGTTCAATCAAAATATTCTTCAACATCTGACAGCTAAACATTAATTACTAAATTTTATTTACACACATTGGCAACAGTGTTCTAAATGTCTGAATCACTACAATGGTCGTGTTATTATTTTTCAAAACAATATTCAATTGCGAATGTTTCCCTTCAATAGTGTTTGTGTCGTTTGTTTCTTACCAGTGACTGTGATAATTATGATAAGTTCCTCAAAGTCAACTAGTTCTGACTTTATCACCAGTTTGGATATAACAAGGTTGGTTGTTTTCTTCACTTTTGAAATTGAATATCTATCTCAGGCAGCCTGCAATGTGTACATTCATCTCACAATCAGTTCAACATTCTACATTATTAAAATGTCGAGTTAAATGTTTATTACTGAGTAGGTCACCTAAAATTTGGCGCTACCCAATTGTTTTTCGAATTTCACAAAACATGTTTCCAATTTTTTTTTTTTAGGTTTTTAACCACTGTAATTCGTTATAAAATGTCATTATACATTCGTCATTCACGGATGTGCAAGAGATTAGATTGCACCTATATATATATATATATATATATATATATATATATATATATAATATATATATATATATATATATATATATATATAAATATACAGAGTGGGCCATTGAAAACGAAACAGCGGCTCTGTAGGTCGGCAGAACCGAATTATATAAAAACGCTCGGACACGTCAACTACATTTTCGAGGGGGACATCGTTCGCGATGAAATTCACCCGAAATACATTCCATCCCTCGGAGCTGTGACCGCCACCCCTAAATTTTTAAATGGCAACATATGGCATATGGCATATGGCATATGGCAATATACCTCATTTGAAAGGTATTTTCCTTCTTAATATCAAACAACAAAAATAAATTAATTCTATCTATTCGTTTTCGAGATATAGGAACTTGAAGTTGGGAAATCACTTTTTATTCACTCAATCAATAAAAACAATATCTGATAAAGCAACTGTCGCAATAATTATTATTGTCAATGAACTAAATGTTCAAACTGTCTACCACCCATTTCCATACTCACATTTCGTAGCATTTCCGGCGTTATTCGACGGCATTTTTCAATAATTCTCCTTCGTGAATCTTCCAGAGATTCTGGTTCGGTTGCAAATATTTTGTTTTTCAAGTGACCCCACAGGAAAAAGTCGAGTGGGATTAAATCTGGAGATCAGCCTGGCCACACTATAGAGCCTCTTCTTCCAGTCCAACTTCCAGGAAACATTCTATCCAAAAACGCCCCAACAGGCTGTGCATAATGTGGAGGTGCCCCGTCTTGTTGAAATATCAAGTGGTCTTCATGGTAACGATGGTCATTTTCAATGATGTCTACTAATTGTGGATAAACAAATTCATTCAATAATTCCAAATAAGTTTCTCCTGTCAGGTTACCGTCGAGAAATACTGGTCCAATCAAACGGTCATCAAAAAGCCGGTATTTTTGATGACACATTGAGTTTTTGGGGAGTTTGAGTATGGACTTCGTGGATTGGCATCTGACCAATAACGACAATTATGACGATTCAAAATCGGATTCAAAAAAGAATGTAGACTCATCAGAAAATGTTGAAAAAGAAATTTTCATCAGCATCAATTCTCGTAGTCATAATTTCACAAAGTTCCTGTCGCCTATCAAAATCATCTTCATTCAATTGGTGTACCAAATGTATTTTGTAGGGGTGGAATTTATGATGTTTCAGGATTCGACGGATACTGGTTCTAACACTAGCCAATTTCCTTGTGCTCAATGTTGGGTCTGCATGAACTTGTCCTAAAAGTGCAACTTCAACAGCTTCATTTCTCAACGGAAATTCACGTTTTGTGTCTTGTTTCTTGTTGGCTACTGATCCAGTTTGACGAAATTTTTGCTCTAATTCTACAACGTATTTTCTAGCAACAGGTTTATCTGGATGCGTTTCATTGAACAAATTAGCTGTACGGTTACCGCACTCATCATTCTTAAAAAAAATTGTTATTATTTCAACTTTTTTCGCGATCGTATACACCATTATTGCGGAAAGATATTCAGCAGATTTAGTCAAGTAATTCACTCTAATGTCGTTCAATCAAAGATCATTTTGACACTGATAGACGTCCACAATTGCGATATGGCGAAAAAAATAATCTCATACATGTTTTTGTTGTACTCGCATTTGAGTCGAATTCGAGAAAACGTCTTTTTTTTCGCGTTTCATAACGAAAAGTTTTTTGAAATTTTACGATTCCGTCGAAAATAATTTCCTAATTCAACTGTCTCGTGGCAGAACTACCTTAAGCGAATATTGGGATTTTTAAGTCTGAGAACACTTGTTGAACAGCACATGTGCAGATTCTGCAGAAAACCGGAAAGGGTTATTCTGCTCAATTTTCCTAGAATGTTGGTTGGGATATCTTTGTTTCACCCCGTATATTCATTATCTTATTTTTGAAAGAGAGAAACATCATAAAGCCATATTTTTATGTGATGCTGAATCGCTGGCGCCAACGCGAATATTAATACCGACTCATTTGAAATCCTCGAAATTAGTAAACACACAAACCTGATGTTTTTCGTAAGAAAATATTTGTCATAGGCGAAAATAATTCATTGTCACCTGTTAATACAAATGTGCTGACGGATAATATTCATTAAATAAACGTGTTCCATTTCGTGTTGTTTACTACGCATACAGTTTGAAACGAAAGTTATATATTCAGTGTTGATTGAAAATGGAATCCATTAATATTAATGATTTAATGAATTGCTTCTATTAGAAAAAACTGAAGATAAAAAAACTGAAAAGAGGCGTCTATTCCGATTCACTAAAATGAAATAATGCTAGATGAGTTATTGTGTTATGGAAAAATATATCAACAAAAACGTAGTTGTTAGTTGATAAACAAAGAACCCCGCAGGAAAACATATGGGAAATTGGCTCTCCGTCGAATTGGTTGAAATTTTATTATGTTATAGTAGGGTGGGTCATTAGAAAAAAGTGTGAGTTCAAATGATTTTGTATGTGTAGTTTCTGAGATATAAGCGGCCAAAGTTAGTAAAAACGTCGTATTGAGGTAGGATTGACAAAGAAAAAAACTGTTTTTTTAGGCGAAATAAGACAAAGTAAGGATGAAAAAGTATTGATCGGAACTCATAAACATGTTCAATTATAATCTTATTGATGATAGTACATTAGGGTGTATACGGGCATAGTAAAAAAATCGTTTTTCCGGATTTTTTTTCCAGCTCTATTTCAAAACCTACAAGTTATATTTTGTTAAGATATCATAGTTTCAGCCTATTGTATGCGAAAAAACGTGTTTTGTTTCTTGATGACTCTCTCTGTTTGAAATATATATATTTTTTAATTTTCTAGTATACCCCTATACTGAAAACAATTGACAGATCGTTTTTGATTACAAAAAAAGGAATTAATTGCTACTGCCCATTGAATACAAGATAGCGTAACATTCTGATGAACTCAATTGTTCAATATTAAGTTTCATTTAGATAAAGGGCGCGTTACATTTTTTTTTATGCCGTTTATAATGTTTTTATTGAATATCTAGAAAACTGTTCCGTTGATTTGGACCATGTTTCACTCGCAATATTTTGAAAATGTTGACTATCATATACGATAGTTTTATCAACTTTGTTTGTTGCGTTTCTGAGATATGCATTTTTGAAGTTTACGGTATAACGATATATGGGGTAACCTATCGATTTAACAAAATTTTATGGAACCTTTCGACACATTCAATTCTGTTATAAAACTTTTCGAAATCAATTATTTGATACTATAAACAACACAAAACACACTCAACAACAATTTAGAACTCAACAGTATAGACTTAAAAAAAACTAGTGATAAATAACGACTTCTAACATGAAAAGTCAATTAATATAATGGAAATTATAATATAACAAATCAAAAATGAAACTAATTAGTTATATACAACATAATCAACAATTTACATAATGGAACTCTCAAAAAACAAACAATAACCAAAGGCCAAATTCAAATAAAATTATTAAGGTAGTACCGCCACTAGACAGTTGAATCAGGAAATTATTAAAATTTGGCATACGTATTGTTCAACATGTGAACAACACCTCTATAAAATGTTAACAAGTTTCACCTTTCCGAACCCGAAATATATATAATTGAAGTTGACTCAATTAACACGTAACATATGGACCATGCATAGGCAAACAGCACATTATTAATTCTACCGTTAGTGCTAAAATTAAGAAGTTTATGAAAAACGAGGAGGAGCTAGAGCAGGATATCACAGATATTGTGAAAAAAAATCGAAGTGATTGACCATCTAGTTTGACAGATATAATCAAAACTGCTCTCGTTATTCAAAATAGTCCACGGGGAAACGCACAGCCTAAAGGGGGGGTCGTAAAGAAATGCGGATTGTGCCAGGGGACTTTTTAAAGAAGGACGGGGGACCATTTGAGGGTCTGAACGCGAAAAAAAAATTCCTTCTCCTAGTCCTAGTCCTAGTTTCAACGATACCCCCCTTCCCCCCAAAAAAACGTTCAAAAAGAGTACTACAAAAAAGTCCATTGAAGTTTGATCGAAAAACGATAATTTTTTCCCATGACGTATGATTTCTAGTGAGGGGGGAGGGGGGGGGGCCGAGTCTGATTTTTTTCTGCTGTCGATTGGGGGGGAAGGGGGGCAAGTGCCCCCCCCCTTCAATTTTTTTTTTTTTCGCGTTTCAATTCGAAAAATCCTTTGAAATTTTTCGATTCCGTCGAAAATAATTTCCTAATTCAACTGTCTCGTGGCGGAACTACCTTAATATTGTTATTGATTGGTCTATTTGAGCAATCTAAAACATTTCTCAATAGTTTATGGCTAGGGTACTTTATTGTTTCTATTTGAAATAGATATGCCTAATCCTGAACCTGGACTATTACGCTGCCGCATAGCGTCCAGATTGAGGAAAGCCAAAAGTATCAACTGTGGATATCCTTTAGTATTATTCCTGATGCACCTGCAAATGAACGTATTCTAGGCTACTACTGTATCTGCAAAAGTGGAGCAAGAACAGTGGGATGTTGTTCCCATATTTGCAGAGTACTTTGGTAACTAGGATATGCTCGTCATCAAGAAACAATAAATTACCCTAGCCATGAACTATTATTGTGCAAATAAACTAATAAATAACAATATTAATAATATTATTTGAATTTAGGTTTTGTTTATTGTTTGAGAGTTCAATTATGTAAATTGTTGTTTATGTTGTTTATAACTAATTAGTTTCAATTTCGATTTAGAGTTCACTACTACAATACACTATAAGATTTTCACTACCTAAGGGTTCACTAAAGCACGACGCGTGTTTCGCTATACAATAGCTCATCAGGTTCATTTCGATTTGTTATATTATAATTTCCATAATATTAATTGACTTTTTATGTTAAAAGTCGTTATTTATTATTGGATTTTTTTTAGTCCAGACTGTTGAATTCCAAATTGTTGTTGAGTGTGGTTTGTGTTGTTTATAGTATCAAATAATTGATTTCGAAAAGTTTTATAATATAATTGAATGTGTCGAAAGGTTCCATAAAATTTTGTTAAATCGATAGGTTACCCCATATATCATAATACCGTAAACTTCAAAAATGCGTATCTTAGAACGCAACATACAAAGTTGATAAAACTATCGTATATGATAGTCAACATTTTCAAAATATTGTGAGTGGAATATGGTCCAAATTAACGGAACAGTCTAGATATTCATTAAAAACACTGTAAATGATCTAAAAAAAATGTAACGCACGCTTTATCTAAATGAAAGGTAATATTGAACAATTGAGTTCGTCAGAATGTTACCCTATTCTTAATTCAATGGGCAGTAGCAATTAATTCTTTTTTTTGTAATCAAAAACTATCTGTCAATTCTTTTCAGTATAGGGGTATACTCAAAAAAAAAAAAAATCGTACAGAGAGAGTCATCAAGAAACAAAACAGGGTTTTTCACTTTCAATAGACTGAAACTATGATATCTTAACAAAATATAACTTGTTGGTTTTGAAATAGTGAAATTCCGGAAAGACTATTTTTTTACTATGCCCCGTATACACCCTAATGTACTATCATCAATAAGATTATAATTCATTATTTATTTATTTATTTATTTACGGACATGCCAATTTACAAAAAACATAAATATTTAAGAGACAATTCTTATTTTCTATAAATATATATATCTACAAATATAAACATAATAAACTAAAACTAAGTTATAACAAATGAATGTGCCTCATTTGACTTTTGAATGAATATGTGGATGTATCGAATAAATCAATTATTCCATTATTTTTATTTGCTAATTTAACTACCCTTGTAGTTGACTCATTTTGACCATAGTTCGTACTGTGATGAGGAACCATGAACAGTTCTGAAATTCTTGTTCTTCTGGGATTGACATTTAGATTAAATAATTCAATTGAATTTGGACAACTTATAGCTCCATTTATAACCCTGTGCAGGAATCTTAAGTCTATTTCAGCTCTTCGATGTTCCAAACTTGATAAATTTAATATGTTCAAAATGTCAGAATATTCATAGTCTCTCTGATAACCAAGTTTAAATGCACACGACCTTAAAAAATTATTTTGATCTCTCTCAATTTTATTGATATCTGCTTGATAAAACGGACACCATATCATACAATTATATTCAATAACTGATCGAACGAGGGAGCAGTACAAAATCTTGGAAGTGCAAATGGAACATTGATCTGAAGATCTTTGAATGAAACCTAATAATTTGAATGATTTAGAGACAATATTATCGTGTGTCTTAAATGTTACTTTGGAGTCAAATAATATGCCAAGATCTCGAACACTATCAGCCACTGGCAAATAAACATTTTTTATTTGGTAATTGAGTATTGAATTGGATCCATAATCCTCGAAAATGTGATTTGATGACACTTGTTTATATTTAGATGAAGCATATTTATATCACACCATCGGGACAAATTACTCAAATCTATCTATCTAATTGAACATGTTCATGAGTTCCGATCAATACATTTTCATCTTTACTTTGTCTTTTTTCCCCTAAAAAACAGTTTTTTTCTTTGTCAATCCTACCCCAATACGACGTTTTTACGAACTTTGGCCGCTTATATCTCAGAAAGTAAACATACAAAATGATTTAAACTCACACTTTTTTCTAATGACCCATCCTACTATAACATAATAAAATTTCAGCCAATTCGACCGAGAGCCAATTTTCCATATGTTTTCATGCGGGGTTCTTTAAAAACTTTCGCAAGAATATTCTTTCGTGTTTATCCTGAAGGCATTGTATGACAAACGTTTGCATCTGTATTGCCACAAATTATTTTTTTTGTGAGTACGTACGAGGCGATTTGAACAAGGGATTTTTGGTCGCCAAAGAAGATAAATAGGCCAATCAATAGAGAGAAAATAGAGGCTATTTTCACACTTAAATAAAGACCAAATAACCTGTACTACCTTTTAAAATATATTTCGTAGATGAAAACCCCGGTTTCGGCCCCAGCAAAATCGCTTTGTGTAATTGTTTTAACAAGAAATATTGTAAAAAATTACCACTATTTGGGTTACTTACAAATATCTTAAAAAGCATTCAAGGAATCGTTTCACACTTGAAGGAACTTTTGTAGAGAATTCAAAAACCTACAAAATGGCCATTTGTGCGACCGGATCGGTGTATTTTCCACTTAGAAAATCCGGGAAAACCATTATTCAAAAATTCATAATTTTTATAAACTCAAAGCTGGACAAACAGTCTATGCGGGATATGATAGATGGAACGTAGAATGTCCAAGGATCAAGCTGTGCAAGAAAGTGCTTCTTTAACAAAAACACCGTATTCCACAGTGTTTAAAATGGTAAGTGATCCTATTTTAAAAAGAAAGAAACGAATAGACTCTGGCGGTTCAAGGAAACTAGATGGCTGTGATGTAGATATAATTCGAAGAACAATATATGCCTTGTATAAAGAGCAAATTGTGCCTATATTAGATATTTTAATGCAATGGCTTTAAAACAATGAAACTGGTATCTAGTATTGCAAAGAGGCTTTAAGGAAGTCTCTTTTACAAAACGGATTTAAATTAAAAAACTCACTAGTAGAAGAAAAATCATAGTGGAATCTGTGCGCCTTAAGAAATGGAGATTTGTATATTTATTGGCAATAAACGAATTTAGAGAATATGGTAGAACAGTAGTGTATTTGGATGAAACTTGGTTCGATACACCCGATATTCCAAACAAAAGTTGGGTAGACTCATCTGCCTTGTGCCAAACTAATGCGCCGTCTAATAAAGGAAAACGCATTACGATAATTCACGCTGGAATCGAAAATGGTTTTGTTGTTGGTTTATCGGCAAAAAATATTAAGGACTCTTTAGTCGATTATCATGATGAAACTACAGCCGAATTATTTGAAAACTGGTTCCAAAATAAACTCATACCAAATATTCCACCCAATAGTATTATCGTCGAAGACTAGATAAAGCACCATGTTCAAATAAAACCAAATTCACTATACAAGAATATGTCAAATAATTCTATGTACTATGAGAAAAAGTACACAAAAAACAGTTACTAGATGTTTTACGCAGTTATTCGATAAAAAAGAAATATTTTTGTGATTCATTGGCTGAAAGCTTGGGACATACGGTGCTCAGACTTTCTCCTTATCACTGTATGTTTAACCCAATTGAAGATATATGGCATCAGCTTAAGTCAGCAGTTCGAAGAAATAATACTTCTCCAACCCTAAGTTCAACTGTGGTAGCTCTTATTCAAACAGAAACTGCAAACATTCCTGATAGCAGCTGGGCCAAGTGTGTTTACCATATTAAGAAGGTGGAAAAGTCATATATGGATATAGAAAAAATTCCCGAAGAAAAGTTTATTATCAATTTGGATGACGACAGTGAAAGTAAAACTGATCTTCGTGAGTAATTTTGTTTATAAATACCTTTTATCGAGAAACTGAACTTTTTATAAAGTATAAAGTTTGACATTATATATTTATTAGGTATATCATATATTATGATATAATATTATTATCATATATTATATATAAATAAACAGTTCTCAGTTATATTTAAGCGATTTTTCGTAATAATTTAACCCAATATAATTATACACACCTATAAAATAAAATTTAATGGCTAGGGCAGGTACAACTCTGCGTAGAATTCACCGCCTGCTGATAACTCAAGTGGTTGGTGATTTACGACCTTCTTAGATTTCTGGTTCGACCATCCAGCGTCAATAGCTTGGGTACGCTGATACTCCCCGGACCTACCAAAACCGTATCTAGCGTAGCATATATGATCTAAGATTGTAATATCTGTAAACGAAGGTTTGTGGACAATGGAAAAATCGTGTTTATTGTTTATTTTCGTTATGGTCAAATCTAAGAAGTTTATCAAATGATTCATTTAAATTTCTTTTGTAAATTTTAATAGATGATTGCCATTAATTTAAAAATTTGAAAGGTCAGAAACACAATCTCCTTGAAAGCTTAGAAATTAACAAAAACAAGAATTCACAATATTTATTAAATGGCAAGATTAATTTGAATAATTCGCCCGTTTTAAATCTGTTTACTAGAAATTGAATAATCTTTCGTCCAATAATCACCTAATTACCTTATATCCAACTGATTACCTGCTCCTATAATTTATATCAAACCCCAGTAATTGTAATTTAGTTTATCTCCACTTGAGAAAGCTAATGTATAGCAATACACGTGTCGTGGGTTTTATAAACCAATTTTTTTGAAAATCGTAGTGAAGTGCTTTTAGTTTAATATAATCTTAATGATCCTGGAGTCACAAGTTTCTGTAAATTAATCTTCGAATTTTGAACATTTTTATATAAATACCTACCTATTACGGACGTTATCACGATAAAAAAATTTGGTGTATCATGATGTCCAGAATCCAATATTTATAGTGTAATCTTACCTCTTCCACACCCGTGCATAACGAGCGAATTAAAGTGGTTATAAATTCGAAAAATCATTGAAAACGTTAAAAAAACTTAAATTTTTCAATTTTGTCCAAATTTTTGGTACCGAGAAAAGATTTGGTAGGTAGGTAGTAATACATTTATTGTAATATTTCTTTCTGGCTTATTAAGGACTTATCGTTAAAAATTTCAAAGGTAAAATATTTTTTTTTTAGTGGTTGTGCAAGAGTTTAGATTACACTGAATATTTAAAGTTCAGGTTGAACCGCTCCTAGAAATTTGATCATTTCGACGTTTCGGCACCCATCTTGGAGCCATTTTCTAGAACAGTGGAAAATATTATAAATATAAATTTTTGATTGTAGTAAAAGAGAGAAGTGATTTCCAAACGAATTCTCATTCTGCCTATTCCACAGGTAGGAAAGAAAATTATTTCTTCAGTTGCAGTCACTTAGATAGTGTGGTGGTTCAGGATTTTGTGACTCGACGAGTCTCAGTCTGCCCCAGGTCTCGCCACTACTTCCCTCTAGATCTGCCTACACCTTCGAGGGAACTGGTCCCATTTCTTGCTTGATTGATGGCAATTTCAGAATCAATAAATACATTCTGAAATCTACCTTTCCGACTGGCCGCACCATTGTTTTTTCTTCAATTTTAATAATGTTGCCGAGCATGCAGTTTCAAAAATTACTTAATGTAGTTTTATTTCGGTTATCACGTCTTTAATGATTGGCCTATACTGTTGAATGTTTCAAGGTTAATTTCTAAAGCTATATCACAGATGCATCATTCGTATGTATATTTTTCTTCGAACCAGGATGAAAAGAATACATTATATATTCTTTTTTTCTTCACAATAAGTCACTAAATTAGTATTCAGTGTCTGAAATCACAAAAGACTCAATTTCGTTCGAGATATACAAGTTCCTATTGACTATTCAAATGTGTCTGGGGGCTTTTAACCAAATCTTTTCGAGGTTCCCGTCGAACGCCTGGTGCTTTTTACCTATGGCGTAGTTACTCTTTTTTATCGTCTCCCGACGGAAACTAAAAAATACTTGTGGCGTTACTAAGTTTTGTAACTTGTCTGCATAATTCTTGATTTTATTCATCTATGCATGGATAATAATTAATTTTTAACCGACGAAACCAAAAGGGAGGAGGTTCTCTAGACGACGCTTTTTTTTTTTTAATATATATATACATATATATATATATATATATATATATATATATATATATATATATATATATATATATATATATATATAATTTTTTTTTCAGTGGATAGGGTGTACTTCGAAGTTGGTCCCATTTAAAAGATGAAATCCACCCCTAAGGGTAGCACAATGAAGGATATTGATCACTCACCCTCTGAATTCTGGTCCGTTAACCGATTCTATCAGGCATAACTTTGTACTGGGTTCTTCGATTTGAATGATTCTTTTTTTAATAGATAGGGTATACCTCATATTTGGATTTCGAATGAAATTATCCAACCTTACGGGTAGAAAAATAGGGGATAATTGATTTTTCACTTGTGAACATTGGCACACATATGTAGTTGACAATGACAGATCGCTATTGTCATTATTTTTGTTCTCCTACATCCATCACAATCATATTCTATGAGAGGATGGAATGATATACAAAGTAATGAAATAAACTAACCAGAACAACAAAAATAATTTATATTACAAGAAATAGTAAAAGTAGATAATCATATTATTTAACTGGTAATAGTTGAAGTAAGGTGGGTAAGTAAGTATTTTGGAAGTAATCAAAAAACGAGTAGGTAGTAATTAGTAGATTTCAGCCACAAAAAATGAAAATAAAAACTTTTTAACAAAAAATTAAACCGACGAAATACGGAACTGAAAAGTAAAAAATAAAATAAACCTTCTTAGTCTCAATAACTAAGCTCCTAAACTAATGTAAGTAACTAATTTTGAGTCGGCGCCAAACGAACAATCAACGAAGATCATTAAATTACTTCAAAAAATTATCAGAATGTCACCGCGCAACTCGATGCCATCATTTTACGCCTTACCTAATTCATTTGCTTATTTGTTTGGCGCCGACTCAAAATTAGTTACTTACATTAGTTTAGGAGCTCAGTTTATTTTATTTTTTACTTTTCAGTTCCGTATTTCGTCGGTTTAATTTTTTGTTATAAAATTCCTAGTATGTATGTAGTATGTATTCTGAATAAATGTTTCGCTCCTGAATTTTTCGTCAGATTTACTCCACATGTCATTAGCATTTATTTGATACATCAAAAAGCTGTTAACCAATAAATATTTTTGCTGATTTGCCTTTTTTCGAAACGCTAAGCTATATCAAAATATTATTCTAGGAGATAGTGGTGGAACAACCATTTTTGTATATTTTTTTGTGTGTTTCTTTGTGAAACCAAAATCTTTATTTATACTTTTTAAAACGTGAGCTATATATATATATATATATATATATATATATATATATATATATATATATATATATATATATATATATATATATATATAAATATATATATATATATATAATATATATATATATAATATATATATATAATATATATATATATATATATATATATAAATATATCTCCTCGTAATGTTATTGGACTTTTTTTTGTTACTGATATCACGTGTGATTTTTTAGCATTACAAGTTGTCAAATTAACATTAAATTTGGCAGGTGTTTATAGTTCCTGTGACAATGCATTATGGAAACAAAATGGCGGCTCCAAGATGGCAGACGAGATTTGTGTTTATGGTCCGATTCGATTCAAACTTGGTATGTGGGGGTTTTCGGGGTCGAAGATCAGGAATTTTTTGACAAAATTTATAAAATAAAAATGACGGTTCCAAGATGGCGGACAAGATTTGTGTTTATGGTCCGATTCGATTCAAAATTGGTATGTGGGGGTTTCGGGTCGGATTTAATTTTTGCAAAATTCATAAAAGCGGCTCCAAGATGGCGGAGAGTTTGTGATTATGGTCGATTCATTCAAAATTGGTATGTGGAGTTTTCGGGTCATTTTTTTTCAAAATTCATAAATTAAAATGGCGGCTCCAAGATGGCGGATGATCTCTGTGATTATAGTCCGATTCTATTCAAAATTGGTATGTGGAGGTTTCCAGGGTCGGAGATTATGAAGTTTTTGACAAAATTCATAAATTCAAGATGGCGGACGAGTTTTGTAATTATGGTCCGATTCTATTCAAAATTGGTATGTGGAGGTTTTTGGAGTCGGAAATTATGAATTTATTGTCAAAATTAATAAATTTGAGAGGGCGGCTCCAAGATGGCGAACGAATTTTGTGATTATGGACATCCAAAATTGAGGTCGGAGATTATGAATTTAGTCGAAGATTATTGATTTTTTGTCAAAATTCATAAATTGAAGATGGAACTCCAGGATGGCAGACCAGTTAATCTTCAGATGGTCTCCTCATTGAACAACTAGATAGCTCAGAACTTACAGGAAAAAGCCCCATAAAAACGATGCTTTAACAAAAATGAATATGTTAAGGCGTACTTACTAAAAAGCACAAAAGACAAGCTTTTATTCAAATACGCTAAAAAGTAGAAAATAATTGCTTTGGATATGTGACGTAGGTTATTCCGTTAGTTATAGATTCAAAAGCTTGTCGCTTTTGTATTCGAACTGAAAACTTTGTGCGACAAGCTCTTGAATCTATATCTCACGGAATATCATACGTCTCACATCCAAAGCAATTATTTTTTACTTTTTAACGCATTTAAATGAAAGCTTGTCTTTAAAAAGATTTTAAATTAATTATTTTTTGGAAATGTGAAGTAGACGTAACTGACTTCCACGAATTGGTATTTGTGATGTTATTCATGAAGAATGTTTTTGTTACTGACGTAATAGTTTTCCAGGTCGTTAAATAGGAAGAAATTGATGATGGATATACATAAAAATACACAGTGGACAAAAATGGTATTTCACACCTTTCGTAATATATCTGTTCTTCCTAATTTATATGAGTATCTCTATAAAATTTCTCCAGCTATGGTCTTGGTAATAGTTGTGCTAGCTTATAGGTTAATACATTCAAGGATTCATTGTTATTCGTTAATATCTAGGAAATATCTTCCTTCATTTGTTATCAGATCAATGAAAAACATTTGAAAGTTTAAAATTTTTATTAAGCATGTGCCCAGATTTGTTGAATAATTATTGATTAAATCATAGGTTAATTTCATACACTATTGATCGATTTCTTGACTACCTATAACCCAACAAATATTAAAGGTAAAATTTTTGTCATTTCGATCTCCGAAAAGATGAATTTAACGTCTTAGTTCCGTTTGAATCAAGAAGGTGGGGGAAAAATAAGTCATTTATAATATGTTAATTGGATTATCAAGACTTTTTGCCCAGTAGTATAATTTACGGTGGACCTATAGGTCGATATTATCAAGATTTTTTGCCCAGTAGTCTGTTTTATGGTAGACCTATAGGTCGATTAAATGTCTTCAAGATCCCTTTCGACTTATTGATTTGAAAATTGCTAAAAGAATTACACTGCTTCATTCCCTGACTATATAAATGTATTTGATGTTATAATTAGGTAGAAACTTACCTGAAAATGTTCCTTGAAAGTCCGTGGACAAACAGACATTTGCTGGTGAACATTACGTGAAATTTTACGTAATAAATAACTCACTGGGGCTGTGAGGATAAATATTATTTTCCACAATGCATTTTTCCTACAGAGTGGATGGATTCTGGAGATTGGTTGCTCCCAACCATGCTTTTTACAATTAAGACTTGGGAGTTTGGACGAATTCAAAGTACGAGAATTGGTCAAATATATGTTGCATTTTGACTTCTTGATGATATTTTGTCTCTCTTCTTGCTATAATTTCTCTATTGTGTTAGTTAGATAGAGATCTGAGCTTCAAGAAACACATTGGTTCAATTTAACACCACTGAAAAATTGCATAGGGCATTTTCGAATTTAACATCAGCGGAAATGCAATATTATGACACGGACAGATAAGTATCATGAAATGTCAAAATGCATATAGAGACTCGACTTGAGGCGAATAGTTTTTCGTTTGTTGTTGGAACGGTACTGATGAAAATAAATATGACCCATCATGTAAACCCTCGCGAAGCGGCTATGTCCGTTCTTTATTATGCCGCGAGGGCAGAGAACGAGAAAAAAAAATCGTCGACGAAATCTCGTCTGGAGCCACAACCCGTCAGATTTTATTATTAATGTAACACCTCTACGTGGCGCTTATACCTGCCCCTCTCGATGGGGCGGCTTGTAATCGAATCGAGGTAGATACCTGTAACGTAAATGCCCGGTCCGCGGACCATGAACATCGCGTTGTAATCAAATTTTGACAAATTAGTTCTTCAAAATATACACGAAGGTGGATCAACACGTTTTTTTTCTTTTATGGGAATTTTCCTACTGCAAAAACTATGTACTGAATTTTCACATATGATTTCATTGAAGTGTGAATGACGTTTCAAACTTCATCAGTGATTTCATGAATTGAATGAATGATTGGCACTATTTATCATCTGATGATCAATTTATAATACAAAAACCGATGGCGCGGCCAGTCGGAAAGATAAATTTCAGAATTTAATTATTGATATTGAAAAAGCCATCAATCAAGCTAACGAATCATGTGTTAGAAAAAATAGGACATTTATTCATTGGAAAATATAAACAGCATTTCTATTTGTTTGACCAACCAACTTCAACAAAAATGCATTCACATACCTAGTTGTCAAAATGAAAATAATTGTAATTGTTCGAAAATTTAAAAAGTAAACACCATTAAATATCTAGGAGTCATTCTGGATCAATTTCCTTTTCCTTAGACATTTCAGTCTTGCAACTGATAACGGTGGAAATGATGTAGAATTTCTAACGTCGAATATTCAACTTAATGACAAATCATTTTTTTTTGGCGCCGGTGACTGAGCCTGAGGTAGTCGGTTTCATAAACAGACTGAAACCGTCTAATTCTAGTCGTCTGGACAATATATCGAACAACATTTTGAAGCGGTGTAAATATGGTATCAGCAGTGTCCCCACTTTCTTGATAAATTTAAGTTTCACCCAAGGTACTTTCCCTAACAAACTGAAATCTTCCGTGATTAGGCCACTTTACAAAAAAGGTGACACGAATGAGTACTCCAATCACAGAGCGATTACATTGCTGTCAAGCATATCAAAGCTTTTTGAAATAGCCCTTAATGTACAACTGTCAAACTTCTGTTTGAGGAATAATATAATTTCCAGTAATCAACACGGATTCGTGAAAAAAAGGGGCGTAGATACAGCTTTAACAGATTTGAATATTCAGATTGTCAATGCCATTGAGTCAAAGTTGATTCCCCTTGGTTTATGTATTGATTTTTCTTGAGCTTTCGATTGTGTTGACCATTATCTCTTACTTGAGAAACTGAACCGATATGGCGTTCGAGGCATACCACTAGATTTCATTAAATCGTACCTAACAAATCGTAAGCAAGCAGTGCAAATCAACAACAGTTTCAGTCAAACCGTTAGCGTTAGTCTAGAGGTGCCTCAGGGGTCTATTTTAGGACCTCTTTTATATATAATTTTGCCAACGATCTCATAACTTTCCTCGAAGGTGTTCCAAATGTAAATATGGTTTATTATGCCGATGACACTAATTTCCTAATTACGGAAACTAGCATCGATCGGATAATGGCTTCTGCTGAAGAGGTATACACTCAGTGTTTATTATGGTCAGAAAAAAATTTCATAAATTTGAATAAGGAAAAAACGGTTTCTATTATTTTCCATCGAGGGCACAATCAAACGCTATGTAACAATAACGCATATAATTTCAGTTTTTGAAACGATGTCAAGATCTTGGGAGTTATCTTTGATCAAAAGTTAAACTGGGAATCTCACATACATAATCTTTGTGGTGAATTGAGATCTGCTTGCTATGCCTTGAAGTCATTAAAGGAGCACTGCAGTTAAAAAATACTCCTCACTCTGTATTATGCGAATTTTCACTCTCAAATTCGATATGGCATAATGAATTGGGGAGCTGGCACTGATTGTTCAAGAATATTAATTTTACAAAAATCCGCGTTGAGAATCCTCTGTAATCTTCCCTGGGGACACTCATGCAGGGAGTCTTATAAAAATAATAAAATTTTAACCGTAGTTGATACTTACATATACGAAATATCGTGCTATGTTCAAAAATCTTTCATTGTTTAAGAAGCTTGTACTACAATGGCTGCAGAATCTATAATAATTTACCTGAAGAAGTGCAAAGTGCGCCAAATATTCTCATTTTCAAAAATAGGCTCAAAGACTTCTTGACCCAAAATAACTTTTACACACTTGACGAATTCTTTTCTTAAGAGGTTGTTGGGACCACTGTATGTCTAGTTGTATACATTTATATATCTGTGGTTGGTCGGTATTTGTGTTATTCATAATTTATATTTCTTGTCTTGTATGTTTACTGACGCTCGCGGCAATTTGTTATGGACATCATTGTAATGGTTTTGATAACTTATTGTTGATTAAAGTATATTATTATTATTATTAATATATGAGATGAACTGAACATATTCCCTACGTCACAAAAAAACTCGAAAAAACAAATGATTTTATACAATTCGTTGGTCGAGTCAATTATAAATTTGTGGAGGGACTTTAAACAAGCACATTTACAACTTACAAACTGCACCCATGATTATATTGAAAATGTAATAGTAGGCTGTTTTCAACGAAGACACTATACGACGAAATATAATTATTCAATATCAGACGACTACATACCTATCGATCGTTAAAATAGATGTTCTGGAAAAAAATATTAATAAAAACACTTTTTAAAGTCAAGCTCTTATTCAAATGCACTAACAAGTCAAAAATAATAGCTTTGGATGTGTGACGTAGGTTATTTCGTGAGTTATAGATTCAAGAGCTTGTCGGGCAAAGTTTTCAGTTCCAATATACAAAAGCGACAAGCTTCTGAATCTATATCTATAACTCACGGAAAAACCTGCGCCACACATCCAAAGCAATTATATGTGTTACTTTTTAATGCATTTGAATAAAAGCTTGTCTTTAAAAATATTTTTTATTAATTATTTTATTTTGTGCTTTTTAGTACTTAAGTGCGCCTTAATCTATGCATTTTTGTTAAAGCATCGTTATTATGAGGCCTTTTTTTCCTGTAAGTTCTGAGCTATCTAGTCCTTCAATGAGGAGACCATCTAAAGATGAACTCATCCGCCATCATGGAGTTGCCATCTTCAATTTATGAATTTTAACTGAAAACAATAATCTTCGACCTAATTCATAATATCCGACACCAAAAACCCCAACAAACCAATTTTGAACCGAATCGGGCCATAATTACAAAACTCGTCAGCCATCATGAATTTGTAAATCGGACCATAAACTAAATTTCGTCCGCCATTTTGGAGTGTCAATTTGTTTTTTTCTCTAACAAAAACTCCATGAGCCGCCATTGACCAAAAATTCATAATCTCCGACTCCGAAAACCCCCACATACAATTTTGAATAGAATTGGACCATAATCACAAAACTCCTCCGCCATTTTGGAGCCGCCATCTAGAATTTATAAATTTTGACAAAAAATTCATAATTGCCGACCCCGAAAACCCCCACATACCAATTTTGAATCAAATCGTACCATAATGACAAAACTCGTCCGCCATTTTGTTTTTATCTCTAACAATTTCATAATGCATTGTTACCGGAATCATGAACACCTGCCAAATTTCAGCTCAATCGTATGTCGGCAAGTACTCTGAAAATGGATTACAAATTTTGAACCGGAAAGAATGACAGAATGCCGTAAGAACGAAGCTGAATTTGTTACGTCACATCTTGGCGAGGTTTTCGCCTTGTTCAAACGGGAGCATTTCTTTAAGATTTTTTTTGGAAAAACTACTTCGAAAAACAATTTAAAAAGATCCTACCACTTTTCTCATCGTTCTGGACATTGTGGTAATTTTTCCAGAAATTAGTGATTTCGCCTATTGCTAGCAGAACCACTTTGGATTTGTTTTTTCTGGCCAACATTTTTTGCTCTTCAATTGTGGGAGAAATCGCGGGTTCTGCTAGCTTAACGTTAAGCCGGCAGAACTAAACGGCTAAACATTTTGGGCTCACGTTTTAACATACTAACGATATTCCTGATATACGTTTTTTTAATAATCCTGGGTTCTGCTAGCTTTACCGTTGAGCTAGCAGAACCCAGGAAACCAAAAAAAAAAACGTTTTACAGGAAAATTGGCAGTAGGTTCACACGGGGGCGTGAAATGAGTAACAAATTATTGTACAATCAGATTTTTCATATACATTTCATTAGCATTTGGTACTGCCAGCTCGGGGTAGATCAAGCATATCCCATGATTTCTCCCACAATTGGAGAGCGAAAATTTTTGTAATGGGGTAATAAATTAGCCTGAAAAGAGCCTGAAATTATTGTCTAAGTGGATTTGTTCAGATAAGTTTCTTTATGGTTGAGATCTGCTAGCTTAACGCTAGAGCTAGCAGAACCCAAGATTATCGGGGATAATACCATAAATTACCGATAATTCTGAAAAAAAACGTGTTTTTTAAATACTGCACGAATTTATTTTTTTCGTTGTTTTTTAAAACAACGAAAGAAATAACCGAGTGCAGTTTTTTCAAAAAAACATGTTTGCTTGTTTCTTAGTCCTCTTTGCTATCTCGTTTTGCCCAACAGGTATGTTTTTGAACCATTGATTTCTTACTTTCCAAAATGGATTGGCAGTTAAAAATAAACGGTCACTTTCTATGTGTTCTCTTTTCGATTTCAATGCGTAAAATAATCGAACTGGACAAAAATTATAGTTATTTCTATTCATTACTAACCTCTTAGATGAGGCACATGGCTTGGATCCGAAAATCGGATTGTATTCAATTCTGTTTGTTTTTTGGCCTGAGTTATCGAGTTCTTCCTTGAAAAACTGTAGCTTTGCTCTGCATCCTTCGCCTCCTTTCCACGCCAATTCATACGACAAAACAAAGAACACCTTCTTTTGTAGTCCCTCTGGGGTTCCTTCGTCACAACTGTCTACTAGTTTTTTCAGTTCTTCGAATTTCAGAGCAGTTGAGCTCACTTTTCTACTATCTTGAGCCTGTAGGTCTCTTCTTTTTGTATTTTTTGCGTCCCGTGCAGATTTAAACACGACATCTTGGAATGGGTCAATTTTTATACCATATTTCTGGAGTATTCTTCCATAATCATTTTGGCGGTAACATTCCAAATAGTTTTCACGGTGCTTTTTTTGTACTCCTCACCATTACTTTTCTTCATTATGAGCCCAGTCCTTCAAGATTTTCGCAATTTCGCATACTGGCGTTTCTCGTTCCAATTTATACCCTCTTGTTGCACAAAAATCCATGAACTGTTTCCAGACAACCTTCTTGTTTCTCTTTGTATTCGCTGGAGTCATTTTCCCGATTTGCGTGTCGATTTCAGCTTCTTTGAAAGTCCCGAAACGGTTCATTTTAGACGTTAAATATGAAACACTGACTAAATTATAGAATCTGTTTACTTCAGGTACGCGTTGCTATGGTCGTAAGCCTCTCTGTTACTTTCATGGCAATCGCGAAACATACACTCCCGATTTTTAAATAGCGTCACTGCAGAATTGTCACCTAGAGCGCTGAATTACAGCGATAATCCACATAGTAGGTGGATTACCGCTGTAATTCAGCGATAATTCCACACCTCTTATGGACATTTCAACACATGAGTGAAATTTTCAGGTAAATCGGCAGTAGGTTCAAACGTGGGCCTGAAATGAGCCAAAAATTATGGCACAATCGGATTTTTCATAAACATTCGATTAACATTTTGTACTGCCAACTTAGGGTGGATCTAGCAAAACCCATGATTTCTCCTTCAACTGGAGAGCAAAAAATTTTGTAATAGGGTAAACAATTAGCTTGAATAGAGCCTAACATTATTATGTACTTAAGTGAATTTTTAGTTTCTTTATGATTCTTAAAAAAAACCTATATCAGGAAAATAAATCATATTTTCCAGCTGCCATCTTAACGTTAAGCTAGCAGAAACCGCGATTTCTCCCACTATTGAAGAGCAAACAATTTTTCAATATGGTAATAAATTAGTCTAAAATCAGCCTGAAATTATTGCCAGAAAAAAAATCGATAATTCCAAAGTGGTTCTGCTAACTTAACGGGGGTGGGTTTTCATTGGTTGTTACTAATTATGATATTATGCTTCCGAGGAGAGAAGAAATAAAATATTGTATAATCAATATTGTGTTCCCTTCTTTTACGTAAAATCCTATCTTATTTTATCAGGCTCAAATTTTATTGCCGATTAACAATAGCCTGTATTTTGTCGTGATTTGATCATTCGTGGTAGATTTTGCTTTATAGCAAATCACTATCAGACAATTTGTATTTTTTTATTCTAATTCGACTTTTTGTTTCAGGTAAGTTATCCATTTCTGTCATAAGTGAGTATGCTCTTGATGTTTTGTTAAACTGTTGAGAGGGGCAGGATAGCAGATTTTTCAAAACACCTCTTGAAATTAATCTTTGAGATGATTTGGGGCCTCATGGAAATCCAAGATTTCAAGTGGTTCAGCAATGATTACAGTGACCCCCATTATTTTTTAATTAATTGAAAGACTTTTTAGAGACAATTAATCAGATCGATTTTATAGTGACAACTTCTCGCTGTATCGTGTTCTGATAAATCCATAGTGGGTTCGCGATAAGTACTCAAAGTTTTATGTCAAAACAACTAACTCGTATGGAGAAATGCAAATATAATTATTCTGAGTTTATGTTGATTGGAATTCAACAATATCTTTTCCATGTTTCCAATATTTAGTAGGTGTGTGACGTGAGTCTGTTCTTATATTCAAATGTATCAAATGTTACAGAAACAGAATAACTTCCGTCGCATACCTAACAAATATTATATTTTTGTTTTTAGTGCATTTAGTGCTAGTCTTCAAAAACCTTTGTGAGTTTTAGACCAATAAATTGAAAGTCAAATGATGGGAGATACTCAATAATATAAATATGTTCAATAGAAACATTTTAACTAAATGTTATACTAATAAATTATAAAAATTAACATGTACTTGGCAGTTTGAACAATTGGTAATATTAATTCCCTGAGAAGTAACTGAAGAAGTATTCAATTCAACGCAGAACGTTCGTCATCGCTAACTAATGACGGTGATATTGAAGTGGGGTAGACAAATAATGCAGGTGCAGAGATAGAAACCAGGAAACATTTTATCAGCAATTTTATTTTTATTTTCAATGGTATCCTCGATGTAACCCTTAGCTACGGTTGAGGACTTCCAACCTCCAATGTCGTTTTATTGAAGTCAAATTTGCTCATGAATTTGCTTACAAAGATTCTGAAGATCTTCGAAAACAATGGCCGGTAAACTGGTAATTTCAGAAATTCGGCAACGGTGGTAGGCATCTTCCCAAAAGTATTTATTCCAACTGGTTCAACAGTGGATTTGTTGTTAGAATAATTCAGGAAAAAACGACGATGAATTATGGAAGTTGGGTGTAATGCAGCATATTCACGGTAACGATTCATGTAGTTCCCAAAGATGCAAAAACTTCGTTGAATGTTGGTTTTGGTATCTGAAATATGAATTGGTAATGAGTTTGTTGTTCCTTCAGTATCATCCACGCTCAATTTGCAGAGTTCTTCACGACGACACGCTCCGACTAATCCAAAAATGGTTGCCACTTTTGTCATCAGGAGCTTCATTCAAAAATATGTCAAA
Source organism: Gonioctena quinquepunctata (assembly GCA_018342105.1). Taxonomy (NCBI): domain Eukaryota; kingdom Metazoa; phylum Arthropoda; class Insecta; order Coleoptera; family Chrysomelidae; genus Gonioctena; species Gonioctena quinquepunctata. The sequence continues at coordinate 425,417 of JAFIRS010000654.1, forward strand.
TTGTTCTCTTGACAGAATTTTCGATTTTTTCAGACAGTATCAGACACTCTTTCATTTAAAAAATTGTAACCTCTTATATCCACGTTTTTATTGATTTTCAATCCAGCTTTTTACCACAGAGAATTTAGACTATAGCGTTGATGACTTCCATAACTTCGATTTTTCGCTTTCATTGAACTCACCTTCAAAGAACCCCGCACGAAAACATATATGGGAAATTGGCTTTCGGTCGAATTGGCTGAAATTTTATTATGTTATAGTAGGATGGGTCATTAGAAAAAAGTGTGAGTTCAAATGATTTTGTATGTTTAGTTTCTGAGATATAAGCGACCAAAGTTCGTGAAAACGTCGTATTGGGGTAGGATGGACAAAGAAAAAAACTTTTTTTTTAGTCGAAATAAGACAAAGTATTGATCGGAACTTATAAACATGTTCAATTATAATCTTATTGATGATAGTACATTAGGGTGTATACGAAAAATAGTCAAAAAATACTTTTTTCGTATTTTTTTCCAGCACTATTTCAAAACCAAAATTATATTTTGATAAGATATCACAGTTTCAGTCTATTGTAGGCGAAAAAATGTGTTTTGTTTCTTAATGAATGTCTCTGTTTGAAATATATATATATATATTTTTATTTTCTAGTAGGTATACCCCTATACTGAAAACAATTGAGAGATCGTTTTTTATTACAAGAAAAAAAAAGGAATTAATTGCTACTGCCCATTGAATAAAAGATAGGGTAACATTCTGATGAACTCAATTGATCAATATTACCTTTCACCAAGAGTGGTTTCACCAAGAGTGGTTTCGGATCCCACTATAAAAGGTAAGGTCCTCGTGATCTTAACTCGTACAAGTTTTCATCAACTTCTGAGGGTTGGTCAAACAACTAAGAAAGCGGTTAAAAACAATTTTACAATTTGATGAGGGTTAATTTTTTTTTTTTGAATATCTAGAAAATTCCTTTTTATACCATATTTTACTCACAATATTTTGGAAATGTTGACTATTATATACGATAGTTTTATCATGTTTGTATGTTGCGTTTCTAAGATATGCATTTTTGAAGTTTACGCTATTACGATATATGGGGTAACCTATCGATTTAACAAAATTTTATGGAACCGTTCGACACATTCACTTCTATTATAATACTTTTGAAATCAATTATTTAATACCAAAAAAAACAAAAAATTGACTCTAAAAAAACTAAAACAAAAATAATTATCTTAACAAAGGTACAAACTTTTTATTAAAAAAACCCAAAAAAATCGTTAAATCTCCTCTGCACTCAATGTGCAAAAAAACAAATGAAGTCTGCACAAACATCGATATTTACAACGAATCAATAAGTTCCTTTAAAAACAAAGTAAAACAAATATTGTAAGCAAACAATAACTTCCATATCCCCAATAAACAATTTTGAGCTTATTCTATCGTTCACACACATGTAATTTGTACCTTTTAGTTTTAGTTTATATATTTAGCTTAGTTATTTCTAAATGAAACTTGCTTCATCTTTTCAACTGTCTTGTAATTGGGTTCTTCCTGTTTAGATAACAAATGTTTTTTTTTTATAAAAAGTCAATTAATATTATGGAAATCATAATATAACAAATCGAAATTGAAACTAATTAGTTATAAACAACATAATCAACAATTTACATAATGGAACTCTCAAAAAACAAAAAATTACCAAAACCCAAATTTAAATAAAATTATTACTATTGTTATTGATTGGCCTATTGCCGCAATCTAAAACATTTGGCTAGGGTACTTTATTGTTTCTATTTGAAATCGATATGCGTAATCCTGAACCTGGACTATTACGCTGCCGCATAGCGTCCAGATTTAGGAATGCTATAAAGTATCAACTGTGGATATCCTTTGGTATTATTCCTGATGCACCTGCAAATGAACGTATTCTAGGCTACTACTGTACCTGCAAAAGTGGAGCGAGAACAGTGGGATGCTGTTCCCATATTTTCAGCTTACTTTGGTACCTAGGATATGTTCGTCATCAAGAAACAATAAAGTACCCTAGCCATGAACTATTAAACAATGTTTTGGATTGCGCAAATAGACCAATAAATAACAATATTAATTATATTATTTGAATTTAGGTTTTGTTTATTGTTTGTTTTTTGAAAGTTCAATTATGTAAATTGTTGTTTATGTTCTTTATAACTAATTAGTTTCAATTTCGATTTAGAGTTCACTACTACAATACACTATAAGATTTTCACTACATAAGAGTTCACTAAAGCACGACGCGTGTTTCGCTATACAATAGCTTCATCAGGTCCATTTCGATTTGTTATATTATAATTTCCATTATATTAATTGACTTTTTATGTTAGAAGTCGTTATTTATAATTCGATTTTCTTTTAGTTTATACTGTCAAGTTGCAAATTGTTGTTGAGTGTGGTTTGTGTTGTTTATAGGATCAAATAATTGATATCGAAAAGTTTTATAAAAGAATTGAATGTGTCGAAAGGTTCCATGAAATTTTGTTAAATCCATAGGTTACCCCATATATCGTAATACCGTAAACTTCAAAAATGCATATTTTAGAAACGCAACATACAAAGTTGATAAAAGTATCGTATATAATAGTCAACATTTTCAAAATATTGTGAGTAAAATATATGGTCCCAATTAACGGAACCGTTTTTTAGATATTCAATAAAAACATTGTGAATGACCTAAAAAAATATGTAACGCACCCTTTATCTAAATGAAAGGTAATATTGAACAATTGAGTTCATCAGAATGTTACGCTATCTTCTATTCAATGGGTCGTAGCAATTACTTCCTTTTTTTGTAATCAAAAACGATCTGTTTTCAGTATAGGGGTATACTCGAAAATAAAAATAAAAAATTCACACAGAGAGAGTCATCAAGAAACAAAACACGCTTTTTCGCCTACAATAGACTGAAACTATGATATCTTAACAAAATATAACTTGTTGGTTTTGAAATAGTGCTGGAAAAAAAATCCGAAAAAAGATTTTCGTGACTATGCCCCGTATACGCCCTAATGTACTATCTTCAATAAGATTATAATTGAACATGTTTATGAGTTCCGATCAATAAATTTTCATCCTTACTTTGTCTTATTTCGACTAAAAAAACAGCTTTTTTCTTTGTCAGTCCTACCCCAATACGACGTTTTTACGAACTTTGGCCGCTTATATCTCAGAAACTAAACAAACAAAATCATTTGAACTCACACTTTTTTCTAATGACCCATCCTACTATAACATAATAAAATTTCAGCCAATTCGACCGAGAACCAATTTTCCATATGTTTTCGTGCGGGGGGGGGGGGTTCTTTTTTCATTTGACTCCATTCGATGCATCCATTATAGGCAATTGCATATTGTTGCCATGATTTTTCAGGCAACAGATTCAAAGTTGCTCTGTTTGCAGCTTCTTGAATTTCTGGTGGAGATGAGCAATCTGAATCATCAATTTTATATTCAACTTCCATTATATTTATATTTGCAGCAGTTATAGGTACGATCACAAACAAGCTAGGCACTATTATTAATTTGTGGTCCCTAATAAACAATTTTTAATTGTTTTTATTTGCCATACCATCACGATTATCAGATATAATATTGATTAGAAATTTTCAAAAACCTTTGTTTTATGTTAATTTTCAATTTCTAGTAAAGATTACTGGAAATACAGAATACCGGAATTTATTACCAACCACTTTGTTAACTCAAGTGGGTGGAGCGTCTGTTTCGTAGTCCTGATATCGTAGGTTCGAATCCTACAGAAGTTAATGATTTTTTTTCTTTTTTTTACAATCAGCAGTTGTACAAAAAATATTGTATGGTACATTTCATAAAAGTGTTTTTATTTTGTTCGTGGGGCTGCTCCACTCTCTAATGCCCGTTTCGCAGTATTCCCCACTGACAAAATAAAATGACACTTTCAGCACTTGTATCCTAAATAACAATTTTTTCCACAAGAAAAACGTTAATTTTTGTGTGTAACCACAATATTTCGATTGCTATGAAAATAATATGTGAGATTTGAACTGCATACTAGGCATTTCAAATCACATTAGACATTTCAGTAATTGAATGACGCTATATTTTCCGTCACCGGAACAACAAATATGCCACCTAATTATTTGTCGTGTTCTTTTATTTATAGAATTTTTGTGTTCATCAGGGCGCACTGCCAAAAGTCTTGATGTTTCACATATGAAATTTTCACCGAAAGAACAAGTTATATTCTAAATGAATTTTTTCTTACTTTAGGGTTATTTCAAATAGTTGTAAATGCGAGAAAAAAACAAAATTATGTTTGAAAGTCTCCCCAGGAAGAATAAAATAAAATACCTCTAAACTGAGTTATTTCGCGAAATGATAATAAAGTTAAGGAATTTGATACAAAAATTGGCATCAATTTCTTTTCATACCTCAATTTTCGAAATTTCCAGAGGTTGTGCTTGCTTAGATATCCCTCCCGCGATCTAAGAAGAAAATCTTGATCTAGTCAAAAACGACCGCGGTATTCGATGGCCGATCAAACAAGAAAGATTCGAAATACACATGTTAAATGTATGTACAGAGCGTTCACACTGATGTCATATCTAATTTCTTGACACGAGCGATCGTAGTATTCGATATCATGATGATAGTGACGTTTGACATTTCCGACATGGCAAACATGTCGGTTATATGTTCACGTCGAAAGGATTATGTTCGGAAAAGACGACGTCTTTCAACAATATTATTAGAGAATCGCTCATATCGTACAAGCTATATGCAGATGTAAGAAGAAGCCGAGCCGCTAGAAATCCATGTTAATTTCCATTCGTCGATGAAAAGTTTTCGAGCGCGATGAGAAGTGAACTTGTCGACATTTTTTCCTCCATTTCATGTAGCTGGAAAATGACGACTAGAAATACGTTTTTCGAATTGAATTCATGTTGTTGAGTTTTTTTCGACTGGGACGAGATGATGACGTTCGGTGGCACCTTTTCCAGGTCTTTGAGTTTCAATTGCCCGTTTTCCACACGTTGGAATATTGTTCGTTCCAGGGGCCGTATTCTCGACAAGTGAACTTTTGATGCGTATGCGCACTTCGAGAGTTTCGTACGTTTTGGTATTCTTGACTCGTGAACATTGAGATGTATACGTTTTCAAAGCGAGTGTTTACAGCGAGCGCTTTGTATCATTCGTTTTGTAATTGTATAATATTTGTTGTTAACTTCTAAGACTATCTTTTCTGACTGTCAACAATATAGAAACATAATGGAAGACGAAGTGGTACAGTTGATTTTGATTGATGTAATGGAAGATGCGGAACCAATAGATAGATGAAGATATAGACTAGTATGGTACCTATTTCTGTCCATTTCCTATGGGCATCTTTGTATGTGAACTGGTTGGAAAATTTACTTGATTTACTCGATTTTTTGCATATATTGTAGAGAACTGAATTCCCTACAACTTTTGTTTCAAAAATTTTAGAGCATAATGTAAGGTCAACCCATAGACAAATTAAAAATGAAGAGACTGTTTGAAACATTGGCGAACTTGACCACCAAGTTTTTGGTACGGCCAGTCGCGCATGGAGGCGCTGCCCGCAATCGACAGACGAATGATAACATGATAATTTTCCAATATCGACATTTGTCAGAAAATGACAAACCATGTAATTATTTCAGAATAATTCTACTGTTATTGTCATCGAAAAATTAATGATAGAAATTATACTATCGGAACCCAACGTCGAAAATAGAATGTTTTGTTGGCGCTGAAATTCCTGGAAATATTCTTTTACAAGGTAAAATATAAGCTGCTTTTCCCAAACTGATACTCATTTCCATCCATCAGTTGCAGATTTTTTTTTACAAATTGGTACTTATTTCCATCCAAAAGTTTCCATTTCCTATCACCATTTGGGGAAGTACGAAGTAGATGGTCTACTTAATATGATTATCATCAAACCGGAGTGTTTGTCATACCTACTCGTTTTCCTTTGTGCTAATAAATTAACAAAATTATTGAAGGTAGGTTGTTTTTATTTTGGTTGATTTCATGATAAGACTGAAGAATATTTTTAATTTTGTTGTTTCTCAGAGTTTTATTATTGTTTTGTCTGTAGTTGTACCTTGTCCTAGATAAAATAAAATGTATTTTTGATGGTGTTTAACTTATTCTTATTTTATAAGAACTTTAATTTTGTTCTTGATATCATGAAACAAAGATTTATTTTGAAACTTTCGAACTAACATTCTACGAATCGATTACTGTATATATTTTATTAGTGATAGATTTGCCATTCCTGTATTTTATATGATACAGCCATTCATATGAAATACAGGAATGGCAAATCGATCACTTATAAAATATACACCATATAAAAGTAATACATTTAAAAAACCCGCCTTATCTCAATCGGTAACTGAAGATAAATCTGTTTTACCAACTGTACTAACTTAGTTCGGCCAGTTGCGAGATATGTCGCCACTGTCTAAACGTGGTGCCAACTTTTTCTGCAGGTTTGACAACTCTCTTTATTTTTAGTTTCTCTATGGGTCAACCGGTATAGTTCCGGTCAAAACACGCTATATAAAGTTTAATTATTATTGATAAATGAATAATTAATAATAATTTTCATTTGTTATCAACTATTACATTATATTTAATCATTTTTTTCATCAATTGAATCTATATATTCAATAATACTTACAACCGATTCCTAAAATTAAAAAATAATTGAGGGACAAACTTCAATAACATTTTAATTATATTCTCATTTCCACTAATTATAATTTAAGTAGACAATAATGGAGTACATATTCTTTGAACTAAAATTACAAGCTGTCAATATTACTACCAAACAGGCCAGAGATGATGCGGATGTACTAATTATGGAAACAGCAATCGAAGAATCGAAACCTGAAAAAACTGCAGTTATAATAGGAGAAGATATTGATTTACTGTCCATTTTAATTGGGCGTACACTATCTCATCAACAAGAAATTTTCTTTAAAAAAGTCGGCAAAGGAAATGTAAAAACAAACATATACTCTTCCAAAAGTTTTGATAAATATCCTCGTTCGAAGAAATATATTTTGTTTCTGCACGCATTAAGTGGCTGTGATACGACTTCTGCGCTTTTAAAAAAAGGAAAAAAAACACGTTTCTAAAAGCATTTGACAAACTGCCGAATTTGGAGCATTTGAAGAAGAAAACTGTTCGGTTCAAAGATTATTTGAGACTGGAATTCAAATCGTGTTGGCAGTCTATAATGCTCCAAAATCTGTGGACAGTATTGATCATATTCGTTATGCACAATACGTCAAGTCTACGAAACTGAATGAACCTGTGCAGTTATCAAATATTCCACCAACAAGTGCAGCGACATTTCAATCGTGTTTATTATCAAGTTCAATCTTGGTTAGGGCATGATTTGGAACCCCAGGAGTGGGGTTGGACAATGCGTAACGGATGCCTGGAACCTATCATGACCATTTTAGCACCTGCTCCAGAGGAATTGCTCAACACAATCTTCTGCAACTGCAAGAGTGGTTGTGGTTCACGTTGTGGATGCAAGAAATCGGGGTTGCAGTGCTCTTTAGCTTGTGGCCAGTGTAATGGGCAAGCTTGTCTCAATTCTTCACCATGTCAGAGCGATGTAAATGAAGACAGAACCTTTGACCCCGAAATCATGGAAGACCTGGAGACAAATGTCGCCGAAGATGATATAGAAGAAGACCACAGCGGTTGGGAGACGACGATGAAGAAGAAGAAGATAATTAAAATTATAATAAGTTGCAGTTCATGTAATTTTTATTCTATTCAGAATAGAATGGTATTTTTAATAAAATCATAAATTAAGAATTTCTTTCTTTCTTTTTTTTCAATTATTTAAGGAGTTATTAATATAAATTACATAGAATTAAAATATAATTCAAGTATTTTCCTTAACAATTCTATAACTACACGGACAGGTAAGTGTTATTAAATAAATTAATACTTAATTAAAGATAGATACGAAAGTAAAAAAATTATTAAATATAATGTGATATTTGAAAACATGAAAATTATTATTAATTATTTATTTATCAATAATTAATAAACTTTATATAGCCGGTACTATACCGGTTGACCTTACATTACGCTCTAACCGCGCGCTCTCCGCCCTCTATCTCGAAAACGGTTTAAAGTATAAAAAAAATTTTGAAACAAAAATTGTAGGGAATTCAATTCTCTACAATATCGCAAAAATATGCAAAAAATCGATTTTTGTGACCTTTGACCTCACATTTTAATAGACGCGTACACCCTACCATATGTAGGTTTTGAGACAACTTTTAGAATGCCAAAATACAAGTTTATACAAATATTCAGCTGGGTATCTCAAATTCCGAGGTGAACTTACTAAGATGACTGGACTATTATGGTCTGATTACATTGCATATCGGTAATCGAGAATTTGAAATCACCCACGAGTATAAGATGCTTGCAATGCTTGCATAAGAGAGGGTACTTTCCCAGATAAATTTAAAATCAGTAAGGTCATTCCAGTTTTTAAAAAGGGCGATATAAACCTTCTCGAAAATCATCGACCTATCTCCATCGTCCCTATATTCGGCAAATTTTTTTAAATTATTCTCAAAAAAAGACTATATCTCTACTTTGAAGTTAACAATCTCCTTAACACGGATCAATATGGTTTTAGAAAATCTTGTTCTACTATACAAGCTGTTGTTCGTGTGGTTGAGAGCATAGTTGATGGTTTTGAACAAAAACAGCATAGCTCAGCCACATTGTGTGACCTGAGCAAAGCGTTTGACTGTGTTTCTCACCACAATCTTCTTATGAAACTGAATGAATACGGAATCAGAGGAGTTGCACTTTCCCTCTTCAGCTCTTATTTGAACAATCGTAAACAATGCGTTGATCTTGGCGAGAATAGAACTTCGGATCTTTTGCCAATCGAATCTGGAGTACCACAGGGCTCCGTTCTGGGACCTCTGTTGTTCATCATCTATATAAACGACATCTTCTTTCACTTATTACCATATAAATGCGTAATCTATGCCGATGATACAACTCTCCTGTGTACTAACCAAAACTGTGAGAACTTGCTCGCCACAATGAAAACTGTGGTAAATCAGGCTGAGAAATGGTTCAATGCTAACCTTCTGAAACTAAATGAAGACAAAACTCAAACTATCACATTCTCTACGAATAATAACATAGCTAAAGGCGAAACTGTGAAACTACTAGGCATCACCCTAGACGATACTCTGAATTGGTCATATCACATTGAAGAATTAGGCTCGAAACTTTCCAAATATCTATTTTTACTCAGGCAATTGAAGAATTATGTCAGCTTGAACACTCTTTTATCAGCATATTATGCTTTTTTCATTCCCATGCTAGCTATGGAGCTTTACTTTGGGGAAACTGCCCCAGTGCCGAGAAAATATTCTTACTACAAAAGCGAGCTATCAGAATAATTTCAAATGCAGGTTTTAGAGATACCTGCCGACCCCTTTTCAAAAAACTAAACATAATGACGGTACCTTCTATCTTTATCTATCAATCTCTATTGGAAATTCATAACCACAAAAACGAGCATCTGACTAATTCACAGGTTCATGAACATAACACTAGAGGTGCTAATCTCTTAAGACCACGCAGGCTGAAACTACACAAATCCTCGATCAATACACTCAATGTTCATATTTATAATATATTGCCACCCACTGTTAAAGATCTACCTATATGTAGTTTCAAGAGGTTTACCAAAAATCTCTTAACAACACATTGTTTTTATAGTGTCAACGAGTATCTGGCCACACCAACTCACATGTTTGAATCTGAACCACTTTAATGGTGGCCTTCTAACTTAATTATCGTATTATTTACATCATGTTTGTACATTTTATATACATTTGTGTCACCACTGTTAATAGTTGTGTTCGTGTAAATGAAATGTTTGTTATATACTTATTTTGTTAATCATTTATTTGAATTGTTCACATTTTTTTTTACTTGTAATCTACCTGAAATGTTTGTTTGTTGTTCATCTGTTTGTATGGCTCAAACATTATTGTATTGACTTGCTACAAATGTATTTTTTTTACATAACGTAGTTAATAAACTATCTATCTATCTATCTATATATCAAAAAATAATTTTTATTGAGAGTATATGGATGTGGGTAATTTTTAATCAAATTTTATCTTTCATTCAATCAAAATTTTCACTCATCGGGAAAATACTCCAAATCCCAAAATCATACTGTGGTTTCGCCGCTAGAGGTGAAATCTCAGCTGATGGTCAATGGCAACCCAAAATACTTCAACATGAGAAATAAACTGTATATTGTATAATGAACACTGAATGGAATTAATTACCCAATGAAATTGTTTGTAACTAATGAATTAACAGTATGTACTTTGAAAAATGTGCACTAGCTCCTTCTACTTATGTTTAAAAGTATAAATAAACGAATATGAAAAATAAGAACGCAAGTCGTTGATATCTAGTTGAAAATATACAACGGGGCCCATCATGTCTGTTGAGGCTTTGGTAATTGTAAACTAGTCATTTCTCATAGGTGTTGCCATTTGCGAAAGAACGCTGGAGTGAGTTTATTCAAATGAGTGATATGACCAAGCCTGATGTTTCCATTGCGATTTTTTTATTCATTGTAAGTAGATATATCAAATTTGAACGACTTCTCAATGGATGTGAAAGATATATGAGACGCCCGGTATCAAAAGGTCACTGTGGAACAAACTGCCTCGCCTAACCTCGACGATTTGGTATACCGAATACGAGCGACTCTAAAGCACAAAAAGGTGATCCATCATAAACGTGCCCATGTCATAAGTCAACAATAACAACAATTCGAGCTCCATTAAATGAAAAACTCGTTTTGGGTCATGAACTATTGCCCAGACTATTGCCAAACTTCTCGACGTTTATAATAAATATATTCATAGGTATACGTCCGTCAGCTTCCATTCCAGTCCACCGGAAAAATGATGGATTGATTTCTTGCTTTCGATTATACGCTCTGATTATCATGCACGTTCGAAAATATCAGTATTATTTACTTGAGAATGGAAGTAGCGCGGACGTGCAATTTGAGATATTATTTGAGAATGAAATTGTAACATTAATGTTAACGTTAAAAAAAATCTACCCAAATTCAATTATACATTATCGAGAAGTATATTTGGAGAAATGATTGACATTCTATTTATAAATTACGGAAAATAAAAGCATTTCAAACTGAAATGGTATTCAAAATGAGACTGATAATCCTTTTATCAAAGATAAAATTTTACAAGTTGACTGCCACGCCACTTTTGTAAGAACCGCCCCCGTACGCCACGGTGCGAAATCGCAATATTAAATCAAAATTTGTTGAAAACTAATATATTTGACATTTAATGCCACTCTGGTTTTGCCAAAAAAAACGCATTATATCGTGGCCGGGCGTTTCCGCACATAATTTTACTTTCGACGCACAACCACGAGTGACACGATTCTGGAAAACTTTGAAGTGTTTGACCACACACCATGCCCCCCTTAAGGTTGAGCGCCCATGGATAGTAAATCCCCTTCTTGTTATGTGTGAACGAGATTTACTATCCACTTCCATCCTCCCCCGCTCCTCCTTGGAGCGGTCCTCAACTCGCAAATGGCACGTTTGCGAAATTGAAATCGTACCTCCTGTGGTATGAAGTCAGCCTCTGAGTGCTTTAAACCCCTTATTATCTGATTGTTGTATGTTTACCTGACTTGTGCTGTGTGTGCATGGTGGTGATGTACCTGATGGGTGTGTAAGTGTCTGGTGTGATGTGGGTGTGTTGATCTTACGTGTTTTGTGTTGAGTTGTTACTCACCTGACGTGCCGGAGTGCTACTCTCGGTGGTGGACGGTCGTTTTGGTAGACTGGTCGCAAATACTTTTCCCTTTCTCTAAACCTGGGATCGTCCAGGTTTAGGTTCGCGTGGATGTCTTGAATCACCGGGTTCGTGTGGGTGTCCGTCTTCAGGAACGTCGCGGTGGCGTGGTTCCGAAGATGGTCGTCAATGAAGTTCGGATTGACATTCAGGTCCCTGTAGATAAATCTATTCGGGACGTATCTGGGAGCGTTCACTGCCATTCTTAGGCTCACGTTTAAGAATAGCAGGATCTTGGTCCTGTATGTTTGTGCGCATTGACCCCATGCGGCGGATGCATACAGGATGATGGGAAGGGGGATGGTCCTGATGAGAAGCAGTTTTAGCTGGAGGTCCATGTTGCTACTGCATCCTATGAGGGGGTAGAGGTTCTTTCGGGCTGCTTTCGCTAGTCCGAGTCTACGTGTTGCCTCAATGTCAATCTTTTGTCCAAGGTGACTTCAAGGTATTTGGCCTCGTTTGCCCAAGGGATTCGTTGGTCATTCATGATGACATGTCCTGACGGTGTTGCTCGCCTTCTGGTGAAAAGTATTGCTTGTCTCTTTTCCGCGTTGATCTCGATCTTCCATAGGTTGAACCAGTCCTCAAGCTTGTCTGCTTGATCTTGCAGGTATCGGGTTACTTGCGTTGCGTTCACCGATCTGGCCACTAGTGCTGTGTCGTCCGCGTACAGCGCTAGCTCGTTGAAGTTGTCAGCAGGCTTTGGGATGTCCGCCGTGTAGATGGAGAACAGGTGTGGAGATAAGACTGCGCCTTGCGGTACTCCTGCTTCTAGGGTCCTCACTGCTGACCACAACCACTGCCACGTAATATACACGGTTCTATCACGCGGCGGCTACCAAAATAGGGAACACTTTTTTGGTGGCCGCTACAATCCGATCTACGTTCCTGGATCTCAGATAGCAACATTCCAACCACGTTGTGGTAACCTGGCAAAAACGTGAAGATGTAGAGGCCGACATTAGACACGTTAAACAACTGACTGTGCTTGTGTAATTGATCTGTCCTGCAACATATTTTTATAATAAATGTTCCTCATTCTTCCATTTTGCCTGATTCATTTCTAACACTCGATCGACTATAAGTATAAGAATATATAACATAGGAACACTTGAGTATATTGAATTTGAATACTTCTGATCGGGATAAAATTGAAACGATTGAAAGTTTACTGTGAAATAAGGGTGTTCTAGCTCGATTGTGAGCACGCGCCATCTGAATACTCTGAAAACATTATAATTTTTGAAATAACTCACCTCTGAAAATATGGCAGTTTTTGGAAAATCTAACTTTAAAGTGGCAGACACTGAAAATAAACCACTTCAAAGTTTATCTCATCATAAAGTAGCCAGTGGAACTAACTTATCAACTTGTCCACCACTAGAAAGTGGCGCTCACATCGCAGGCCCATGACTCGCCACTTCAGAGTTATAACCTGAAAATTACAATAGGTCTTATACTCTTGGAAGTGGCGAACACGTCGCGGCTATTATAACCTTCCATTTCAAAGTTATAACTTCGAAATTGCGGGTACTCTATTAATTGATAAAAAAGGACATGTAGCAAGAATGGTGGATTTATGCAGCTTCAATAAACAATTATCAAGTATCTAGTTACAATTATATTATAAATTAACACGTAATAAAAATGATGACATTTATGCATAATGAATTAACAATTGAGGTATGAATATTAGGCAGGTGCACATGTCAGAAATCCGATCTATTTAAATTAACTTTTTTATACGAAAACAAGCGAAATTGTCTTTCAAAAACGCATAACCCATTTCATTTTGAATAAATATCCTTAACGTTTCACGTAACAGGTAAAACGAACTTTTTGTAAGCCACAATAAAATAATTTGACAAAAGTTAGGTTAGCTTTCGTCATCGCGCGGACCAATCCACGGTCACTTGATGGTGAGTTTTAAAGGTAATTGTAACTTTGTACTGACTTTTATTGAATGCGAATTGTGGCGTTCACTTATGGATAAAGCAAGAAAGTAGCAAATAGGCAATCAAGTGCCTGACACATTGAAGGTTTGATGGAAGTTACTAAAACGTCACCGAAACTATCATACTCTATTGAAAGTGTCTTCTAAGTGATATTTAAGAGGTACGATATGATTACCGCAACGGTTATTTTCCACTTTCAAGTTTTAAAACCTTTAAGGTGATTCTGCTTGGTGGCCATAATGTTTCAGACATCTCAATCGACACTAACCAATTATAGAAGTGTTGAGTGGCCACCATAGATTGGAATTACGTGACTAGAACCATGCAAATATAAAATTTCAGTTATTCTTACTGTATAGTGGTAGATTTAGTGGTGATTACGTGATAACCACCGAGTCGAAGTTGCTAACATTTCCGTACTTATGATGCTGCTTGGGATTGAACTACATCTGATATTTTGAACGGGGTCTAACTCAAAAGAAAACATCTGGAAGTAAAAATTCGCTTTTCTATTCCACTCTTAATTAAGAACTCATATAGATGAATGTGCCAAAGAAAAATGTTTTTCAAGAAAGAGCAGAATAATTTGTAACATTGATGCAAGACTGGCATAACTTTTACTAGATTTTCAATACATTTTTGTCGACGAAATTCTATTTCCCGCTTCCACGATCATCAGGAAGGCCGGAAGAATTGGAAAACACATTTTCTAGAAGCAATCTCACTTTGCAAAGACGGGAAAAAATCGAAATATTTCTTTCGGAGTGACACTTTGAAATCAGTGTTTCTTTGACATTTATAAATACAGTTCATTGTCTAGCGTGGCTTTAGCCGGGGAATTAGTTGTTTTCTGTTAGATATTCACATAAATAACTTCATTTTTATCGTGGATTTTCCAATTCACCAATAAAAATGTCTATTCAATTGAGAATGTTTCCCTTTTCAAATAGACAAAATGAATTTTTGAAGATATAAAATGATAAAAAACACACTTTTATGTTGTTACATTAAATATATAGGAGATTAAAAATCAAATGGAACAGAAGTTATATAACTTTATGATTATGGGAGCATACATTAACGCTTAAAAATAAATATTCCTGATTAACGGTTTCATTCTCTACTTAACAAAGTTAAAATTTTTAGAAAACCAAAAGAGAGTTTTTCGTCAACACATAAAAAAAACTCCTATTATTGACTTATTGTATAAGACATTTCAGTTTGATATATTCAAAACCCCAATATTTATAAAAAAATTCATAAAACCACTGAAATCCCTTTTAAGTAAAGTATTAAAATGTATTTCAATTTACCCTCTTTGAAGCAAATATCTGAATTATATAAACCAAAGAAACTGAGAGACACTGAATATGTATTATGTAGGTGTAATCTAACCCCTTACACACCCATTTCATAACGAATTAAATGGTTGAAAATTCAAGAAAATATTAAAAAATTAAAAATTTGTCAAATTTTTCCAAACATTGGAAACTGTAAAACCGCGAAGTTTTTTAGTATTTTTTTTCAATTAGAGTTAGATTACACCCTATATATATATATATATATATATATATATATATATATATATATATATATATTTGGATTGTGTGGGTTCTTGAACCATTACGTTTAATATTCTTCTGTGGATTTTCTTGGGTTTCTGGTTCGTGAGAATAAGAAAAATTCAGTGATTCATTATTGAATTTTTAAGACGTTTCGTTTTGGGGCTCCAAAACTTCTTCAGTTACATATGTTTTTTCTAAAACACAATTTATGAACGTTCCACATGTTGATATGTGATTGCTGCTTTTTTGTGGTATTTCCTTTTTTTAATTTTTTTTTGGGGTTTTTTAGGTTATTTGTTTTGAAATCTGTGGCCAATTGGGCGGTCAATCAACCATAACCGTCCAATTGGCCACATTTTTAAAAAAATAACCTAAAAACCCCCAAAAAAATTAAAAAAACCAAAAAAAAGCAGCAATCACATATCAACATGTGGAACGTTCATGAATTGTGTTTTAGAAAAAACAAATGTAACTGAAGAAGTTTTGGAGCCCTAAAACGAAACGTTTTCAAATTAGTTTGAGATTTTTCTTTCATCAAACTCCATTCAAATTATTTTCATAATTCCTTGTATCTTTACTCTTTAGTGAGCATCATAAGTGTCTAACTCGTTAGGAATATCGCTGAGACACGTCGACTTTTGATTCCTACAATGTACATTTTTGTATGAATAAATTACCCCTAATTTCTAATTTCATCCCTTACTGGAGGGGAGCAACCCTTTCGAAAAATTTAAATAGCATGGGGGGGGAGGGGGAGGGGAGGGGGTGAGTGATAGCTCATTTGAAATGGGGTTTTATTCTCTATTCAACCGTGCCAAGGAATTGACATTCCATTCCATTAATTCTCGAGTCATTATTGTTTCAGAATAACGAAAATTAACGTAGCGCACTCATCCTTAGAATTAAAATTCGGCCCTGCATGATATCGGTTTTGATTCAGACGTCAAGTGAGACTTATTTGCCATATGCTTGGATATTAACTGCACGTTTTTGTTGGTGTTTTTGCATTGTTTTCAGGATAAATGGTCAAAACAATAAACTGATATCAAGGAGAGTGCGAGTCAGTCTATTCTAGCTGTAAGTTTTGATTGCTATTCATCTCCAAACAATGGTTGCACCACGTGAGTTAAATGAGAAATGCGAAGCGATTGTTATTTTTGGTGAGGCTCATCGCAATTATCATGAGGCTGTACGAATGTTCAATGAACGTTTTTTAGTGGAAATTTTTTATGAGAACGGCAGTGTGCAAAATAAAAAACGTTCTGGGCCATCAACTACTGGGGAAGATAAACAAGTGGACATTATGGGCGAATTTTTGAATAATCCGTCCTCATCGAGTAGAACTGTTGCCTTGAATTGTAAGGTTGCGCAGATGACTGTATTGAGAGTTCTGAAATAAAAAATCATCTTTATAAAATAAAGATGGTTCATGAACTGACGGACGATGATCCAAACCGCGGTCTAGAATATTGTGAAATTGCATCTAATAATATTTTGCAAAATCCCAGCTATTTGAAACACATTTGTTTCAGTGATGAGGCAACTTTTTTTTTTTAAACGGTCACGTGCATGTACAAAATCCTCGACTTTTTCGCGAAACTCATACTCAGTTTCCACAAAAAGTTAATGTGTGGGCAGGAATACTGGGTGACCAAATCAGAGGTCCGTTATTTATTGAGGAGAATCTGACTGGTGCCCTCTATTTGGAAATGCTGGAAACAGTGATAGATCCACTGATAGTGGCAACTGTCGAAAATAATGAAGACGAATTTGACATGGAAATTATTTTGCAACTAGATGGAGCTCCTCCTCATTTTGCAGTTGCTGTTGAGGAATTACTTGAATACTGTTTATGCAGGACGATGGATCGGGCGCCGAGGATCTGTGGAATGGCCTCCAAGATCACCAGATCTAACCCCTTTGGATTTTTTTCTATGGGGTTACCTAAAATCTAAAGTATACGAGACTCAGTGTCACTCTATTCAGGAGTTGCGATCGAGGATTATGGAAGTGTGTGCAACAATTACTCGAGAAACTTTGCAAAGCGCCAGGGCTGAAACTAAAAACAGACTTTATTTTTGCCAGGAGGTCAACGGGGAACATTTATTGTAATAACAGATAAGGTTAGTGTTAGTTTAGTTGCCTTCCTGTTTGTGGTGTTTTGTTATTTTTAAACATTAATAACTCAACACGTAATGAAGCAAATTTCAAATTTTTCGCACAGTTGAATGGAGGATAACACATCCTTTCAGATGAGCTATCACTCACCACCCCATGCTATTTAATTTTTCGAAAGGGTTGCTCCCCTCCAGTAAGGGATGAAATTAGGGGTAAACTATTCATACAAAAATGTACATTGTAGAAATCAAAAGTCGACGTGTCTCGGCGATTTGCCTAACAAGAGTCCAGTAACGAGTTACATAGGGGGGGGGGGGTAACACTTATGATGCTCACTGTATACACTCTCCAACGGATTTTGTAAAATGAAGGTGCAGTTGAAGATATAGTAATAATTCCAATTTGAAACCGTGTTTCCGTAGAAACTCTAGAACTGAAAATGCGAACACAATGTGTTTTCATCAGCACATAAAAGCATTTACATTTTCATTGCGTTATTTACTTTTAGAACGAATACAATCCAAATACATATAACAATTGGTAAACGATAACATTTTTGTTCAAATAATCGGTTAGAAAATAGATTATATGGATCTTTGAATTTTATAGCATTATTTCCATTTTCAAACAAATTGGAATTGATCTATTTGAAGAAATGTACAAGTTATGTAAATAAACAATGCAGTCCTGTAATATTGCATTTTCGCATTGATTGATTCATAGTAGACGTGGCAGTGATATAGCATTCGATAACACATACATGTCAGCAAGTCTGCTTGATTCAATGATCCCACGCAAACAACAACAAGGAGATATTCATGGTTGCCCAATAGGTCTCAGACACTCTTGGAACCTCTGACAGATTGGAAAATCAACTTCAATGTGATCTCTGTGATTTATATGAAATACTTATATCTCGGAGTATTGCAAATAAATAAATATGTCATTGATATTGGTTATTACACAACAAGATTGGGATTACTGTTGGTCTTTCAATCTCTCGATCCCGCCAAATATACTTTTGATCATGACAAATATTATAATTTTATGTATATTCGGACAGGAAACGTAGAACTGAGAATGTCTTTCCCAAGTATTCTCAACACACAATAAATTTGAAGGACACCCAATTCTATGATTCATTCTTATATATTCCAACTTTGGAACGCTCTGCCAATTCGACTAGAAACCGAAAGATCGCAGGTTCAAATCCTGGCCGATCCATATTTTTATTTTTCAGTTCTAGTTTTCATTTTCTCGTCTGAATGCCACAAACTATTTTCATTGATATTCAATTACAGACGCTATCCACTTCATTATTTCACATGAAGTCACTTCAAAGAATTACAACAGACTGGATTTTTTGGAAGACTTACATATCGAGGGAGAACTAGCCAACAATAATATAAAAGAAAACTTGAACAGGTCTTTTATTCCCCTACTAATAAGTTAGATTAGAAAGTCACATCTGAACTGATCAGTCTGCTCTGTTCGATTGTCATCACAGAAACACAGAACAAAACAGATTGTCGATTCTTCTTCTGCATTTCTTCTGCTTGTTTGAGAACAACCTTTGCGCAACCTACTTTGATAAATAAGAACTTTCATTTTGTTTTAATGTTATATCTTTTAACTTGAATATATACAATTTTAAACTGTTTTACAATGTGAATGTCGATATTTTATGGATTCTTCTTGTGCTAACCTGACAAGTATGTGTTACCTGAAGCTTTCAAACCAATAAGTTCACAAAAAACACAATCTAGTTTCACTTACCCACTTACTTTTCAGGCAAGCACTGAAGATGACGTTCTAGGTAAAAAACGCTCTGCGATAAATAAAATATTTGCACGAAATACAAAAACATATTTTATTGGTTATGTCACTGTACACAGCTCCACTTCCACTATTATTGCAACTCAGTTTGCTCTTTGAGCTGTATATTTCTCTCTCTGGTTGTTCTCTTTCCATTTCACGCGTAGCTGAAGGGCCACCATTCTTTGGTCGCATTGTATAATAAATTGCTAAAACCTAAATGAGCTTTTTCGTCTGGCTGATTCCTAGAAAATTGGGCACCGTTTTGGATGTATGGCTTGGCATTTATAAGTCTATGGAGTTATTTGGGTTTTGCTGTGTTACAAAAGATTTCTGGACCTTCTATGATGCTTGGATATCCTTCGAGCGATTGGGAATTCAAAATAACGGATACTCCCTTTGGTGTCGATTTTTGAAACTATACATAAGTACATTGTTTACTTTTAGAAGCATTAATGTTTATATGATTTTAGCTATTGTATACCTGAAACTTGTCGAATCTCTTGTGATTGTTGACATTTAATGAAATTCTTGTTTACCTGGTGAATGTTCTGTTGACTATTGTACGTCCTCGAGTGAAACAATGAATGATTGAAGTTCAAATCATTATTGTTGTGTACCGCAATATGACTCTTGGCAAAACGATACCGTCGTACTGGAACAAGTTTTCATCATTTTCCGTGAGAAAATGAACATAAAGTTCTGGTGCAGACTAATCTAGGATTGAGCGAGTCTATAGACAGACGATGGGCTCTTGAAGAAGAATACCTTCCCAAAATCTTTTATTGTTTTAGCCATTATACACTAATACTTGTCGAAAAAGAGTGATATATAGTAGGTCTTGGTTAAGGACACATTGTTTACTTCTCGAAACATTAGTTTTTATATGATTTTAGCCATTATACACTTATACTTGTCGAATCTCTTGTGATTGTTGACATTCAATGAAATTCTGGTTTACCTGGTGAATATTATGTTGACTATTGTACGTCCTCGAGTAAAAAAATGAGTGATTCTAGTTCAAATAATTATTGTTGTGTACCTCAATGTGACTCTTAGGCAAAACGATCCCGTTGTACTGGAATAAGTTTTTATGATTTTCCGTGAGAAAATGAATGTAACGTACGGGTGCAGACTAACCTAGGATTGAGTGAGTCTATAGACAGACGACGAGCTCTTGGGATCTTGAAGAAGAATACAGTTCCTTCCCAAAATGTTCCTGTATCGTGTGTGGCCAAGAATAAGAGTGAAAAAAAGAACCTTCAAAGAGAGTTGAGAAGAAAAAAAAAAGAAAGTTAAGAAGATAAAAATCCGAAGATTATTCATACAGTATGGAAAAAGAGTGACTATATATGTATATCTAGGTGATAAGGACACATTTTCACACCATCTTGTTTGTTTTAGATCAATATATTTTGTTATTTTAATTTTAAGTTCGATCATTCACAAATAATGTGTAACATTTCTTCAAAATAATGTATAACAATAATTCCCGATGACTTCACTAAGCTATTCAGAAACTTCGAAAAAGATATTTCTTGCAAGCAAATTGGAACATACTTTGTCTCCTTCAAAGTGAGTTTTCGCAAATGATATCGTCTTAAGATTCAAATACACCACTTCACTAGAGTCTTGAAATGAATAACACTACACAAAAAAAAAACTGGAAAATAATACCAAATGAAAATATTTTAAGAAAAACTCCAAACACAAAAGTATAGCCTCTGAGAAAACAGACAAACAATGTTCGTATGTGTGGTTTGAATTTTCGCCACTCTGGCGCTAGCATCTAATTTTGAATTACCAATTTTATGAAGGATTTTACGTATTTCATGTCGCACATAAAAATTTAAATGCAGATTTTTTTTCTGAAATACTCCTGAATTCCTACATTTTGGTCAACCCTAAAAGAAACCTCCTCAGGTGTACCACAGGGAAGCATTTTGGGGCCCTTGATGTTTTCAATGTTTATTTTTGATTACCCCACCTCCCTATCACATTGTCAGGTACATCTATACGCAGATGGTATACAGTTATATCTGTCTTCCCATAACACTGATACAGAAAGTTGCGTAGCTAATTTAAACTCAGATTTGCATAAAACATTCCTTTACTCGGAGCATCATGGACTGAAAATTAATCCAAATAAAACCTTGGCTCTATGCATAGGAGCTCAGGGACAAAAAGTTGAAACCCAAAGAAACTTTAGGCTCACTCTCGATAACGCAGACATTGACTGGGTAGATAGTGCTAAAAATCTTGGCGTAACCATAGCTCTTTGTCGATGAACATGTGGAAAACATTTTTAAAGTATCATTCTTCAAACTCAAATCGCTATATAAATTCAAGTATCAGTTATCTGAAGAAATGAAACTCAGGCTAGTTAAAACTCTTATTTACCCCCATATCGAGTATTGTTGTTCGGTGTATAACAATTTTTTGCCGCAATATAACAAATTGAAGTTACAACGCATACAAAATGCTTGCATGCGATTCGTATGCTACATTCCATATGGTGAACATGTCACGCCATTTTTGTTAAAAACGAAGGAGTTGAATGTGAGGTACAGAGTCCAATATTTGATAACAATTTTTCTGTTTAAGTTGCTCCAAACTAAAACTCCTAGTTATTTATATAGTCTATTAAGCAGGCATTCTGACATACATTCGGTCAATTTGAGAATTAACACATTCAACATACCTAGGCACCGTACTTTCAAATATGAAGGATGTTTTTCAAATATTGCCCCTAGTTATCTGAATGAAATTTTACCCATTTTACATCATAATATTCATCAATTCAAGAAAGAAATAAAATCACAGCTGCTTACTGCTCAGTGCTAATATAAGATTCAATGTATAATATTGTAATGTATTCGTTAATTTGACCAATGGAATGTCAAGAATATTAATAGCTATTAGCACCTTTATGATTGTATACATTTTTTTTGTTTTTTCTTTTTCTCTTCATTATTGATTTTTCTTTTTTTCTCTAACATTGTGTTGGTAGTAAATAAGTATTTTTCTTTTTTATTTTATCGTTATTTTCTTACACACACTATATAATTTTTGGGAGGGGTGGAAGATGGCCTTTGGCTAACCCTTTTCCTTTTATGTATAAAATGTACTTTTATGCATAATACACGATATTATTATTATTATTATTATTAATAGTCGTATTCGAAGTCACATGATGAAAAGAGGAAATTGAATAGGAACAATAATTTGCTGTTGAAATTATGCCAGTGCGTTTTGATTTTCAACATTTTTCATTCAATATAGTTTTCTCCGTTCCATATACTACTACCACGTGTGTTTCATTAGCAATACAGGATATAAATTTGAACTTTGGCGACAAATCTCAACGATATTTTGTCCCGAGTTAGTAGGACTACTTTCAAAGATCAAAGTGATCGAATTAATCCAGAAAGAGAATTTATAAAATTAACAACACAATATTGTCCGAGGAAGTTGTTTCCAGTCTCCGTTACATGCGCTCCCTGTAGAGATATCGCTCAATTGGAGGATAACGTTATTTTTGATCGTTGATTTGCATAAGAGACTCCAATACAATAAATTTGAAGCGGAATCAATTAGAAATGCAGCTGCATCTCGGATTGCCAACATGCAAACTCGATTGGCACATTCGTTCTCTGCTCCGAGTGAGGAATGTGGGTCAACTGGCTTGTGGGTGTTGGAAGCATAGTTTTGAATATATATGTTGTTGGAGGTTGCTGAAATAGTGCAGTCGAATGTTCTTTATTCGGGAGCGAAAATTGAAGGTGCGAAATATTTTGATTTTAATGACGAACAGGGCTACAGATTCCTACTATTATTTCAATATCTTTTCTTGAAATCGAATCATGTCAAGATATTAAAGTACTCACAGCACATTCATGAGATCTCATCGAATACATCGATTTGAAAAAATTGAATTGAATTGAAATGGTAACAACACACGGATACCTGGCAACGTACTTGAATAATAAAGAACTTGGCAGTTTTATACAGGTTATAATCTAAAGGACGGAATGAAAATACTTAAACATTAAAATCACAGAAAAATTACCTTTGGCATATTTTGAACGACGGAGAGACACATTCAAATCACTAGAAAGCGCATGGTCTGAGAAATGTATACAGTCGGATCTCAGTGACATAAAACATGGAGTACCTCAGGGGTCTGTTTTGGGACCAATGTTGTTTTTAATATATTTAAATGTCTTAATAACCATCAATATCGCAGGACGATTTACTGTATTTGCCGACGATACCACTATTATATGGAGCAATAAAGAAATAAATCAGCTATCAAATATGATACAAATTCAAACCTGGTGTAACGCGAACTCTCTATGCTTCAACCTAAACAAAACTAAACTAGTTACTTTCAAATGTAAACTTGACGATTTGGAATTGGAGAACCACTACATAGAAAACAAACAGCACACTAAATTCCTAGGTATTTGCATAGATAATAAATTTAACTTTAAAGAACATGTATCGCATTTGAGTAAAAAAGTTTCTAGTGGATGTTATGCAATTAGAGTGATATCAAATGAGGTAGGGTATACTACAGCTCAGGGTTGCGACGATTTAAATCATGATTTAAATTAACTGATTTTTTCAATTTTAATCGTGATTTAAATCAAATTATAAATTGCTGCAAAAACAAGTCGCCGAAGCAGATAACTCATCAGGAAATTCAAAAAAGGAAGATAGTTTATTTAAAACTAAGAGTTTACATACATTATGTAAGTGTAAAAACATAACTAATCGTCATCAGTCCAACGGAATATTCGTAAATTAAACTTAATAAAACACAAACAGTTTACAACAACAACAAAAGTTTATAGTTTATAATATTACCTACATGAATAAATAATAACAAATAAAAAATATTAACGAATACATAAATGGTATTATAAAACGTTACTCAGGCTAACCTACAAAAAAACAAACAAAATATGTGTTTAGGAAGTCAATTGTAATACCTACTTATACAGGAAAACTAATTTAGCGGCTTTTTCGGTTCCCAAGCGATTTCGAAGTTTGGAATGTCGAAAACACTCTTTCGACAGATGCTGAAGAAGCTGTAGCAGATAACAATTGTTTGCTGCCGAAAATTTTTATGTCAACCGACGAGATTTTGTATGTCGCCCAGGAGATTTTCTAACTGTAAATCTAGACAACAAATATTTTTGGGCGAATAGAGAAAAATAATGAAAATAAGTGATTTTTAAGTTCATTATTTCCATATTGAAAGGAAAAAATGGGTACAATAAAAAAAAATCACGATTTGATCGAAAAAATCAGGATTTAATAAAAAAAACAGATTTTTTATTTTTTCAAAAAAAACGGGATTTTTTGCAACTCTGCTACAGCTAGAATGGCTTGCTTTGATCTCATATTCGCTATGGAATAGCCTTCTGGGGACATTGTAACTTAAATTTACATAATATGATATTTGCTCTTCAGAAGCGAGCATTGAGATATATTACAAAGTCGAAATCGAGAGATCACTGCAAGACCCTATTTATCAGCCAACAAATACTAACTGTAACAGTCTGCCTAATTTATAAAAATAAAACTAGCATGTACTCTGCATTTACCTATTCCAAAATTCGCTTTGACTAAGCATTCTCTGATTTATGAAAGTATCAAGGTATACAATCATCTTCCTACTATTCTGAAAAATATTACAGAATTCAAAAATTCCGAAGATCAGACCAAGATCTTTTGATCGAAAAGGCCAATTATTCGATCTATGAATTCTACTGTGATAACCTGTAAATTCTAACGAGACTTTAAATGTTCACCTAAACTAATCTTCATGATTTTTTTGTGAAATCTGAAATTTTGATGTTTGTAATGCCTAAGTATATATTTGTTTTTTGACATGTGTTCTATTATATGTGTATTTGATGCTTTGTCAACAAGATCTATTTTCTTTGACAATAAAGTTTATTTTGACTTGACTTGACTTGAATGCTACAATCTTTCTCAGCAATATAGTCGACGTTTCAACATATCGGCAGAAAATATCAATAATTTTAGCAAAATAAGATATTTATAATTTTCGTCAGGAATTACCCCATGAGCAGAAGCGATGAATTATATAATGAGAAAACTGAAGATATTCAAGAAAATGGCTTTATTTTATACTGAAAATTTCTAATATCAAATCCAACATTCCAAGAGGCTTCGCATTTATTAATAAGGAGAATATTTATTTTTGGCAATTCGCAAATCGAGTACTAGGCAAATACAGTTTCTTAAATCGTATATTTATTCAGGTTTAGAAGTTCAGCTACTATTCTGGTAAATAAAGGTGATATGAAAGGGTAAATAAAAAAATTGCACTAATATTGATCATAATTAAGTCTCCATTTTGATTATCCTCACCAGAGATGTAGATTGATTGAATAGCTTCAGCAGGATATGTCAAACTGATTTACAATTACGATAATTCCTTATGAATATGAAGGGTAGCTAGGTAAAGGGAGATGATGGATAACTAATGATTCATCAAGAAAAATTTTTTATAAAATGTTATTCAGTTCCCTATCCGAAATCTCAAGATAATCTGCTGTTGAACCTTTGGCAGATCTAATTTATTAACGGGAAATTATTAATAATTTTTCTATTCTCCTGACTTTTTTGTTAAAAACATAATATCAATAATAGTAAAATTAGTTTTTCAAAACATTTCTCGCTTTTCCTATACTCGACATTTCGAAGGCACATTGTACAAAATAGTATATTATGCAATGAGCAC
Organism: Gonioctena quinquepunctata; assembly: GCA_018342105.1. Classification (NCBI taxonomy): domain Eukaryota; kingdom Metazoa; phylum Arthropoda; class Insecta; order Coleoptera; family Chrysomelidae; genus Gonioctena; species Gonioctena quinquepunctata. The sequence goes on from JAFIRS010000654.1 coordinate 451,617, forward strand.
AAAATGATGCCCATTTTGCACGAGAAATTCGCGGATGTTTTTAATTCACGTTTAATACATGCATACATTGCAAAAACTTTGAAAGAAATAAACTGATGATATTTCATTACTCCGAATACTTTTGTTGCCAAATATATTTCATCTGGAGCCTGTTCAATGAAATTATCGATGTCATTTGCTGTAAAGATCTTTGACTTTTTGGGTTTGTAGCCGTTAGACTGCCGCTTGAGGAATGCTTTCAGTTTCAAATATTTGGCAATATCTATATCATTATAGATACTAAGAGTCGTTCTCAGCATTGAGAAGTGTGACCACAAAGTGGAACTTTTAAATTTTTTGGCTAAATCGCCAAAATAAGCCGTTAAAACGTTCTCGAAAAACGATTTTGTCTTTTGATCTACCTTCGATTCCAAAAAAAGGTTATAAGCGCGTTGATACATACTCTTCGACGTTTCCGGTAATAAATTCAGTGTTGTTACCTTCGCTGCTTCTTGTGTTCGGAGGTGTCAAATCTAAGTCAATATCACGATCAGTTTCCATTTTAATTAATAGTTTTTTTAGAAAACAACTATGAAATTACTCTTTACCTACTAAAACTTTGACAGAAACGATCTGCTGACATTTCATCAACTTGTCGCTGGACGTCATAATTTGACAAGCCGTAGTCGTCGTGATTTTAGAGAAAACCTAGACCTAACACGAAATATTCCATTTCGCATTTGTTGCTTAGCAACTTGCTTAGCAACCGATGCAAAAATGAAATTCTGTACAAAATGTGCTTGTTTATGATTGAAGTTACGGTTATAAAATGAACATTTATCGAGGTTGTCGTAGAAAAACGATTTTATGGATTTCACATGATTGAAAAAATTATGAAACGATGTGAAACTTAACTCCTATGCCCCGCCAGCGCCATCTTTTGAGTAATCGCTATCACTTTTACTACAAAAAGTACTATCTATGGAGGGTAGAGGAAAGGAGGACAACCTCATATGGTTATTCAACTCAAAAGATGGCCACCAAAAAGCATAAATTACGATTTAGCAAGTGGCCAGAATTGCGGTCGTGTACTATAGTGTGTGGTATGAATTTAGTTGTTTTAGTTAAAATAAAGTTAGGCTGAGTAGAAGTAGTAAAATTTTAAAATACTTGGTTATTCTAGAGTTGTTGAAAAAATTATTTGAATCCTCTAATCAATGAAATAACAGGTATATATCTCTTTAAAAACGGTATTGTGGTACAGTAACGCCATCTTAATTTAATACTCTTTTAGGGACACTTTTTGTAACACAGATATAGTTCTCCTTACCTCTACCCTCCATAGTAGTATCATCGTCTAAAAACACATAGTCAGTCAGTCTCTGCGATAAAAGCATTGAATGCAATCGCGATAGCCCTCTATTGAACTTTCAAGTAAACTGTTAAAAACTTAACTTCCGTTTTTTGAAAAAGACAGCAAGGAAAAAGGCAAAATATAATTCTTGCTTAATTCATTAAATATTATATCTCATTCAGGTATCGGATATCTCATTTTGTGCAACAACGTACCAACGCCATCTATTAATGCAACCCATCTTTATATATATATATATATATATATATATATATATATATATATATTTAGATAATGTTGGTATCACTGATAGCATTCAACATGATTTCGTACGATTGTTCTACAACAAACCTTTCAAAACAGGCGGGGAAACTCTTCCAAGATGTTGCTTCGAATTGAATATTTTTAACTGGGCTATTGAGGGTTTCGCATAGAATAACAGTTCCAGTGATCGGACACGAATAGATAACAATCGTCAAGTATTACCGGTATTGTAAAACATTGTACATATAATTGCGTGACTTTTGTTCAGAAATTAATGATTTATTGTCAAGTTCAATTAAGCGTGTAATAAAAAATTTAACATGGGGATTGTAGATTGTAGGTAGCTCGATATGGCACTTCAATTAACGTGGGGATACTCAAATATTCATTTTGAATAGATTAACAATCAGAAAGCATCTATAGAGGTGAAACTATCCAATGTAGCAAAAAATAAAGCTTCCAATTACGAGTTGAACCTCGCCCAATGAATATTCTGTAACTGTCCTAGTATGCAACTATAGATTTGGATTCAGATTATTATGTTGACTGTGAAGTTATGAGCTCAGTTCACTCTATGCCTCATAACATTAATTTAATAACTTATTATAATATCATTTATTATCTGTTCTTTCAAATTTGTTTTCGTTTTGTAAAAAAAATCGTTTTATTACGATTAGTCAGTTGCTGTTGTTTTTTTATACTTACATTGACTTTCACGTATATTTATTTCATAGAAATACTACGACTTCGAAAAAATTTCGTTATTTTTTCGCCTATCATGGTGTCCAGAACTAAAAAATGCCTTTAGTTTGAAAGTTTATATACGAGTAGGTATCTTCATCCGTTATATAAATGAAATATTTTTCCATAAACACATTCTCATTTCGCACGCCTTTTTTCCACTTTATTCACTGAAAATGTACAGCATGATAATATTCCACTAACAAACAAGAGTATTATGAAAACTTTTAACTCCATTTCGTGCGTGTTTGTCATTGTCAGAAACAACTAGCAATATTCAACTCTTGTGGCTCATACCTCCCAGACTTTTCGGTGAAACATTACAAGTAGTAGAGCAGGTGAAATATCTAGGGCTGATTCTTGACAAGAAACTAACCTGGAACCCGCATCTTCAACATGTAACCAACAAAAGCAAGATAACCTTCATGATGTGCAGGAGAGCTTTTGGAAAAACCTGGGGGCTTAAACCGAAAGCCATGCACTGGCTTTACACAGCGTAATAAGACCAAGAATAACTTATGGCTCACTCTTATGGTGGCCAAAACAAATCAAAGACAGGCAAAAACTAACCTTGGGAAAATCCAGAGGCTTGCCTGTCTCTGTATCACGGGTGCAATGAATAGCACTCCAACAGCTGCAATGGAAATCATCCTAAACCTCGAACCCCTTGACTTATGTCATTGGAGAGGCCAGGATGAGTGCATACAGATTGAAACAAACAAAAAACTGGAGAATCCGAACAACTGGACATACCAGAATCACTCATGTAATCAACATCGAAGAACTCGAAATGATTTCAGACTACATGCAACCCCTATACTCATTCGAAAAACCATTCGAAACACGAATTGATGAATCTGGATGGGCCCCGAGTATAGAATCACAATCAACTGCGGACATAGTCTGGTATACAGACGGTTCAAAGACAGTTGAAGGAACGGGAGCAGGAATACATGGGGTAAGGCCAAGAAGGGATTACATAATACCACTTGGCAAATGCTCCACGATATTCCAAGCTGAAACACATGCTATCATGGTATGCATTCAGAAGAATCTAGAAAGTGGTTATAGGAAAAAACACATCTACATTCTATCTGACTGTCAAAGTGCTATCAAAGCACTCAACTCTATACAGATAAAGTCCAAACTGGTCTGGGACTGCCTCCAGAACCTCATCGAGCTGGCAAAACACAACAAGGTCACCTTGATGTGGGTGCCAGGTCATAGAGGCATTGAAGGCAACGTCCAAGCGGACCAGCTAGCTAGACAAGCATCTGAAACGCTATTCACAGGGCCAGAACCTGCACATGGGATTAGCAAAAACCGATGCAGGACCCTGATCGACGAGTGGATAAAAAAAAGACACCAACAATATTGGGATCAAACTGTCGGGCAAATACACAGCACATGGTAGGGCATCCAAACCGGACCCTGACGGCTGACCTTCTGAACCTGAACAGAATGAAGGCTCGTATAATAATAGGTCTGTTGACTGGACACTGCGGCCTAAGAAAACACCTAAACACCTTGGGAGTACGCAGGGAAACCGTGGAATGTAGGCTATGTGATGAAGAGGAGGAAACAGCCTCTCTTATTATCTTCGACTGTGACGCCTTAAGTAGTAGGCGACACAAAACCTTCCGAGAGATCAGCCCGGAAACAGGCATGAATCCGAAGAACCTTATCAACAGACTTCTAAACCTAATTAAAGGCACAAACCTGTTTGAATGAGGAACCACTGACGACAGAGTGATACAATAGACCCCAGCTGGTCGCAGTGTCAAGGGAAGCTAAGTGCCAACCCTGTCTCTGGCTCGTCAGCTTTCAACCAACCAACCAACCAACTCTTGTGGGATGGTCTTGAGATTGTAATGCTTGTATCCTTCAACATTTCAATACCATGGAGACGTCGAAGATACATTTGGTGGTTAATAAATATGACGTAACTGATCCATTGCATCTGGTCTTGTGTTTTATCTTTGTCTATCGATCTCTTGTGCCGGTTCTATACTATTTAGTGAGTTTTTTTGAGTGATTTTTTTTCTACTAGGAGGGTGATTAATAAAATCTCAATATGATGTTTGATCTTTTTGTGGCATCAGTTTTGCCAAAACATATGCACCCCAATTCCAAGAATCAACAGGAAATATCCTTTAGACGATTGAAAACTATTTAAAGATATATTTATGGCCCCAGGTATCTACATCATCATGGCCAATAAGGTAATAATACATTTGAATTGTATCTCAACTTTAACATGATATATGGATCGACACAAGCAAATACAATATAAACACTTAAGTATTTATATATTTTATTTGTAGCGTCTGGAAAAACCCTATGGCCAATACTCAAAAGAGCAACTAAAAAGAATTATTATCGAACTTATGCGAGGTAATGAGAAATACTTCTGACAGCATTGTTAATGAAATATTTCAATACATAGTTTTTTAGGTGCAGTACGGAAAGTTGTCCCAACATTTTCGGATTGTTTATTCGATAAAATAACCATGGAATGGCTTCGACATGCCAAACAATGATTATTAAAAACTGAGGCTGTCATCGTAATTAAAACTGAAAGTTCAGGTTCAACGTACCCTTCTTGGATTTTAAATGTTTTTAGTTCCGAGATTTCAGTAAATAATAATTATTTATATATTTTATTTTTACAGAGAAATATATATTTTTGTTTATTTTTTGTTTGATGTTCCATGTTTTGATATATATTTTTTTTATTTCAAATTCGAGTCTACTTAAATGATGTATCCCTCCAATATATGACCAGTTTTGTTGGATCATCGCTATTTAACATATAAATTCAACTGAATCACACAATATTCATCAATATCAATACCTGAATATATATATATATATATATATATATATATATATATATATATATATATATATATATATATATATAAACTATTATTCTGGACTAATCATTCAATTTTTTTTTAACTATTAATAATCTATTTTTTTTATATCTCCCATTTTATAGTTAAAATTAATTAAAATGTCACACTTTATGCTTGATAGTGTATTTTCAAATATTTTGTTAATTTTCGTAGGAAAGCTCTAATGTATTGACTTGACTTTAATTGTAAATAATCCGTCAATAGCATATGTTGGGAAGATAAATTTAGGTATATAATGATGTACTTAATATACATCCAAAAGAAGCTAAAAAGAAGAGACTTGAGACATAACAGCTCAGTTGTTGATACTCTTTGAGAAAGTACTTTTCCCGTAAGAAAGTAGTTTCAAATGATGTGAAAAAAAAGGACTTGTTATGTAACGATTTCATTACGCATACTCGTATATAAGAACATTTGCTGTAACACAACAGTTTCAGATAACGTATCAGATTCGTTTTTATATAACGTATCTGCGATTTTGTTATGTTGTGAACATATAACGACTCTAAAATGGTCATTGAGACGTTATGGGCACAATAATCATAACGTAACAATGTATCTAGGTTACCATATAATAACGTTAATAGTATGAGTTTTTGCACAGTGGGTTGATTTGTACCTAGTACTGTTGGGTTTTAGGCCACCATACCAATGGTTCCTTTCATATTACTCTACAGGTCAGTGAAATTGAACATTTTGAGAAATGCAAATGTTAAATAGATCAAATGAATTTCATTGAAATCTGGGAAAATCCAGCCCCCCCCCCCAATGTTGAAAAATTTGGATAATGAGGATTGTAACACACGTGTCTCGTTCACGCTTATGGTATTAAATTACCCATCATAAAATTCGAATGATTTATAACATCTTTGTGACGAACCTCAAGTGTTTTATTTCGTTAAATAGAAAAGAACATTCAGAAAAGCACCATCGGAGTCCCGCTGAAAAATTCAATTCATGGATAATTTTGTCGAATGGCAGTTCGTCTGTACTTTTAACAAATACCATATACGTCTCAATCAACTGCTATAACTCCATCAATTTCCTCATGAAACTCGTTACGTCTTCGAATGAGGCTGAGCTTACCACCTACGCCTCAATATACCGTACGATTTTCCGTAATGATCTCTCTAATGAAGATGAATGGCTATATCGTTATTATATTTCGAGTTTTTCAGTTCGGAAATACCATGGTCATAAGGTCAGATTTGTTGAACTCCATCATTATAATGATCTAATCCATGGTAATATGTGCTCATTCAACAATGAACCAATAAAAATCGTGATGTCGGACAGATCTTTAAAATAACAATTATTGTAACGGAATAGGGGCATCGTCTACTCTAATGAGCATACAGGGTGAAATGGTGACGAGAACGGTTCGAATAGATATGTAACAATGACGAATAATAGTATATTATGCAACGATCATGTAATAACCATCACATGAGAGTTGCATACGCTATTTTTTCTACACCCGATAAATAATGAAGAACTATAAATATTATATTTATATTTGTATTGAACACAATAACAGTAATTACTTGTATTTCTATAAAAAATTCTACAAAATTGTAATTAGTGGTATTACCTCGGGTATTACCATGGATATAGGAAAACTATAAACATTCTATTTATATTTATATTGAACATAATAATTGTAATTAATCTGATTTCTTAGAAATATTGAGATTATGTATTGTGCAGTTTGGAAAGTTTATTCCAGGCCCTCTGGAAGTGGAAGGAATATTTACATTTATTTCATTATTGCTGGTCTCAATAGAGTTCAATATTGTATTGGAAATGCTGATTTTATTCTGAACCGAATTTTCAATGTAGCCTTCCGCCACTGAATTGGATTTCCAGCCACCAAGACGTTTTAATGCAGTAACAGTAATATCACCATCGGCATCAACTAATACTATTGCAGATGTCCTTCGAAAACAATGCCCTGTATATGAATTCGTATCAGGCAGTTTTAAATATGTTGCTATTTGCTTCCCTACATTACCAAATCTATTAATAGCAATGTTTTGAATTGTGCATTTTCCATTAAAATAATTAACGAAAAAAGAAGGGGTTGGGCAAATTTTCTGCTGTAGATTCATATATTTTTTACTAATTTCGTAGTATTTGCCGGTAATTGTAAATGTTCGTTGTACTTTTGTTTTAGTTTCTACCACATTAACAATTAAGATTCCATTCATATCTTTAACATTTTCACATTTTAGGTCATGTAGTTCATGCCTTCGACATGCTCCCATTTTTCCAAAAATAATTGCTACTTAAAACAAAAAGATAAATTAAAAAAATACAACAATAAGAAATAAAGTCGAATGGAAAATGTAATCATGACAAAAATTAAAAAAATGCAATGTTAGGTAGATACTTACTTTTATAAATAAAAACTTTTCATCGGGTGCTTCGTCGATAAACGTTTTTATTTGTTCAGGTGAAAATATTTTTAATTTTTTTCCAACATATCTTTCGGACTTTCGCCTTGATAAAGCTTGCAGCTTCTTATATTTAGAAATGCCTATATTGTGTTTGATATTTACCAACGATTTTATTATTGAATAATGTGTCCATGTACTAGATGATTACATAGTTTCCATCAACTCTTGAAAATAAGCAATCAAAACATTTTCGAAGAATGTCGAAATATTATTTGTATTTCTCCAGTCCATAAACCATTCATATAGTTTTTCATACACTTTCATAGATTTTTGGGGAAATTATTTTGTACTGCATTTTTTGCTTTCTCCGATATGTGTGGAGGAGTCGATGGTAATTCTTCTATATCGCTGATATCAGACATTTCGATAATATAATTATCGAAGTTTAGCTATATTCTACGAAAATTTAATACCTACTGATTTTGACAAATAAAACAATTAGATAGGAATCTAGGACAAACGTCAAATGCACAGCATGCTTGATTGAAAAATTATGGGTTTCTATTGATTAAAAATCTGTATCGTTATGAAAAATCTGTATCATAATGGATCTCATTATGAAACGGATTATGGGCATATAAGTGTATTATTTTGGTACGGATGTAGAAAAAAGGAGTTTTTGTTGTGCTGATCTTTCCGTCACCATCAATATTTGAATAAAACTGGTAAACGACATATAAAGCTCCCAGAATATAGAGTTGAATGTGATTTTTACAAAGGTGAATGGAAAAATTGGACATAAGTCGAAAAAATTATAGATTACATGTTAAGGGACTTATATGGAAGGTGTACGGAAAAAAATAATGTATGTTATGTCTTTTTTTCTGGAAAACTCTTAGTGAGAAACTTTATATTTGGTATTATTCGAAGAATAATTATAAACAATTGTTGTAATAAGATTCATAACTCTCTCAAAAAACAATTACTATAAAATAATATCCCATCGCAAAAATACTTTTTTGATGGAAACACGATAAATTCAGTTGATTGTCGAGTCATATTGAACAATTTCAGTGGGTGTTGTTGAAATAATAAGAAGCGTGCATTTTACCGATGTCTTGATTTTCGAAAACAAAAACCCTAATTTTTGGTTAAAAGTAAATTCCAACATATTGAATGAGTGCTCCAATCTCTTCTTAATGTAATATAATTTCGGAAATGCAACTTTACGTAATTTACCTATTACGAGTACTATAATATGAACTGGTATGCCCAAAAATTCACTTGAAGTCGACGAAAATATTTCATCAGTTTGGGTATCTGAGATACTGGTTAAAGAACCAGATATTGTCAGATTACCAACAACCATATTCGTATTGGATTGCTCATTTTTCACCTCAACAAAAAATCAATCATACCACCTGGGATACTCCGTACCCATGCCAGTTCGCCTTAATTACAATAAAATAATTATCGAAAAACGAAAGTCGAACGATTACTCGATTTGGAAGATGAGGTATCCGTAAGATGCCATTATGTGTTAATATGGAAGGCTGTCCATAAAGAATTATTGAGAACGGACTCGTTACTTTTGCAATTCAAATCGAGAGCTATCATTCATTTTCGACAAACTGGTTGCTTATTTATTTACTGCATAAAACGAAATGACACGACAGGGGCGTAGATTGAAGGGCATGTAAGGCATAAGGCGTGCAAGTAAATCTATTTCTCAATGTGAAATTGGAAAATTTGAAAAGCTCTTTGTGTGAAAAATGGTATCTATACAAAATAAGAGAAAATTCAAATAAATTATACTTATATTTCTCAATTTTCAACCGTTTTCAAGTAAAGTGGAATTTATAGATTTTTGTATATTTTTGCAAAATATCAGTGATGCACCGATTCTGTTTTTTTTCGTATGAATAATATGCAACAGAAGCAATGTTGGTTTTCTTATATATTCAAATGTCTTCTGACAAATTTTCTCCCAGACGCGTCATTTAGTTTGTGTATAACAATCATTGAAAGCGAAAAACTTTTGAATTTTTACAAAAATGAGTCAAACTGAATATCGTGCAGTGAATTGATACTTATTGTAAAATAAAATGAATCATGATATTAACACCGAATTGAACGACGGTTATTGGGACTCTGCATTATCGATATCAACAATAAAATATTTGACAGTTGAATTAAGGTACGGTCGCATCAGCATTTTTTATAATGAGCGTCGAGACCGTCCAAAAATGTCATCACACAAGAAATGTTCGATAAAATCCATGATAATTGACGATCGAATAGAAACATGTAATGACAGTAAGGTAGTAGTAGAAAAAGTATATGGTTCAATTCGGATGCATGTGCATTGGAAGTTCTTTAATAGAAACATCAACAAATAAATGGAAACATTAGATTCTTTAATCACTGTAGTAGTCGAGTGGATTTAGTATTCATCATAACCTACCTGCAATATGGGCCCCAGATAACTTGCTAACTGGCGCCTGGGTTGAGAAGTTTTTTCTTTCGAGGGGAACAAGCAGTGACGAATTTTCTTGCATATTAAATTGTTGATTTGTCATTTTATGGATCAAAATCACATACATTTTGTTTAAAAATTTGTTGAGAATTTTTAATGTTAACATAAAGTGCTATCAACTAAATTGAACTCAATTAACATCTATCTTGATAGTAATACATCCTCGGGAGCACAGGTTGAAAGAACGTGTAATTCAATCCATGAGACATCGGGGTGTCTCAATTGTTTTTGATGAAAATATGAAATGTAGAGCAGTATAATTTTAACAATATTTATTCGCGGTTCAGACAGAATTATGTGCTATTGAGCTCTTTCTTTATATTATAGTAATATATTACCAAATGGAGGACAGTTTTATTGACTCATTGGAAAAAATATGTATCACAATGAACTACAGTTAGACGTAGAATCATTATTGCTGGCGATTTCAACCTAAATTTTCGTAGAAAATAATCTCTCACTGAACTTGTTCACATGTTCAATTCATTCGGTATTGCCATTTACCATTACAATCTCTGATTACACTAGAATAACCGCCCAGTCAGCTACTTGTATTGACAACATCCTCACCAATCTTAATGAGAATGATTATAGTTCAAAGGTTCTTGACCCTTGCTTATCAGATCATCTTGCACAGGTAATATATTTTAATACAGACGAGAAAAATATCGTTTTTCTGAAATCGCTCAAGAATATCTAAGTTCTCGGAGTAACTTCAGACCCCAAAATACGCTAATCTAGTAATTTAGTCCGTTGCTGAGCAACGTACTTTCCCGGACCGTCAAAATCGGTCCCTACTGGTTTTTTATATGCATTTTAGACAGTAAATAAATACACGCAAACAACCAACTCATATATGTTTCGTTTATCACAAATGATCTTGGTTTGTTCGTATTTTAATCAAAAGCTTGGATCCAAAATCATTCAAATTTAATTGATATACATGCACCGGCAATACCAATATTAAGGCAACCTAAAAAGTTAACACCACATAAATATCTAGGTAATTTTAAAATTCCTATATTCTAAATGTACCTTATTCAGTAAGTATATATAATCTTGTTCTTGAAGTAATAAACGTTTCAATTTGTTATCATTTGTTGACCGTTCAGGAAAACACGTAATTTCGAATATTTTGTAATATCAATATCTTCTTCTGTACTAAGTGTAGCTCTCAGCATGGATTAATTTGATCAGAACGTAGATGCCTTCAACTTTGTAGATAAATCGGAAAAGTATGCAATCATGACATTTTCAGATCGGGAGGACGTTTTTTTTTCTTGGCAATAATCCATGAAACGTTTGTAAGCGTATTCATATTTTGCCTTGGATTTATTTGGCAAAAAATTTAAGATGACATTTTCAGCAGCATTTACTAACTCTGGTGGTGTCCCGCACACCTGGACATCATCATCACTGTCCATTTTAAATAATTTTAAATATTTTTTAGCGATAAGTAGGAATTAAACCGAAATAAGTGGTGAATCTCTGATTTTGTCACAACAATAAACAAACAGAGATTGTCAAGGAAACGATTTCATAGGCAATAAGATGGTAACCAAAAATTGTTACGTATTTATAAAAATTCCTTAATTTATGATAATGTTGATTGCGATTTCAGAAAAAATTGAATGTATACCTCGTAGTAAAAGCACATTCCCAGACTTCAATTTACATTGTTGTCCGAATGTATTGCTTTTACTACTAAATACACAATGTACTATTTTTGATAATATCAGATCCGCTGTTCCCGAGATCGATTGGGATAGTATCGAATTTCACAATTGGGAGTGCTCAATGATGACCAATTTTTTTATCAATCTTCACTTCAATAATTGAAAATAATTTTCCATTGAAAAATGTTCCATTTTTGGAAAACACCAAGGGACATTTTTCGGAAGATAAATCTATCTATCTGTAATTTTACTAAAGATTTAAGTGTTTATACTATCCTGAAAGAACACCATCAATTGCAATATATGTGGATTTATTTATTGCAATATATGTGGATTCTCCAATATCCACCCCCTCCACACATGCGCATAAAAATTTTATCGCCGAACTAATGATGACATTTTTAAATTATTATTCAACCTGATCTCGAACCTGACATTATAATAAATCTCAATTCTCTTCCCAAATCTGAAATTCTGGATAGAAAGAGACTGATGAGTTAAGAGGTATAAACTTTCGTCAACTGAGATGAGAGAACGAGCCTCGTATATGTAAGAAAGGAGTATTCAAAAATTATGTATTGGAAAATATCCATAGTGTTTTCTATTTAGTTGCTCAAAATTGTGGGGTTCAAAAAGCTATTTCAAATGACAATTTGTTTTGCTATGAAAATATAAACTTGAGATCTTTCTTAGTGTTAGAATAGCCGCCATTTTGAAACTACGCGGCCGATTGGACTCAACTTCGAACTCAACCGAGATATAGACACATTTTTGTGCCAAATTTAATTCCATTTCAAGTTTGTCTACGAATTCGTTATATCCATATATACAGTGTGATTTACCCCAACATGGGAAAAATAAAAATGTACTCGTTTTTCATATGGAAAAGCCTCTGCAATATTACGTGGTTATTTATGATATTTTTGACAATGAAACCCTCAACGATACGCTACTGAATGGAACACATAAATGTAGTACGTTATGACTCACTGCCACCGCTTGGTGCAGCCAGCATGTGAAGGTCAGCGGGTGAATAGATTTGTATGCTGGCGTAATCCTTATAAATTGTATAGTATGTAGTTTAATTTCATGGATTGATGCCTTTTGATCTGTGTTCACGTCTAAGAAATCCTGTTATATGATTATCACATTGGATGCAGTGTGTTTTTCATTTTTACAATGTTGTAATGCGTCTAGAACCTTTTCTGATCAAGGAAAATTGGTTTGGACGAGTTTTTCGCGATACATCAGATTAGAAGAGCCATAGTTGGCGCATGTCTCTAAAAAATAAGGTATTCATTTTAGCCCATTTTAATTTCACTTACTCCTTTTGGTTGGGATAGCTAGCCCAAGACAAATTCATCTGTTAATCTGACAATCAAGGTTCGTGATAGCTGGAGGCTTGTCAATTCTGAGAGAATTGGAAACAAAAATCACACAATACAAAATTCGTTTTTTGAAGTATTGACTACAACATGTTTATTTCTCCTTTAAGTGGTAAGATTTGAAGTAGTCGAAGCTGTAAGAAACTTGAAAATTTTTAAACACGTATATAGGATGAATAGTGTACTTCTGAAATAAGTGCTGTACAATCAATTGACCCTTCAGTTACTCTTCCCAAATGCTTGTATTTAAAAGGTAAAATTTCCTGATATCTTGAAGGTAACGAAAGTAACAATATAAAAAAATGGGACAAATCACAGATTGCAAACTATTGACCAACATCTTATTTCTATATTCTCCGAATTCATAATGAAGCTGGGATTCATGAAATATCAACTTTGAATCTGGCAAATTTCACAATGTTTTGGTTCAGGTGTTCATGTTATAGAACCCAGGTTGTTTTCAAAATTGTTACCGATGAAAAAGGCATGGATGGTTGATATTACTTTATGAGATCTATGGAGAGCCTTCGACTCTGTATCTCAATTGCTCCATTACATTGAAAAGTAAATAAAAACTAATCACGTGCTGACTTTCAATACATTTCATATGGAGGGAACTATGTCATTTACGCAAAATATCTTTTTCATTTTATGTTCCCGTATGTTGGGTTATGCTGATGACATAACTTTGTTGAATTCTACATCAGATGCTGAAAGATTCCTCATCACTATGGTGCCTAAAATTGGTGCCTAAAATTGGTGCCTAAAACTTCGAATCAAACAACGAGAAAACCAAGGAACTTTTTCTACCAAAAATGCAGGTAATTGATGGCAGACTATCTTGGTCATCTCTTATAGATCAGCTAGTGTCATAAATTATCAAGTTTAAAGCTCATATAAATCTCAGCACACTTGTCATACCATCATGGTTCTAAAAATGCAGAAAAGAGATGTTAGAAGTATTGCTAGTGCTGTCAACAGGGATAACTGTCCACAATTCTCAGAGATCCTACCAATTATGCCTGTTCCTTCTTTATTTATATATGCCAGTGTTGGAGATACTCAAGAGCAAATGATAATTTTTTGCCAAGTCTGATTCTTATGATTACCAAACTTGTGGAGCTAATCATACGTGGCCTTTGTACGTTGTATTTTGTATGACACCTTGTATGAAATATGTTCATCATTAAGAAAACCAAAACCCATTCATGTGCATGAGATTTTTTATTTTGAGTTGGTCTTATTTTGGTATAAAAACGATCATATTAATCAATATCCAGGAAAATGTTAGAGAGAGAGGTATAGGACAAGCTCAGTAAAAGTAATTCGGTAGAATAAAAAATGGAATGGTAGGTGTTCCATTTGAAATTAAACATCAACTGTTTTGGTGTGGATGTAGCAACAGTACAACATTGAAAGTATTCAGAAAAGCTGGATCACAGTCTGCTATGACGGAAACCATATTCATATCTCTTCTTGAATTACAGATACGTCTTATGTACAATTGAATTTATAATTAGTTTTACATTCTATTAGTTCGCATTCGATATAATATTACAGGTTACAGGTTATACATATTTTTGGGTTGGCCCAACGGCCCAATTTGCCTTTCTCTCTATTTTTCTGAAATACTAAACTGCCTGATTCATTCCTAATATTGTCCCGATTTTCAGCATCTGCCGTAAAATCCATATAGGTCAATCCCTATATTGTACTGCCTACGTCACTGGAAGTTATTAATGGGCATGTTCTTTTCAGTGCCATTTTATGGCGATAATGATGTGATTTCCTCGTTTGCATTCATGATTGATTTGGTAATGCAGCTGTGGCGAAGTGAAATTAAAACATAAAATATAAGTTTATGGCCTGTTTGGTTGATACACTAAACTTGTATCGAATGTATTTCTACTTACATTAATAAGATACTGGTTACTGTAAATGCATATTTTTTTTATTTTATGTGTTTTTAAACTTTAGGCATATTTCTCAATAGGTTGTACGAAAAAACGCCTAGGTTAAAGTTAGAAAATAACGAAGCTACCAAACTTACTGATTACATTGAATCTTATTATGGTCCTGGATGTGTTAATTTTTCAATATTTGTCCTCAGCATGAGAATTTTCTACTGCCCAAACATATGAAAATTATTCACTTAATTTTTTGTGCGTGTACTCTTTGATAATGGTAAAGATAAAACTGTTACCGTTGTTGCTTAGGCACCCTTGAATTATTACACATTTGAACTTCAGTCAATTTCTCAACGGAAACCTTTCGGCGTTCATTGTTTTCGCAAAAGGGTTTGTGATTCACAAAATAATAAATCAAATGAGACATATGAAAGCACGCCCACGCTTTGTCGTATTGTGTTCTGCTAGTCCGTGTCATTCACTGCTGTCACAAGCTGTCAGCCTGGCTTTTGATTGGCCCAGTGAATTGACAGGACCGTACTTGAATTACCTGAAATTCTCCTTTATTTTACAACTCTTATATAGGTGATTTTTGTCGAATCACATTTTTAAGAGATCTTACATCCTGTTAAAAATAATGTCCCAACTTTGAAAACACCCTTTTTATTTTTTAGTATGTATTATTTGGAATTTTATCCTATCCTGTTCTGTAGTGTACTACGATGAATACACACACTGAATAATAGTTCCCGAAAGAATGGGCAAATTCGTTAATAAAAAACATTGTTTTTTTTTATTATCTCTTATGGTTGAATTCCATTTGGGAAATGAAACCCAGTTCAAATTCACATTCCTATGCCCAAAACTCAATTTTGTGTTTGTGGAAAATATTGAGTTCCACCTGTTTCACTACAAAATCGACGATTTTTCTAGTGAACCATGCATCTCAAAATAAATAAAATTATCATGAAATATCATCATGTCAGATCAGTTAGCGTGTCAGATATTACAATTACCTATTTGGAATTGTTTTATACAATTACCAAATAAAGTGTTTTTTTTTGTGCTCGACTTTGACAATGAAAGATTATTGAGGAATGTCACTTTATCGCTCACCCTTCAATAGAAACCACTAAATAAGGGTCCTTACTACTTACTATCTTGCAAAATTTCAGCAACTGAAATATTCCTCTAACCGATTTACGTACTTAATTCGGTTTTAGCCGAAACTTAAACATGGAAAGCAATGACAGAGATATTCCGAATACACCTCTCGAAATCATAGTGCAGAAGATGAATTTGTTTACCAGAAAAATCAAAAGTTACGAGAAGCAGTATGATATTTTCGTGACAGTATATATGTCGAGAAAAACCTACTAGTCTAGTCGAGAAGTAAGTTTCCTGCGAAAAATAGTTCCAAGTCTCCAAAAAATATGAGCAATAGCTCATTCGATTTGGGATGCCATTCTGAGAAAGACGTTGTTTTGTTTTTTTTGCTGACGAAAATTGCAATTGTTATTAACAAAAAACAAAAACAAAAAAAAGGATTCAGTTTTTTGGGAATAACTCAAAAACTATGAGCAATAGCGAAAATCGAAAAAAATACTTTTAACTCATGGAACTCTATTTCCATTATTTATAACAAGTCAAGGCATTTGTTAATTAGTCCTTGTTTTTCGGACTTCGGTTTTCATTAAATGTTTGAATAATAGCTCTAAAAAATGTTCGCTCCCTGTAGCCCTTTCTATATATATGCCCTTTCTATATATATACTCAACAAGATCACATTATAAAAGTTTTAGAAGTTGTTTATTTTGTTTAATATAATTTTTTGAAGTGAACAAAAAATTAAAAATTAAAAAAATGTGTATTTAATCTATTTGTTTTGTTGATGATGTTTATGCATCAAACGAAGGCATTTAATAACATTAAAAAATATTTTTCAGAACATTTGTTTATAAATTGTTTATAAACAAATTTATTAGTTTATTATTTTGAAAAATATATACTTTTTCCATTTTGTTGTCTAGAGAGTATAATGATTTTCTAAAAACAATGTTTTTCTTAAACAAAATTCTTATTGTTTATAATCGTTTTTTTAAATTTCCGTTATTTAAATAATCAGTTGAGTTTTTTTCTCTGAAAATCATAATTGGCATTCTCAATAGAAACACAAAATATAAAAATAAAATATTAAAAATTTAATTGTTTATTAAGTCAACAATTTGTTATAAACAAATTCCAAATATCATTAATTTTTTTTCGGAAACTTCTAATAATTACAAAAACAACCATATGCAACAAAGTGTCGAAGATTTGTTTGTACCGTAATTTTAGAAAAATCTATAAAAAATAAAAAAAATATCGACACTTTGTTGCTTATGGTTGTTTTTATAATTTTCAATAGTTTCAGAAAAAAAAAATAATGAGATTTAGAATTTGTTTATAACAAATTGTTAACTAAATAAACGATTACATTTTTAATATTTTATTTTTTGTTATTCTATTGAAAAATGCCAATTAAGATTTTTGGAGAAAAAATAATTCTTAACTAATCATTTAAATAATGGAAATATAAAAAAACTTCTAAACATAAGAATTTTTTTCAAGAAAAATATTGTTTTAAAAAAAATATATTCTCTAGACAACAAAATGGCAAAAATATTTTTTTTTTAAATATTAAACTTTTATATTTGTTTATAAACAATGTATAAACAAGGGTCTAAATTTTTTTATTTTTTTATTTTTCTTAACTTTGTAAAATTATAATAAACAAAATTAAAAACTTGTGCAACGTGATCTTAAGAAATTATTATTTAAACATTTATGCCGTTTTTTGTGAAAACCGAGGTCCAAAAAACAAGGACAAAATAATGAATGCCTAACTTGTTGAAAAATAAACCAATTTTTTCCCCAACGGGACCTTGTTCTTTCAAGTGTTGAAAACATACCATGATTTATTCATTTTTTTTAATTGATATTCAATACTATAAAAAAAAAATGTGGTGTGCTCTCTTCAGAGACGGCGTGCGCATGCCGTAGCTGTCGCGTAGAGTCCTATTTAGCATTAAATTAAAATCATAAATGATGGAGCTAGAGTTTTTTTTTTAGTGGAAATTTTCTCTTCTTTAAGAATCTATTTTCCGATTATCGCTATCGCTTATACTTTCTGAGTTATTTCCAAAAAACTGAACCCTTTTTTTAGTTTTTGTATTTTGTTAATAACAGTTACAATTCTCGTCAGCAAAAAAAACAAAAAAAATTCTTTCTCAGAATTGCATCCCGAATCGAATTAGCTATTGCTCACATTTTTTGGAGACTTGGAACAATTTTTCACAGGAATCTGACTTCTAGTATATACAAATATTCAGAGAACGTACTTTCTGTCTACTTTTTTGAGATAGACACTAAATTAATGATCACTCATATGCAGATTTTTTGTGTGGAAGCTCTTTTAAAATACAAAAATTCAAAAGTATTGTAAATTCACCATGATAAAATAACGCCAAAGAAAATTCCATAGCCTCTTTATCGTCTTTCAGATGATACGTTGCCTTAAGACCTACAAACGAAAATACACCACCTCGATTATTTTTAAATAATAATAAGGCTCGTATTTTAATTAAACTATGGTGATGAATACTAGTGTCATTTATACAAGGTGAGGCTTTCATTCACTTCACATATCAAACTGTTTCAATCAATGAAATTAATTCACATACGATACAATTCAGAACGTATAAGTGAGTACACGAATTTATTCCCCCACTGACCTACATACAAAACAAATGTTGACTGCACCAAGCGATGGCCAGGAGTCATAACGTGTGGTAGTTGATACAGTAAATATTTTTCCTTTCTTCGCAACACTGTTTAAATGTGATTACTTCATAACTAACTACATTTTTATTGAAGTAACTGCAAGGATGCAACTTGATAACATCTACTTCGTCAAATTCATTGATAATTATCACCTTGTCCAATTTCATTTTTAATCACAGCAATATATTGTTTATGCTTATTTACAAACGGTTACTACGGTAACAATTCGTAGATCACTATTCAATAAGATTTCTCTTCACTATATGTAATATCACAAGATAGACATTAATGAGTTGCAAAAAAATATTTACATATGAAGTAAGAATTTACTCTAAAGCCTTGTTTCACTCCGGAGCGTTAGTCACCTGTAGATTATTTAATATTACGGCTAATGGGTGGTGACCGATGCGCTAAGACCTGATCAGATCTGTTGTGTCCCACCTTCTTCTGATTTTCAAGGGATTTTTTGTGATCCACTGTCTGCTGATGTGATCCTAGATATCACCACCTTTTGTGCTGTACAGCATCGCACTGAATGAGGTTTTCAGTTTTTTCCAGCAGGCCCTTGAGGTGCTATTCTTCTTTAAGCCCAGCTTCTTGAGATTTTCTCGTGAGACTACAATGCCGTATTGGAAATCCTGTTATTGACTCTTGCCAAGGTTAATCATTGCCTTGGATCTTTTTCGGTCAACGTTTCCGAGCAGATCTTTGGCTTGCTTCGGCCCTGGAAGTCTTGTGATTTTACATTTTTTAATGCCTTTTCCTCTTTGTGGAACTTTTCCTGGAAGAAGGATTATCCGTGTCCACAGAATGGTTCTGGCCCGATCAGTGATCGTATTGCTTATTTTCGTGCCAATGCTTGTTCATTTCTCTCCACTTCAATGAACTCAGGATTTATGGTTCAATTTTTGTAGGCTATCGGAAAGAATCGTTATTATTTGTTCCGGCATCCTCTATCAAGCTTAAACTGGACACACCTTTCGATTCTAGGGACATGTTTGGTAATTCTTCCAGGGTCTTGGAGTATTTGGTATGAGGCACAATGACTGCTTGACAGTTTTCCGTCTGTTGTTCTGAAATGAGCTCCCCAAGAGGCTTTTCTCGCCACTATATGAAGACGTGTAAGGTCCAGAGTGACCTCTATAGTCGCTGTTTGATTCGATCTCATCGTTCATGTTGTGCAGAAATATGCAAGTCTTTCAATTTTCCCAAAAAAATGTCTTGTTGTGAACAGCCTGGTTCTGCCCTGTCATAATACTGCTCCGTAGGTGATCATGGTTCTCACAGTCATGATATCATACTAATGGGTTATAACCCTATGTTTTGCCCACAATGTTTTTTCGTACCATAAGTGAGAATATTGCCTCTTTTCTACGAGTACTTTCGAATCAAGAATTAATCTGATACATGATCTGTCATTTCCATTCCATGCTTCATATTTTGGAGCACCAGTTTCTAGTGACTTTGAACCCTTTCTCTATAAGATCGCAGAAAGGTCCTTAAAATTTGCAACTGGCCATGATGACTATGTCGGCATTACTCGAAGCATCATCAGTCAGTAGCCTGAGTGGTTCGTCGACCACGAGACTCCACATTAGAGTTGACAGCGTCGACCACGAGACTCAACATTAGAGTTGACAGCCCCTTTCCTGTGAACATCCTCTGGCTGAGCTGATCGGGATGCCATTTTTTGTTACAAATGATTCACATGATATGTGAATCATTTGTAACAAAACAAATGTGCTGTAATATGTTATAAAATTGTGCAACATCTTCTCTATAATGAAGAGCACCAGCTTCTTTTACAGATTCAACCTCAACTTAATGTCTTGATAAAGAAAATAAAATGTTTCGAAAGCTTGACAAATCAAAAAATAGTTTTTTCTACGACAACCTCGGTAAATGTTCATTTTATAACCGTAACTTCAATCATAAACAAGCACATTTTGTACAGAATTTCATTTTTGCATCGGTTGCTAGGCAAGTTGCTAAGCAACAAATGCGAAATGGAATATTTCGTAGGTCTAGGTTAAGATGTCTAAAAACCATGGTGTATTTACTTATACCTGTAAAATATTGGGACAAACTGGGGGACACCAGCCCACTTGATAAAGGGAGTTATCTAGAGTTCCAGATGGCGCCGACGTCGTTTCTTGTCATAATTCAGTAAACTGCAATTACAGACCACACAGGGTGTTTTTGTGATTTGTGTCTCTGATCCGTTCTATGATTGTGCTTTTGTCGCCTTTAAGGTTATGTCAATTCGTTGTGAAATATTTTGAGGTTGATCGATCGATGTAACATATTTTATAACAAACTATTCCATGTACATGTCAGTTTTATATAGAATTTTCGAGAGGTGTTCCGAAATAATTCTAATTATGAACCGTACCAATTTATTTTGTATGATTAATTTTCTATTGATACCTCCACCGAGTTGGTACTTATGTATTTCTGTCCCTGTTTGCTCATGATAAAAATCTTATGATGGAGCGGATGATGATTTTATGAAGTGCTGTAAATTACATACGATTACTCAATTTAGCTTTCAAACCAAATTAAAGTAGGGCTCACTTTTTCCTGAGGAGTCATTCTAAGATAGCTAGAAGCAGCCTAGACTGTCGCACACCAGGATTCATGGATTTCTCAACTCCATCAACAGATTTTATGATATCTACAATGAACTCTCTGATTTTAATCATATCAGAAGGTTGTTAGAGAGGTAATAGTCTGGCGGAGATGGGCAGTGAATGGCTTGGTAATAGTTTGTATGAGAGAGTTTAATGGAACAATGCCATCGGGGACATTTTCCAATCCCCTCAATTTTCAAGTTAATTCATCATCTAGAGACATCAGTCCACTCTCCTACCTTTTCTCATTCCTTCGTGAAAGTATCCATGATCCCAAAAAGTCCATTTGAGAAGAAATCACTTTGAAAAAATTGCCAGGTATACTTTACGAAAAATCTGATTTTTGACAGACAGATGTTAACATTGTAGTAAGTTTCGAGGATTTCATCTCATTTTCGCGCCAACTGTTCTGAGCGCGATTTGTTCGTGGAACTATAATCTTTGTAAACGATCAATCCACAATTTTTTGCATGAAGTAATGTTGACAGAAAAAGAAAATTCCATAGGTTTGAAGATTGACATTTTGCGTGACACAAACAACAAACATTCCTTAACCGCGCCATCTACTAATGAAGTTCTAAGCAAAATTTAACGTTTTTCATTTGTTGTCCCTCAAAAATTCAGCAGATCGTTTCTGTCAAAGTTTTAGTAGGTAACGAGTAATTTCATAGTTATTTTCTATAAAAACTATTAATTAAAATGGAAACTGATAGTGATATTGACTTAGATTTGACACCTCCGAACATAATAGAAGCAGCGAAGGTAACAACACTGAATTTATTACCGGAAACGTCGAAGAGTATGTATCAACGCGCTTATAACCTTTTTTTGGAATGGAAGGTAGATCAAAAGACAAAATCGTTTTCCGAGAACGTTTTAATGGCTTATTTTGGCGACTTGGCCAAAAAATTTAAAAAATCCACTTTGTGGTCACACTTCTCAATGCTGAGAACGACTCTTAGTATCTATAATGATATAGATATTGCCAAATATTTGAAATTGAAAGCATTCCTCAAGCGGCAGTCTAACGGCTACAAACCCAAAAAGTCGAAGATCTTTACAGCAAATGACATCGATAATTTCATTGAACAGGCTCCAGATGAAATATATTTGGCAACAAAAGTAAGTTTTATATTTCCATTTGATGAAAAATATGTTTAAGTAAACTAATTTACATTGTAGGTTGCATTAGTTATGGGAGTAATGGGTGCATGTAGAAAACATGAATTACATCAAATGAAAATTACTCATTTCAATGATCTTGGTTCAGCTGTTTTAGTAACAATACCAGACAGTAAAACCAAAATAGTACGAAATTTTACTGTAACTGGCAAATTCTACGAAATTTATAAAAAATGTGTATGCATGTATTAAACGTGAACGATATGTTGTCATAGAAAAAGTATAGTATGCAACTCGCAACAAAATGGCCATTTTGCACTCGTATGAATTGCAGCACTTGCCTTCGGCTCGTGCTGCAAATTTCATACTCGTGCAAAATGGGCATCATTTTGTGCTCATTGCATAATATACTATTTCCTATCTCATCGGTCGTTTTTTCTGGACTGCAACTCCAAGAAATATCCTTTCAAAGTTTATTTACAAATTTGATGTTTTGTTAATTTAGTCCATTCAAGAGACTACCCTTCTAAATATATATACTATATCATAAAAATTAAATATTTCATCGGTTAACGATCTCATGGTCACGCGGTATTCGAAATAACAACCCATTAATCGATTCAAACTGAGTTATCATCATCCGGAACGCATTTTTTTTCAATGTATTGACAAAGTGCCGGTTAATATTTCATAGTTTTTGAAAAATCCTCGTATCCACCGACGATTCTGAGTTATGTGCACTTTTTATGAAGTCGTTATTTACAGCCCACAACGTACGATGATATATGTGACGAATAAATCATAAAGAATGTCAACATTCTGTGAATTTCTAATAATTTACAATTTATCTGGGACGTTTTATGCATACAATATTAATAACCGTGGAATTTGTCGGTTTTTTCGGTACTAATTCATTATGCTAACAGTACTCATATATTTCTGCTACTGTTTGTTTCTCGTGTTTTTAATATGGAGGATATAAAGTAGAATTGATGACGATTGGGATTTGCTTTCACCGTCCAAGCAAATTCCCCAATGATTACTGTATAAAAATGCAAAAATGCTAGAGAGGTTTTGCGCAAGTTCAAAGATCACATACACAAAGAGGTATCGTTCCAAAAAATTTACCAAAGCAATTTTCCACAATTCAATTCAGGAGCTAATAAAAGTTAAATTTGGTTATGAAAAAACCTTAGTTGACAAAAATTCGATCCATATCCTGTTTATACTATAAAAACCCACGATATGGGACAGGGTAGTGTGAATATCGTTAGCTGTTGGAGTCAAGTTATTTTATCACGAATCAACATTTGATTATGACGGATGGATATGATATGCGATAATATGGAGGTTTCAGTAAATATTTTGTATGAACACTCAATACATAATCGAAGATATCGCCAATTAAAAAATTGTAGAGCATAGAATTTCCCATAAAACTATTCTCTATCCTTTTTTGGGATCAGGGGATAAAATTTCCGAACAATCATAGTAACTAAAAAAAGCATTTTGTTTGATTTTCTCTAAAAATATACTTATAATCTTTTTCAGAGAAAGTTTTCATATTGACATTAGCGGTTAATTCATCATTATTTTCACTGCAGAGGCGTATTTTCAATGGCCCTTTTTCAAATAAAAATCATAAATAGAATAGCGCAAAAAAGAATTAAAATCTACGATTAAAAACTAATATTATTGTTTATTTTTTTTTTATATTTTTATTTTATAGTTGATTGAAAAATAAATCAAAACCAACGAATTTTTCTAGTTCCTATGATTTTTGGATAATTTTGTTTCATTACTTGAACTAATTACCTCCATAACTTGCCTAATTTTGGAAATAGGATAAAAGTAGGAAGAGCGTTTTGATGTGAAATTCTTTTTATTTTTTTCTTACTCTGACTGTTCTGGAATTATATTTAAAAATATATTTGTTCATCCCTTGCCTGGAGTGAAAAGGCGCCAAACTTCACAGATGCTTATAAAAAAATCAGGGATTAAAGTCAAAATTCGATTCAAAAGGTATTTAATTGGACTATTGTGAAATCTACCTTTTCCGATTGGACGTGCCAACGAAATTTTATATGGCAAACATGTTTTTGAAACTGAAATTATCGTTGCAAATATATTATTTCTTTCACTTAATATTTGCCTACTGTTTCGTTTCTCGTATTTATTACCCAATCGATTTAAAAAATTCAAATACAAAGTACTTTCCCTCACCTTCAGAATATTGTCTTACATCAGTCAAGAGTTTGTCCAAAGTAAAGTGATTTTTTCGTGGTATATCCAAATTATTTTTTTTATCATGTACTCCTCACATGTTTTTGGTTTGTTGTTTTCACTTGGTTTTGTTTTAAAATTCGCCCAATTGAAAGTGTCCCTACCTAATGGAATATTATATCTTCATATATCTAAAATTTAATTTAAAGAATTGTTCTACGCCCAAGATAATTTGATATTTTTTTATATTGTTTGATAATAACATTTAATTAAATAAGCGTGTAAATATAGTGTTCTCAGATAGGTATAATGAAAAAATATTTTTTGATGTTCAAAAATGACAATTGTGACAAAGAATAAAAATTGATACATTGACGAAGTGGAGAAACGACTGCGAAGCCATTTTTTGATAAATTTGAACTCATTCCAAATCAGTGATTTACATGAACATAAGTAACAATTAGTGCAGCTAAGAAAAATTATTCCAATTAATTCTCATTGATTTGAGAAAAAATATTTCTATAACTCGATTTTCTGTGACAAATAAAATTTTAATTCAGAAAAAGGTTTCTCAGATGTGGAAATCACAAATACTTTGGGTTGCAAAAGGATCACATTTTGTTTTTCAACTCAAATGTTTCACACAGGGTTGGAAAAAAATAACGATTTTTTCAATTAATCCAAAAAATCATGATTTTTTAAATAAATCAAAAAAATTCACGATTTTTTCGATTTTTTTTAAACCTAAAGTTTGATTGAATTTTGCGCTAAACGTAGATACCAAATCCTGTAGTAAACCAGCGATTGACCGAAATTTTTCAAGTATGGAACTGATAGTTTTAATCAGTTTTATTGCCGCTAACAGTGAAACTCAAATCGAAATCAAAACCGTTCAAACCTGTAATGTTCGCAGAGGAAGTAATTGACAATGTCACACCACTTAAGTGGTGGATGGCACAAAAAAAAATATGTTTGAGAAATGAACGTCAAAAATGTATCTAATATTGAGGCAACTATTTGGAGCGGTAGCCTCTTCAGCTTCGGTTGAACGAGTATTTTCCACAGCTGGGAACACAAAAAGCTGGAATTTTTTTTTTGTTCAATTATTATAACAATGACATTGATATCGATACAGCACAGTGACATATGACTTATTTAGATACTATTAGACCTTAATTTTTAAGTTTGATAATACGAAGTTAGAAATAAAGACACTTGATTAAATCATTGGTTTTTACTGAAAAAATAATTTGATTTAAATCAAAATGATTATATCATGCCAACCCTGTATCTCACTTACATTGGGAAGTTTATAGAATTCATAGAAAGGGGAAATATGAAGCCATACATCGGTTTCACGGCTAAGAAACCATTTCAGAATACTTCAGTAGCAATTAGCAACTGTTTCATGATTCATTCTTGAATGTGAAACTGCGATATGACTTTGGATTTGAAAGAAATTTACGTTGGAATTGTGGAAAATTCCCAATGGAATATATTTGCGTCGGTAGAAAACTTCAATAAGAAACAAAATAAATGAATTCCTCATCTGAAAGAGTTTCCTCGAATTCCAAATTTAATTTTTTATACAAAATGGAAAAGCGGAAATCCTAAATTTTCCTTCAAATCCAACACACTCTCCATAAAAAACAATTATACAAATGTTCGAACAGATGTAGGCAGACGAAATCTAATTGTTCATCAACACAAAAGGAATCTTGAGAAAACAAGGAAATTTCGTAGATCATTATCTGGAAAGAAAACGAAAAGATCGAAAATTTAAAAAAGTTGATGAGGCCAGTAGAGTAGTGCCCAAGAAATTATCCGACTATCCTGAATATACCTTCCAAGTCCAACGGTTACAATATTTTTGTTAGATACAAAAAATATAATAATTATTAACTTTCTTATTATCACACAATAGACCTACCAAAAAATGTTATTAGTGATTATTTTTTTCCTGTAATTTTTAACCAATCAGAACGTTCAATTTAGTTAAGTTACCTTGTACAATTTCGATAATACCTGATTATACATAGAGTAGCTCCACCAATCAAAAATTTGACAATAATTTCATTTCCGTAGTAACCACATCGACATCAATATACAACAATAAACAAACTAACAGGACCGTCAAATTTTGACGTTTGTCAATAATTGTTCAAAAATTAGACGATTCGGAATTCGTTATTGAATGCAATGACGAAAGATAAAAATACCAAAAAAAAAAAATGTACTAAATGAATCAATTTCCATTGAAATGATAGCATCCATTTTGAAAGATGGGGTTTTCAATATGCGAAAAGGTAATGGAGAATATTATAAAAAAAAAG
Source organism: Gonioctena quinquepunctata (assembly GCA_018342105.1). Lineage (NCBI taxonomy): Eukaryota > Metazoa > Arthropoda > Insecta > Coleoptera > Chrysomelidae > Gonioctena > Gonioctena quinquepunctata. The sequence continues at coordinate 478,903 of JAFIRS010000654.1, forward strand.
TGGTTAAAACCATGTGGAACGTAACGGCAAAAAACAAATACAAGAAAAATATATGAAGGAGTTTAATAGAGTAATTGATCCATTCTCTAGTCCCATATTTTTAGCCACACGAAACGCAAGAAATTCAAAAAGAAGGGAATTTCAAATGTTACCGGACAAGAGAAAGGTTAGTGTATCAGCATTTAAAGATACCGAGTACATAGCAATGATAGAAGCGTGGGATGAAAATACACCGGAAGGATTACAAATAAAAAATTTCTTAATGGCTTCTGTAGAACTTGCGTGGAGAGGAAATGAAGGAGCGTCATGTTTGACTCATTATTTTCAAAAGGAAACTGGCAATGTACTCCAACTGGTAGAATACAATATAATCATTTTTACCAAAACCACACAGGGAGGAGCAAAACCGTGTGCATAAATGGCTTGTACCCAACCATAATGAAGTAAGTCGTTGTCCAGTGTAAATCATAACTGGAGAAAACAAAAAACCCTTGGCTGGTACAAAAATATGCCAATTGGAGTGCATGAAATTAGTAAATGGACCAAAAAGTCTGCAGAATTGGCAAATTTAAATATGACAAACAAAACATTTTCAAATCATTCTCACCGAGCCACTGCTGTTTCACAATTGGCAAAAGCAGGTGTATCGGAACTTATTAAAATAACAGGACATGGTAATAGCAATTGTATCAAACCCTACCTACAGTTAGATGAATATCACCAAAACATAATAAATAAGATTTTAAAAACGCTACAGGTTCAAGTAATAACACCTTCGGTATTCCTAGCACTTCAATGAGCAGTAGCCACGTTTCCAGCGCAGACAATTACTCAGTTAAAAAAAACGTAGTATATAATAATTGTAATTTTTATTGTACCAATTTAAATCAATAAATTGTTTATACATATTTACTTCATTTACTCAAAAAATAATCGTATCAAATACAATACGTACTTCAAAATAAATACGGTTATACATTTCAAACTTCTTGCATAATTACAAATCGTGTCAGTTTGACAGAAAAAATTTAAACTGTCAAACTGACACTCTTTGTAATTATGCAACAAGTTATCGATGTATAACCTGATTATTTTGAAGTACTTATAGTATTACTACTGAAAATCCCTTCTAAATCCTTTAATAATCTCCATTTTTATTATATTTATTATTAATTATAAAGAAAGTTCATATTAGAAGGTAAGTTTTCCATTATATTTTGCTGATTTGGTGTCGAAGCGGAAACAATAACGTACGACATATAAAACACCAAATACCGGTTCTCGAAATATCCATTCTTGAAATGTGAAAACCGAGTTTAACTTAATGGCAACAATATATCTTCCAAACACATTGCAATCCGATCTTAGCATTGTTAGACATCGAAAAACTCCAATTGTGATCTCGGCTCCGAAGCTGTCTGCACCATCCGCAAAAAAACTCGACCAAAAATTCTTGCTGCCATCGTCAAAATCCTCCGAAAATAGCAAAAAGAATGCTTGTCGGACAACGCGGAGTATTCGAAACGCGTAGTGAAAAAACTAGCCCACGACATCGTTTCACGAATATTTGTTATTGTCGCTAGATTTTTCGAAACGATAATGGCGCTTTCGGTGAGAAAGGTCTTTTTGTTTGTCGGGCGCAGGCTTCGAATTTGACGCAATTTAAATTTAATGGAATCCTCGGTTGGATCTTTCGTCACGTCTGAAGTAGTGAGTGCAGGGCCGTATCGCAGATAATGGATTTCGGTGTATTCAACTAATCATCAGATGTTGGAGGTTTTGGAGGTGTTGGTATCTCATACGAAACTACGAAAAACATTGATTTGTTTGATAACATGAACAGGATGTTTATAAAATCAATATTCAATTGAGAATGTTTCCCTTTTCAACACGAAAAACCTGTTCTACAAAATTTTTATTTCATGTAGAGATACTTGTAATAGAATAATAATAATAAATCGCCTTTATTCATATGTAAAATGAAATGGTGAAGTGTCAGCTGAGAGCTGTTTTTCAACTTAACCAATTTTTGACAAACAATTTGAAGAAAAATCAAAAGAAATCGATCAAATATACAAATGCAAACAGAATATAATAAATATAATAATGGTGGGTGGAGAGATGAATATTTCATAGAAGTAATAATAATAACGTTTAAATACATGATTCAGGTTAGGTTTACATTGCAAAGTTCGTGAGAGGTTAGGTGACTAAGATTTCAAAGAAAAAAAAAGTTTGAGTCTTCTTTTGAAATTGATTATTGAATAATCAATAAAAGGAGTCGGGAGATCATTATAAAGCTTGGAAGCAGTGTAAATGAAGCTTCGTTTATAGAGTGAGGTACGATGCTTGGGAATATGTAAAGTCTGTTTTTTCTAGAATTAACATAATTATGCTTTAGGACCTGAGTTTACCATATATATATATATATATATATATATATATATATATATATATATATATATATATATTTATATATATATGTATATATATATATATATATATTTATATATATATGTATATATGTATATATATGTATATGGGGGCTTCACTGTTTTAATAATTTTATGAGTGAGAGTGTGAAGTTTTAACATTATATCTATTTTCAACCAACCCAATTCTGTTATTTTATTAGATATTTGATGGTCTTTTCTGAAACCACTGGAAAACGTGTACAAGAGTTTTGGATTAATTGTAACCTGTTCAGATTAAAGTTTAATATTGCGACCCGTAAAGCTGGTCACAATAAGACAATTTTGAAAATATTAGACTTTCACATAGTTTAACCTTAATTTGTTGAGGAAGAACGTGCCTGTGAGGAAACAGTTGTTTCAGTGCGCCAAAAGAGGTACTAGATAGCATTTGGATATATTTGGAGAATCTGAGCTCAGAATCAAACCAAACTCCCCAGTTTTTGCATTCCGCGGTTATAGGTATAATGTCGCGATCAATTGATATGGCGAAGTTTTGCTCAACCAAGGCTCTTTTATTTCGATTGCCGAATAACATTACCGATGATTTGGCGGCATTCAACTTCAAATTGTGTGCGGAGGATATCTTAAAAAGATTTTCTAAATCTTTGGTGATTTGTGTAGTGCAAATATCTGAGTCCTCATACTCAAAGTCGATACATATTTGGGTATCATCAGCGTAGTGATAGATTTTGCAAAATGTTATGAATTCATGGAAATCTGATATATAGAGAGATAATAACAATGACCCTACTATCGAGCTTTGTGGCACACCAAAATTAACTGGTAAGGCATTCGACATCTTATTATCTAATTTAATTCGTTGAGTACGTTGTGAGAGGTAGTTCTTGATTAATTCCACAGCATTTTCGTCAAATCCAAAAAACAAAGTTTATTGCAAAGTAATTCATGATTCAATGTGTCGAAGGCCTTACTATAATCCAGCAAAATTAAGCAGCCCAATCGACCATTACCCAAAGATTTGAAAATTTCATCACTCAAGTTCAGTAACATTGTGGTTGTACTGTAGTGTTCCCTGAAGCCCGATTGAATATTGGGGATTATATCTCTGCTAAAAACGTATTCAGAGATCTGATGTTTCATTATAATTTCTAGCACTTTCGACATAGTTGGCAGGATGCTTATCGGCCTCAGGTGCCCAAATTCACTAGAATAAGATATTTTGGGGATTGGTGTGGTATTGGCGTGCTTCCAGGCTGAAGGAAAGTAATTGATAGCTACGGCAGTATTAACAATAAATGTAATATGGCATATCAAACATTCACTGACTGATTTCAAAGGAACTAGCGAAATACAATTACTTTTTATTTTGTTTAACGCTTCAAACACTTCAGAGGTGTTTACCGTTCCAAAAATAAATTTTTCATTTTCTTTGCTTGGTTCGTTGTACTCATTCAACATCAAATTAGATTGTAACTGAGCCACATCAGGTACGGAGTTAAAATGAGCGTTTATAGAGTCAGTATCAGATAAACGAGGGGGGATAGGAGGATTTATTTTATCCGATTGAGCGTATCCCAAATCTGTCTGCAATTTTTTCTCCTCCTAACATGCTCCACGTATGCGCGTTTTTCACGCTTAATAGCACATGTTACGTAATTACGTAATTCTTTGTATGAGTTCCAATCTCTGTCTAACTTTGTTTTATGTTACTTATGAAGGGCTTTATCACCAAGGTGAGTAGGGTTTGCACACTTTTATTTTTCGAAGTGGTGCATGTGCATCTAATAAGTTGATAAAAATTCTACTTGTTCGTCGACATTCTGAAGGGTGTATATTGTATCCCAGGAAACTTCTCCCAAGTCAGCAAGGAATGGAGGTAGTTGGTAATTTTTGTAGTCCCTGAAAGTTATGTAACAAGTTTTCGGCTTCACTTCTGGAAATTTCATGGTGCAAAGCGTTGCAAAATGGTCGGAGATTCCCGGGAAAACGAATACGTCACATTATAATTCAATTGGGCCCTGAATTCGAAGAAATACTGTTCTTTTCAACATTGACAATATGACAATTAAGAGAGCCTTCACCATGTCTCTATCTCGTTCTTTTAGAGCTCTATCCATACGTAACAAATTTTCATCATCATTGAGATCATATACTTCAGTTGTGTTTTTGTATTCCCTAATAAAAATTAGCCATTTAGAGAGTTCTCCGGAAAAAAATGACAGGTCTCTCGATTTGTGGCGTGACAACAATTTATTGGTAACAGTGGTATTTTCTATGCAATACCTAGAAGAATGTCTCTTACATCGTGTTCAGCTGGATGAGCCTCTTCTACTACATATCGTTTTGACATCCCTCAATTTTGTCACAGTTTACACTAATATTTCGTGGATCTTGTGAAGATTTGGGCGCAATACAATTCCTTGCATTGTCAATCCACTCATTGAAGCGATTCGGACTTTCAAATAACTTAACATCACACATAATTTATCATATTCACTCTGTTTATCTATAATTTCTTCTTCTTCTTATTTTCATTTCTTTCATCGAAAGATCACGTTTTTTGTTAATGGCTCTGAGTCTTTCATCTGCCTCCTCCTGATCAAGTTTTTTTCTGCAGTTCCATCATAGTTAGTTCCAGACTCAGTTCACATGAACTTTTTTCTGATATAACCGACTTTTTTTCACATCTTTGATTAGATAATTGAGTCCATGAACACTGTCGATACATTTTTTTGCACATTCAAAACTTCTTTGGCACTGGAGTAGACTAGTCATACTAGTAGAAGCTACATTTGCTATTACAGTTGCTGGATATCTCTTTGGAGGAACTTCTTTGGTATACCTGGTGCTTCTTCTTGGAATACAGTCATTGTACTTTTACTCCGGAAGCATGCTCTTGGTACACAAAAAGTTATTTTTACTTTGAATAATACAATATTTCGTTGTTCTTTCGTTTGGGAGTAATTCATGTTTTCAGAGGGCCTTAATGCACCTATTACATACATTCTGGCCCAACAATGATACTGTATTCTATTATTAGCAGTAAAATTAATTTTTAATGTGGCGAACATCACATCTGATTTACTAGAAATGAAGTTAGAAGATTCCCAAGGATCAGTTCTTGGGCCTGTTCTCTTTCCAATATATGTCAATGATTTCACCCATTCAATTAAATATCTCATTCTGAAAATTATGTTCACCAAGTCTTACCAAAGAATAATAATGACTTATCAGCAATACTAGCAGAAGGAACTTATATCCAGTGAAATACCCAAAATTTTTACGAATAAGCTCAAACAAAAGAAATGTTAAATTATTCATTTCACGCAATAATGACTTACAAATCCATGAAATTTGTTGCAGTGAACCTAGATTTCAGCACATTGCTTATGTCACAAATGTATTACCTAAAAACAGGTTCCTCAGAAGATTTGAAAAAATATTTACAGAGGTTACTTTTAAAATATAATTTTTAATCGAACACAGTCTAAAACATAACATGTGCCCTATGTAACAAAATATACAGACCCAATGTTACCTGAAAATTAGAATTGCCGATCATAAACGGATTATAAAGCCTCAAAATCTCCTGAAAACAATTAATAAACCTGGTATGAGTATGATAGAACACATATTCATCACCACAAACTCGGCATCTCCGAACGAGTGCCGTTTTAATTCTCATGACAGGTCATTACTGTTTTTCACAGTTAGATAAAAATCTGAATAATGTATGCTTTGAGGCATTTAAAGGTGTACTACGTAAATGCCACCCTCAGTTTTTATTAAGGCATATTCATGGCTACTATATAGTTAATGTTAACAAAAAAAAATATGTTAAAAAACAAAAAAAACAAATAGTCATTACAGGTGTGCACTATTCAATTTTCCCAATCGTCTGAATTCAGAGACTAAACACTCAAACACCACTGTCTGCAGATATCCCCATGAGAAAAAATCAAGAGGTCGTAAATATGAGTAACGTACAGGCCAACTTCCAAAATGTCATGGCAAATCTTCTGTATACAATAGTAAGAATCACAATACTATTATGTGGAGGAGCCCCATTTTGTTGCCCACATAGCATTTCTTTCCTCTAGTGGAATTTCTTCGAGAAGTTCAGAAAGATCATTTTGTAGAAAGTGAAGGTATCTATGACCAGTTAAAGTGCCTTGAAAAAAATAAGTACCTTTCTAAGTGGCGCTTTCCCCTTTGATAAATAGAGTATTTTTGAAGTTTAAATGTTTTTGTTACAAATGTGAAAACGTTGCAATGTGATTCGGCCTGTATAACCTTTGAGTTAAACTGAGCCACGGTTTCGGAAATTGCGCTAGTAATGAATAAAAAGCAGACTTAGACGGGTCGTCTGCGAAGTTCAACAGTTCAAATGTTTTTGTTACAAACGTAATGCGGTTACAATGTGATTCGGCCTGTATAACCTTTGAGTTAAACTAAGCCCTGGTTTTGGAAATTGCGCTAGTAATTCGTGATTCGCCTGTCATCGTAGTGTCTACATGTAATTTATTGACAGGTTGAAAAGTGTCTTTTATTCGTGACGGAGCAAATGTTTGCAACTGGGTTTTTACCCATTACAAGCCACATTGTTTTCGAGAATCAGTCTGTTGAAAAAGCAGCAGCATTGGTACAATCGGGTCACGTGTGTCAGGTGCGGGAAGTAAAAGAATTGATTATTCCAGCATACATGCGAAAGTGATTACCCAAGCAGCACGAATACACGAATAAAAACAATTGAAGAAATATGAATAGATATGAAAGAAATATAAATAGTTATATTAAAAATATTATTTTCTTTTTTACATACATACATTTTTACATATTTTTTAAATTGTATGTTTACTGTCAGATTTTGTCTAATTTTGAATGTGTATTACATATATAAAAATATGTTTCATCCATGTTTTTTTAGTTTACTGTAATAGTCAGTATGAAACAATTCAATTGTTTATATCAATGTTAAAATACATTCTAATACATTAATGTCACTGAGTGTTCCAATCCAAATATGCACAAAGAAATTATGAATTGACCAAGTATATACCGTACAAAGTAAATATCAATTCTGCATTCGTTGCAATTTGTCAATAATTTTCAACAAAAAAGTAATACTAGTTATTAATTAGTATACAATAATGACGGACTTTTCTACACTCACTTCTTTCCTTTGGTCACGTTTATAGGTCACGGTAGAAAAACCATAAAATTTCATACTCGGAGGTGCTTAAACACGTGTTTGTGTACCCTACAATACAACAGAGGTCATCCGGAAACTTTTTTACTTCCTTCACGTCATTTACATTTGATTTGAGGTTATTTGCGGCCGACTCGTTCATTGTCATTCATTTATTAGACGCGCACTTTCGAGACTGGGCCGCTCTTTGAAACAAAGCACCTGCCGAATCACAGCACAAATGCCGCTTTGACGTTTGCGACCGAAAAATTTGAACCATCACACTTTGTAGACACCCTTTTTATCACAGCGGTAAATGGGGATAAGTGATACTGTATGGATCAATTTATCCGATTCCGCCACTGCGGCGCTGCACATTAAACTGCTCCCCCATTCTTTAAGTCCATAAGCCGTCCATCAAATAACACACCATATATATTTTTTCCTAGATGGTTTAAAAATTAGTTTCCCTAGCCATGGTTCAGAAATTAGTTTCCCTAATCAATCCATGGGAGCATTAGTACGTATTGGGACGATTTACAGTCGATTGCGACACCTTGATTCTTCACTCCACAGTATCTGGTTGAAAATATTGAGATTTTGAACAAATAAATCAAATCAAATTATCGCAAACTAACCAGCTATGTGTTACTGATGCAAATGGATTTGGAATGGGTGGAAATTATTAGATTTTTGGGTTCTGTGTACTGATCACTCACGGATACCAACTTCGTTAGCTAGGCTACGAGTCGAAATTTGGGGATGCACCTCCATGTAAGCGAAAACCTTAATGCAGGTGCAGCGTGATGACGCTGATTTTTTTTCTTGAAATGAACCCTTTCACGTGCTGGTAGTCGTTGCTCGGAAAACCTCTTTCGATACAGTGCTACAACAGCGCTAGATTTTTGTCGCACTCATCCAAAATTATAAATATATTCAATGGGAGTAAATTTAAAAGGCACAACAACAAAATGCCTTTGATATTTGGTATTTAAATAAAGATTAAATACCAGGTTGTGAGTATTGTACACTACGTTAAGCCAAACGTTCCTTAAAGTGAATCAATAACATATAATTGTATTCGGAGCAACCAAAATATTGATACCAATGAAAGGGCGAAAGTTCCTAAGGGTTGGAATGATGAAGGTGACTTTACGTTATATATGTTTGATGGCTTCAAGGCATATATTTTTTTTTTTTAAATTTTATGTCAACCATGCTACAGACATGCCCGCCATACATTTTTTCTGGGGCAAAGGGTTGCTGTTATAAAAAAGAAGGTGAACAATATTAAAAGTTCTCTACTGAGTAGTAAAAAACAGATGTATATTTGAACGTTCTTTAACGCATTAGAAGCAGTACGCTCTTCATATATAATATGGGTGATGTTTGTCGGCTTGTTCTTGAGTGGTATATTCTCAATATAACTATAATGATAATAATAATGATGTTTATTCATGTTGTTTGTTAACAGTATTATGGTTACACTTCTATACATAATCTAACACAAATATATATAGAGAAACCCACAAAAGCCAAGGCCGCGCGTAGGGTAAATAGAAAAGAGGAAGAAAGACTGTTACGGTTGTACAACGAAATAAACAAGAAGTCAACAGAAAAAAATATTTCATAAAATTTAGAGATTTTCCGATAAGATCCCTGATTGGTGTACCTCAAGATGAAAATAACGGCAGAAGTTATGCTGAACCACCTAAAAGACATTTCTTTCCACCACCAGAAGAAAGAAGCAACGATTATCAAGAAAAAAAAATCACCCACCTAATTGCAAAAGGAAAACATATTTTTAGAGATGTGTTCAGTGTAGAAAGAATAAGCTGAAGAAGGCTAACTCATGGAGATGACGTGATTGCGATAGCAAAGTACCCCTTTGTCCAGGCAAATGCTTCGGGGCATGGCACATATCATAAATGAATGTTTTTCAAAATCTACTTTCCTGCTCATCGAAAACCGTATTTTTATCATCGAAGAAAAAAATTATCTTTTTGTACTCATTCATGAATAAATATGTTCATTTTATGGTGGAATTCATTATTTTATCGTTCGCTATTGCAGTCCGTGCAACTTCTGATTCCTATTCGGTTTCAGTGCAACAGCCGCATTAGCAGCTGAGTGCTATAGCAGTTGCTAGAAAACAACTTCACTTTTGTCTATGTGAGTGCGCAAGAACTGTCATAACAGTCCTGTTTCTTTCTATCATAGAAGCATAGCTGATCCATATACGAACCCATAGGTATATATTTTTTTTTATTACCACCAGATCAAGAAATATTGCTGTGCTGGTTCTTGTCCACCCTTGGTTTCGGGTGTGCCCGTGAATGTGTTAATAACTATATTTATTGTCAGTTTCAAAAACTGACAGAATCCTGTCCTGGCGGATGCCCTAACCTCCGCGACAGCGAGTCGAATAAATTACGTCCGAAAGGAATGAATATAAAATAACGAACGGAGAGAAGGGAAGATCTCATCTCGTGACCGCCGAGACGAACGTGGTAGACGAACGTTTCATTTTCTTTCGTTTTTTCATGCCTTTTTCGAGCGAAGAAGATGCTCACGGAGGATAGGTAATGTTTTATGGTCGAACGCACTTGAATAACCCGACTCGCTAAGGATTCGCTGTCTTCGCCTGAAATCGGATATATCGACAAGATATCGGGTTTTTTGTTTTTTCGTTTGAATTCGACGAGGTCCAACCGAAGTTGAAAGTTTTATGTCTCTGTAATTTGATATGAAGGGTGAAATTGATTATATCGGGGAATGAAAAATGCCCTCGAAGTAATTGGATTGTGAATTCATATTCTTTCTGTTGAATATCTTCGAACGGTAATGGAGTCGTACATAGAAATGTTCATGAAAATTTGTACCTAATTATGGGATATTGATTTTCTAATCTGAAGTATCTGAATAATAAATAAACCACACTAAAAAAATAGAAAATAAGAAAAAAATTTATTTTATTTAAAAAAAAGCGTGTGGTGCATGGTATCGCCTCGGTGTGTAATGTACTATATAATTATTGATACCATGCACCCCACGCTTTTTTTTAAATAAAATAAATTTTTTTCTTATTTTCTATTTTTTTAGTCTGGTTTTCTATAAAAGCGTGTTTTTTAGTTTTTTAAACTATTATTTATTTCCTACTTTTTAGTGTGGTTTATTTATAAAAGCGTGTTTTTTTAGTTTTTTTAAACTATTATTTTTATTTTTTTGCAAATAAAAAAATGGAATAATCTTATCAAATTAGGTAATCATAATCTACGACCCCAAAAACCCCCACATACCAATTTTGAATAGAATCAGACCATAATCACAAAACTCGGCCGCCATTTTGAAGCCGCCATTTCGAATTTTTCAATTTTTACAAAAAGAATCATAATATTCGACCCCAAAAACCGCCTCATACCAATTTTGAATAGAATCAGACCATCGCCATTTTGAAGCCCCATCTTGAATTTTTCAATTTTTACAAAAAATCATAATATTCGACCCCAAAAACCCCACATACCAATTTTGAATAGAATCAGACCATAATCCCAAAACTCGGCCGCCATTTGAATTTTTCAATTTTTACAAAAAGATCATAATATTCGACCCCAAAAACCGCCACTACCAATTTTGAATAGAATCAGACCATAATCCCAAAACTCGTCCACCATTTTGGAGCCGCCATCTTGAATTTTCCAATTTTACAAAAGAATCATAATATTCGACCCCAAAAATCCCCACATAACAATTTTGAATAGAATCAGACCATAATCACAAAACTCGTCCACCATTTTGAAGCCGCCATCTTGAATTTTTCAATTTTGACAAAAGAATCATAATTTCCGACCACAAAAACCCTCGGATATCAATTTTGAAGCGAATCGGACCATAATCACAAAACTCGTACGCCATATTGGAGCCGCCATTTTGTTTTTTCTCCACACAAAAATTTCTTAATGCATTGTCACCGGAATTATGTACACCTGCCAAATTTCAAATCATTCGGACGTCTGGAAGTGGGTCAAAATCGCGCCCAAAGGAGTCGGTTACAAACAAACAAACAAACATACAAGTGAAGCTAATATAAAGCGTGTAAAAATGATGTAAATTTATAGGGCAAATTTCCCTAGATGATTTTTCACAATAAGGATGTTTGGCACCTTTCCGAGACATGATATGATCCATGTATCCTGTCGAAAAACAATTTTGTAGTGGACCCACCCTCAGTTTACGGTCGTCTATGAATAAGGTCGGTAGGGAGGTTGAGCTAATATGATGAGTTGTACATTTATGTATCCGTGTTCGGTCTACCTATGAATTGGTCGAATTCAACCATAACTACAAAAATATACGGGTCGAATAGAGAACCTCCTCCTTTTTGGTTTCGTCGGTTAAAAATCAATTTCAATCGACAAACAAAAATTGGCAGAAACATATCTGAAAAAATTGAAATATTTTATGGAGTGCCACAAGGGAGTGTACTGGGCTCGTTGCTCTTTTTGCTATACATCGTAAAGCTATAGTTAATAATAATAATAATATTTTAATAGGGACAATAAAAGTGGTCCAAATATTAAAAAAATGGCAACGTTTCGTCGTTTATTTATCGTCTTCTTCAGGGCTTCAAGGTCTGCACAGCATCAGTCCCATACGTATTTTCAATGAAGTAAACCGCTTAACCAAATCTCCAATTAACTTGAAGGACACAATTTCTGCATAATGGTCGGAAATCCGGATTTTTTTACTTCATGTCCCACGTCGAACCGTTCAAAAGTTAACAGGGATGTGGGGGACTATAAAAAGTCTTTTCGAGATCATGCGTTGGTTATTATTAGTAATAATCATCACATTATTTCTTCGTCCTGTGATGAATAGTAGCTCATATTTTTTAGAGAAGTATCTTTTGAATTTAAAAAAAATATTTTTTTTATAGGCAAATTCAGAAAACGGCAAGTTATTGACAAATTGAATCATTTTTCCATAGGAAATATAATTTGGTGAACGCAATAACTTATCGGGGTGAACTAATCAGTTTGCCCTTTCTACACTTGTGTAGATTTTCCTGATTATAATTTCATTTTCAGACTGTGGAAGGTTACCCAAAAAACATGTCAAGAAAGAAAGTTTACAAATTACTCCTTCTATCATGGATTATGAAAGATCTCTACGACATGTTCACAAAGTACACAACTCCATTTTACTGTTACTGGACCCGATCAAGGCCGACCTGCTGATTTTGGGAAAGAGTTGAAAAATTCACACTTTGAACAGGAACTCCTAGATTTATTTATTCTACACTGTGCACCTGATGAGATAGCACCATTCATTGGCAATAAACTGGTTAAAATTAATTTCAGTTAATGCCATTCTTATATTGTCAATAATGCATTCGTGTTTAATATTGATGATAATTTATCATATCCAGAGCATGAAGGAGCTGACACAAAAATTATTTACCACGTATGTATAGTATCAATTTGTTGTCAATCCAAAATATAGGCTTTATTCAAAATGATACATACTATAATGTTGAATTAGGAAGAAAAATAGAAATGTATATAAATATGTTCCCCAGTATAAAGAATACAGTGGACCATATTGAGTGAAACCTGTTGGCCGCATAAATACCAGTTGATAACTTCGCTGGCTGCTCATTGCGATAAATTACCGTAATGTACCACGGATTACTTTATCCTGTTTGAGGTTGAATCTATTAGTAGAACAGTGGTGTGTGTCTGGACAGAGGCAGCCATGAATGGTAAACAAATGCAAGAAAAGTTTTGTGCAGTAGTCGAAAGGACCACCCACATAAAATTTCTGGCACAAGCAAATCTGCTTTAAATTTGTACAACAACCTATGATAGTGTTCAATACTAATCCCATTTATTATTTAATGGGCCACATAGGTTCAAAATAGCGGGTAGATTTTGTTAACGAGTTTGAAATATTATATATAAAAAAGAAAGCTTGTACACTCGACCTTCTAAAAAGTTTGGAGATAAATATTGAACAAAAAGTCAGAGTACTTGCTTAGATTAACTTAATAATTATTATCTGTTGAATTTGTTTCACCGAGGATTAAACAGTAGAAGTGAATGTTTTTTGCTTGCTATTTTGATGTGATTTTCGAATGATATCTCGTACATTTTCAAAAATGTTACGAAAGTTCGAAAAACAATTTTTTAATGTTCAAAAATGAAAATTGTGACAAACAAGAAAAAATGGTACATTGACGAAGTGGAAAAACCCAGTTTTCTTTAACTGAAAAAGTGACTGCGGAGGGTTTATCGAACCCATTTTTTTTAAAATCCTAACTTATTCCAAATCAGTGATTCACATGAACACTAGTAACAATTAGTGCAAAAAAATATTATATTCTCATATTTAAAACTAAGAAAAAGTTATATCTCCGAACAATTCTCATTGATTAGAGAAAAAATATTTCTATAATTCTATTTTCTGTGACAAATGAAATTTCAATTCCGAAAAAGGTTTCTCAGATATGGAAATCACAAATGCGTCGGGTTGCAAAAGGATCACATTTTGTTTTTTAACTCAAGCAAATGTTTTGCATAGTTCACACAGTTCATAGAAAAGGGGTTTTCACTCAACGGAAAGATCTTCTAAATATGAAGCCACACCTCCAAAATCGAATCCAGTATGTAGAATTCCGCGGAAGCAAATCATCAAACTTCATGGCGAGATCCGACGTACCGCAAGGGTCCAACTTGGGACCCCTACTTTTTCTAATATTCATAAATGATTTGGTAGAGGGAGTTGCGTCGGATTGCCTCATGTATGCTGATGATTTCAAAATTGTCCGTAATATTCATACCGACAATGACAGTCATCTCTAACAAACTGGCTCAAATACTATCCATAATTGGTCTATCAGAAATAAATTATATTTCAACATAGACAAATGTTTTTCTAAGTCATATACTCGTGCGAAAAACCCTTCATATTTCGACTATCATATGAACTCAACTTCTCTTATAAGAAAATCAACAGTAAGAGACTTAGGTATACTATTCCAGAATGATCTCAGTTTCAAAAATCATACAACTGATGATGCCAAAGAAGCAATGATTTTACTGAGCTTCATAAAACGATCAACTTACGAATTCAGAATGTATTTTTTCGTCCTTGATATGGAAACCCTCAAAAACTTCAGAAATGAAAACCATTGAAACGATACAAAATAAATTTATTTCATACCTCTATTATAAAACCTACCACACTGCTCCTAAACATGAATCATACGATAGAATACGAAAAGAATTTAATTTTAAGTCGAACTGAGAATGTCGAACTGAGAATTGCTGAATTTGTATGGTTCCTTCTATTTGGTATTGGAGTTCCTGATAGCATTGGAGTGAAAGGGAATCCAAATCCTGGTGTGTATTGAACAGCGACAGTTCCAGACAGGTATAAACCTTCCATAGTGCACATTCCGAACTGAACAATTTCACTAATAACGCATATTCCATCGGAAGAACTTTATTTCAATTGATTTCGAACTATTAAAGAAATTTTCACTTTCAAGGTAAAAGTGAGGTTGTGTATATTTTACCAATGAACTTTTCTCATGATTATCCATGAATATTTGTAGATTCACCTTAGAGTAAGTTATCTTTCGTAGGCCAGGTAAAATTAAGTTTTCCTGAATAAAGGAAATAATCGCTTTTTGATACTTTGTCGTTTGTTTTCTACAATGATCAACAATCATACTTATGACTATTGAATAAATTGAAATTTGACATGTCAAGCAGTGGCTAGTGGCTCAATTGCCTGAACCGGCTATCTGAGACAAGGGGCGTACCAACTGAGCTTAGCTGTGGTAAGGAAAATGATAACAATTGGCAGCAACGTGACGAGAGAACAGTGACGTAGCTAGCAATTATTATTACATTGCAAAATATATTATACAGGGCACAAATAATTATCTATATCATAACAATTCTCACAAAAAGAGCGAAAATTTTTTTATTAATTTATATTATTATCATACATAACAATATATATATATATATATATATATATATATATATATAAGCTGTTCAATGGACAGGCAAATGTGTATTATTTCAAATAATTTATTCACAAGTGCTTCGTCCCAAACCTACTCTTTTCAATGTTCCTCGATTCCCTAATGTGATAGACACAATATATGCCATGTATAACAAATATGCTTGTGAGCTACCTGATATATTTAACTGCTCATTTGATAGAATGAAGAAATGTGCAATCGCAAAAAATATTTTATGATTCCTTAGTAATTTATGCCCTTTTGAATTTTTAGACTTTGTATTGAACAGAATGCATAATATTATGGTTTAAATAAAACTTTTGTGACAGTGATTCAAGACTAATTATTTCATTGACAAGTAAACAAAACATAACATTCATAATACATTCCAGCTATTTTGATATTTCAACACTGCCTCTCAAAATAACTGGTGTAACCTCCTTTATTCTTCTTCTTCTAGTCGAATGACTCCTAATAAGTTCCTCAGTATTTCGAAACGTATACGAGGCAAAGGTTTCGTCATAATATCGGCGATTTGTTTCTGTCCATCTATGTGTTCAATTTTGATGACGCCCTCCTGGTATTTTTCACGAACAAAGTGATATCTCATCTCGATGTGCTTTGAACGTTTGTGAAATTCCGGGTTCTTTGCGAGTTTGATGGCACTTGCGTTGTCGACTCGGAGAGTGGGTATATACTCACTATGTTGGGCAAATTCATTCAACAAGCGTATAAGCCAAATACTTCTTTGGTACCTTCACTTGCGGCAACATATTCCGCTTCAGTTGTTGATAATACAACACTCTTTTGTTTCTGGCTAGCCCATGTTATCGCTCCAGCCGAGTACTTGCAAACTATACCTGTTCTCGAACGTCTTGTATTCAAATCTCCTCCATAATCTGCGTCACAATATGCCTCGAGTTCTTTGAGTTTGAACTCGGCTCTGTACAACAATCCATAGTCTAGGGTTCCTTTCAAATACTTTAAAATTCGTTTGACAGCCTTCCAATTTGTTACTGATGGCTTTTCTAAAGATTCGGCTACCACGCTCACTGCATAGGAAATATCTGGACGTGTTGCCATCATCAGATACATCAAACTACCCACAGCTTGACGATATGGCACTTCATCATCTAATAATCCTTCTTCATGATCTTTGTTGCTCATCCCTTCGCATGGAGTTGTTACAGCATTGCATTCTGACATCCTATACTTCTTCAGAATCTTTCTGGCGTAGGCATTCTGATTGAGAAATAATGAACCATCTTCTAATCGTATTATTTGCATTCCAAGATAAAAATCCAAAGGCCCGACTGTTACTTTGAATTCACGTTCCAAATTCCTGACAAATGTCAAAACATCAGAATTGTCACTTGCTGCTATCAGTCCATCATCCACATACAGGGCGACTAGAATTTTTTTATGATCTATGAGGTGGACGAACAAGCATGGCTGTACTACATTTCATACCTTGGTTTCGCATGAAATCGACAAACCTATTGTTCCAGCATCTCGGAGCCTGCTTCAAACCATATAAGCTTCGATTTAGTTTGCAAACACGCCCTGCATCATCACTATAACCATCTGGTTGTTTCATATAAACTTCCTCTTGCAATTCACCATATAAAAACGCTGTTTTCACGTCAAATTGGGATAGGTGCAGTTTTTCAGAAGCTGCTACACTCAGAACTGTACGAATTGTATCGAACCGTGCAACAGGACTGAAAGTTTCCTCGTAGTCGATACCATGTTCTTGTGTATAACCTTTTACCACCAATCTTGCTTTGAAACGGTCCAGGCTTCCATCAGCTTTGGTTTTTACACGAAAAACCCAACGATTATTTATCACTTCCTTGCCCTGAGGAAGGTTCATCAACTGCCAGGTGTTATTTTCGGCTAAAGAAGAGAGCTCTTCATCCATAGCATTCTGCCACTGATCTGCTTCTTGTGATGCCATTGTAGACTTGAAAGAATCCGGTACTGTACACTCTGCGAGCAAAACATAATCATTGAGATATGATGGTCTCTTCGTTCTTCGTAAATTCCTGCTGAATTCCTCTTCAAATTGTTCATTTGTTACTTCCTCTGTATCAGTAATCTGCGGCATATTCAATTCGGAATTGTCTTGGACGTTTTCGATTCTATCACAATTGACAACTTCATTACTGACAGTACCAGTCGGTCCAACATTCAAACTCAACCACTCTGGCGTAATACTGTCTTTACTATCGAGTAGAACCTTTTCCTGTAAGATTTCCTCAGGTTTGAAGATAACGTCTCGACTCAACTTAATTTGATTTTTGTCTTGGAACCAGATACGATATCCATCCTTTCCTCCACAATATCCCACGAACCTACCTTCAACACCTTTTTTATCCATTTTTCTCCGAAGGGGTTTGGGAACATGGACAAAACATTCCGTACCAAACACACGAAAATAATCAATATTAACAGTGTCACGTCCAAACCAGAGTTCAAAAAGTGTTTTATTCACTATTGGGGTTGGACCCGTACGATTTATGACATGAACCGCTGTATTTATTGCCTCTGCCCAAAGTCTAATCGGTAAGTCTTTCGCGTGAATCATTGAACGTGCACTTTCTACTAACGTGCGATTTTCTCGTTCTGCCGCACCATTCTGTTCTGGACTGTAAGGCATAATCTTACGAAAATTAATGCCTTTCGACTGGAGGAAACTTCGCACCATGATATTATCGAACTCTTTGCCACCATCACACATAAACTCTTTGATGGTATGTCCAGCATTTTCGGTTTCATTCACAAAAGTCTTTAGGCAATTCGAAACTTCACTTTTCAATTTTATAAAGAAGATTCGTCTAAATTTCGAATAATCATCCTTGAAACATAGAAAGTACTTCGCACCACCAATCGAATCCTCTTGCATTGGTCCACAGACATTAGCATGAATGACCTCCGCTACAGTCGTTGGCCGATATTTCCTGATTCCGAAACTTGCTCTGTGCTGTTTACCATACATGCACCCATCGCAAAATTCTTCATTGATATTCACATTGATACCATATTTATTTAGAACTTTCTTCACATGGCTTTTATTCTGGTGACAGAATCTCTCGTGCCACAACTGTAAGGTATCAATTTCCGATGCAATCAATATTTGCGCTGCCCTTTTTGGAACTAGTACTCGCATTTCTAGTTCATAAAGTCCTTTTCCAGACCTTTTTCCTTTCATTCGTATCACTTCGTTTTTGATGAAAGTGCATCCATTTCGATCAACTTTGAAGTTAAAACTGTTTTGCCCTGACTACGGGGTGTTGTGAATTAACCCACCACACCTGTAATACCAGACATTATTCGTTAGGTTGGAAAAACAGTATTAAGAGCAATCGACTGTCTGAATAGGGTCGATACTGAAACTAGGTCTGGAGCGGCTCAGATCTGAGTTCATTTCTCTTAAATACCGGAACATGGGCTGTTTATTCAGGAAGTACTACCGTTCAGAAAGATTCGAACCAAACAATGATTTAATAAAAACTGACACAATTCTATCCATCGTCTATGGACGTATGATAGGCAACAATATTCGTACAATGAAAACGAAAGTAGCGTATTGGCAGATAATTCTGCAGTTGGCTACACAATAGAACTAATTTTACTAGAAGAACAATCTTGAAATCAATTGCTACAAACAGCTAACAATAATTCTCTTTTTGAGATCTTTGTAATCTTGAAACTATTGAGATACTTTATAGTCACATACACATTTGGGAAAGGTTGAGTTTTGCCATAAACATAAATACAGAAAAACAAACATGAGACTCACCCTGTTTAACACTTATTCACTGGAGTAGTTTTAAACGGCAATTAGATTTGAATTTATTATTACTGCGTTTTCTTCCGCGTCAATCGGTTAGTCTAATTAATTCGCCCGGTATATTCGTATACAGATAAGGTTTTTCTAAGTGATCGTGAACCATTGAAATTGCGGAATCCCGTTGTATTATCTCTGTTTTGGAAGCTTTGACAATTTGTGGAAACTATACTGTTCACTCGTGTTTTTACTAGGAGCTTCAATACTTGATTTGAATGGGCTGAGTTTCTATGTTTGCTGAAGTTAACTACACTGATTGGGAAACTCTCATTATTATTGTAAGATACTGTAATTCGACTGACTTTTATACCGCACTTTTGAGAATGACATGTTCTCCGAAATATTTTCGTCTAATATAAGTGATTACTGAATGAGATACTGCTTTGAACTAACTTGCATTCTAACCTTACTTTGAGGTTATATGTTCTTTGTTTCACTGGAGAACAACGAATCGAATTTGAATGAATATTGTTGACATAAAACTCACGCTTTTATAAAATCGTCCACACGGGAGCTAGTAGGCGGGGCTTAGGTTGTTGTGGGTCGTAAAACTGATAAAGACTTGTTTTGCTGGATATATTTATGAATTTCAGGAGTGTCAATTCCCGGTGATTTATGAATTGTTTACCTCCAGTAATGATGCGGGGTGGTGATACATCGCGTTATCTCGTATTTTAACTGCTCTGTGTTTATCGACTTTGGACGTGTCAAATTTACGACGGTGTTTTGGTAATTATTTAAACTGACTTCCTTATCTCGCTGTGACTGTAACGGGTAGCAATCAATAAACTTTGTTTTGCTCTCCTAGATGAGTCATTTAAGCATTCGGTATACAATGGTTACGTCTTGGTAATTATCTTTAAATGCATTTCTGTAATTACATGGCATAACATTTCGACCCAACCCTCTAAAAAAAAGCTTTGACAAACTCAATTTTTTTTTTCGAATAACATCTCTTTCACCAAAAATAAGCAAAAATGTTTTAACTTGCTGAAGTGTAATCCTTATCTTTATTTATATACTGCAAATTATAATCTATCCCCAAATTTATTAACCTCACTGCTCAGTACTTAATTCTAATTTTCTTAAAAATAACATGCAAATAGTCATGCAAACACACAATAAAGTCTCTTTCTTCCATGGGGTAATTTCCATACTGTAAGGGTATGTACTCTCCTTCTTCAACGAGGGGATTTTCTCACTTCTATTCCGGTGGGCATCAATTTAACTCTATCCGTTGGAGCCTCTGGGAATTTTTCCTGCTACGCCGCTGGGTAAGGGGGCGTATCAGCGGTACGGGATGAGTTGTTCCTTATCTATCTTCTCTAGACATCTGGCTTTTTAGGATTGTAAGGCCTTCCATACGATTTCGGGTCAGTGAGCCGTGATAATTTGTCTGTATCGGAGCTAGACAGATAACACAGCCTGTGTTTTCTGGTTCGGTGACAAGTGCATTCCTTGGCATAATGTCGTAAATGGTATTCGGTTTTCGGTGGTCAAACGGTGGTAATTCATTCGTTTAAAAATCTTCGTTCCTGGGACTCCTATTTGTGCGGTACCATTAACACAGGTGATTTGTTTTGTGAATGGTGTTTACTGAATTCTGTGCGGAGTGCTTGAACTTCAGCCATGCTGTGAATTCGTAATGCTCTCGATTCTGCTGGTCTCATAATTTCGCCTCGCACGACGGATTGACCACTGCTATTGCCTTCCAGAGATAATTCTTGGGTTGAAGACAATAATAGTCCACGATATTCCTATCAAAACCTTCCATATATGCGCGGTTAGTAAATTTTATCATTATTTTTACTTAGGTACTGTACAATTGTAAACGTCGCGATGTTCTAGGGTGAATATTCTACAAATCCGTAAACACATTTTCCGAAAATCGTGATTATATTATTTATCTGTATTATGTAACTCGGCGATTCGATATTCTATAACTGTTTCTATTTGCATTAATTTTCATAACATATCGCGTTTGTGGTTTTTATAGCCTGTAATCCGTACAGTGTTTCATTCTAGTTCTGTCGACCATTCTTCGTTTTTTCTATGACCTGTAATGGACTATATCCGTCTCAAAATAGCTTTGCTTGAATATTCCGGGGAATTTACTGTCATTATTTTACATCAGAACACTTGATAAAATTGTCTCTGTTTGCGTTTCCCGTTTTGCGTTGATTCCTTATATATTTTTTTCAGTTTGTTCCCGTACTATGATACAATCAATTTAGTTCCGTTTTTTCATTAAAGTATCGGGGCATTTCGTATTATTATTCATTCCAATTTTTACAAGTTCCTCGTAGTTATAAATATGTTTTGGCAAATTAACCTTCAGGGATTTTTCAATTGTTTCTGCGTCTTTTTGCAGTCTGCTAAAACTATAAAATTTACATACTATATATACGTTCCTACATTCTGGTGCATACTGAAAATTTTCTTGTTTACTGATATCTAATTGATTGAACCAAATTTTTCATGGGTGTCTTTTGAACAGTGCCGCGTGTCATGGGTTGTGTAAGGGGGAATTTATTTTCAGAAATGTTTTCTTCATTTTCTTTGGACATTTCCTTTGGCTGACATTTTCCTATATTTTCGGCATTAACTATTGGTAATTCATCTGGCATATTTTCTTGATTTGAACTAAAACTTGATCTAATTTTACCTCATTTTCTTGTGTCGCTTGTCGAACGCTTCCATTCTATACTTGTTGAATCGATCAGCGTTTATTATTTGCCTTGTTTCTCCCCTTTTTAAAATTAACGTGCGATGTCTTTTTTAAATTAGATTTTCCTTTCTGTCTGGCTAAAGTTCTAATCTTTTTCACTTCGGGGTTTATTTCTTTCTTTACTTTCGTATCTATATTAAAATCTTCTCCTATGCTTCGTTTTCTCGGCGTTAAAAATCCATTTTCTGCAATACTTCGTAATTTCGTATCTTCGGAGTTCACTATACTTTTTGCTTGAACTTTACATACATTCAAAAATCTGGGCGGTAGAATTTTGTCCTTAGGCAAGACATTTTCATCCTTGTGATTTACGACTGTAGAAAAAATCTTATCTTTGGCGACTGTTATTCCTAGGTGCTTGGCAGATTCCAACTTCCTGGTGGATAGAGCATCTCCCTTGGGTGATTTGTATCTATCTCTCAAACTATCTTCCAATGATTTACTATTTTCTACATTGATCACCTTCCTTCGATTCCTTTTCGTAAATTTTTTTTCCTCGCTTAGTGCTGTATGGGCAATGTTCCGTTACATCTCTCCGTTCCTTCAGGCAGGAAATGCTCGTACCTATACGTATGCATTCCCACTTGTCGACTGTCACGTGTGACTATCGGTCCTAATGTACAGGGTGCGTCGGTTTTTCCATTTTCCATATGTGGCACTTTTCTAAATTCATCTCTTCTCTCTTGTTGCTCGTTTAAACGCATGTTTCGCTTTTCTCTTGTTCCAGACGATTTTCCATATTCTTCAATTTCAACTATTTCGTTGCAGACTAGCGTCTCCTTTAAATCACCAGTTGCTGACATCTTTGAAACTGTTTTTTCTAAACCTGGTGTCACAATTAAATCACCGGTCCCTGATATCTCTATTTGATTCGAAGTTGTACGTCTCGTTTCATGGCATGAAACTCTGTTTAAGAATACTTCGCGGATTGATTTGGCGGCCCTCCTCTTCAATTCTAGTTTTTCTACAGAATTCATCCAATCGTTCATCATGATCGTGACATCTCTCAATCGTTTTTCTACTTCTTCAAATCTATTTTGCAACTTCCTCTGTTCGTCATCCCTATTCGTTTGGCATATGTGTTGGATTTTCTTCTTCAACTCGATACTTTCCCCTAATAAATACATTTGATTTTTGCTCCAATCAATTTGCACGTTATATCTTCGACAAAAATCTAATCCCAGTGTTATTTCATTACTACGATGATCTTTTTCAACTATTAAGAATTCATGTTCAATAACTTTTCCTTCCTTTACTTTAATTGGCAATATAACCGAGCCAATATACTGAGTGAAATTTCCTTGTCCATTTCTGAGGTGATACGGCAAATCATAATTTAATTTCATACCTCTAACACTATTAATATGAGCCACTGATACTTGAGATTTCATATCTATGGATATATGCCTCAAAATTCCTGCTACTTCCAAATTAATTACATTTTTCTGTTCATCGTCGATTAGTATATTTTTCTCTTGCCTCTCACTATTTAAATAGTTTTTTCCGCAGCTTTCATCTGAGGCTTGTTGAAAGCTGCCATTCCATTTAAATTCCTGTTATATTTTGACATTTTTCCATACTTTTTACATTTATTGTCCTTTCCATAACTATTTCCTGTTTGCTGTCTGTAATTTATTCTCTTAAAATTTCGATAACCATTTCCTGTATGTCCTCGTTCATTCCTGTGCCCCTGAGATCGAAATCTATTTTCTTTCGAATTGTTAGAAAATTCTTTTCTATATTTATTCATTTTTCCATATTTTTTAAATCGTTTTCCTTTAGCGTAGTTGGCAAACCATTTTCCTGACTGACTCATTGAATCTCTTATTTTGAAAAATATTCCTATTTGGACAACGATATGACATATGTCCGACTTCTTGACATGTTAGGCATACGCAATTTTTCATATAACAATCTCCTGCTGTGTGACCTTTCCTGTTACAATGTGTGCACAATATTATATTCGCATTGAAAGTTCTAAAATTTCTATTCGGTGTATTCGTAATTTGCTCAATTAATTCTTCTTTTTCTGCTAATGTGATGGCTTCTTCTAAACTGACAGGACTTTCAGATAAAACTTTTTTTCTAACAGGATCTAACAATCCAATGGCAAATTGAACCAAAATATCCTGCTCGTATTTTTGCTCTAATACATTGTCAATTCTATTATTTCCTGTGAGGTGCCTTATCTTTGATGCACATATTTTTAATCTTATGAAAAAATTCCTAACTGATTCATTCGTTTTCTGATAACAATTCAAAAATTCTTTTTGTGCTTCTCCAGGTAATTTCAATTTGCTAAACTGCTTCAATAATTCCTTTTTAATTAATTGCCAGTTGTCGGTATTTTTTAATTCATCTTCTGCTTCAATAAATAATCTAGCTATTCCTTTCAATTTTAATCTAACTATAGAACTTATTTGACTGTCTGTCCATTCTGCTACAGCTGCCAAATCTTCAATTTCACGAATAAAATCTTTGATTTCTGTGGTACCATTATAAAGAGGAATATTATCCAAAGTGATACTAATTTGCGGTTCATATCTAACCCTCGGCACTGTTGTCTGAGTTTCCATGATTTAATTATTTTGATAAAAATCTCCATTGATTGAAAATAAAACTTCACTTGCTTTTTCGAATACTTCCTGAGTTTTTGATCGGTATAAACGCTATATATATTTATTTTCCCAATATCGTGCTTGCAAAATAACAACGATATTATACTAAACTATTTTCACAATTTTTCTACTCATTTACTTCTGTTCAAATTAGTCTTTTTTTTTCCACTGACACTTATTTGTAAAAATAAAAATAAAATATTCATTAAAAAAAAATTTCAAATTAAATTTTTGTTTGACACTTTTTTTCTGTGGAAAATATCATATATGCGTTAATGTACTTCCTCAATTATTACCCCACACCTGACACCAATTGTTTTGCCCTGACTACGGGGTGTTGTGAATTAACCCACCACACCTGTAATACCAGACATTATTCGTTAGGTTGGAAAAACAGTATTAAGAGCAATCGACTGTCTGAAGAGGGTCGATACTGAAACTAGGTCTGGAGCGGCTCAGATCTGAGTTCATTTCTCTTAAATACCGGAACATGGGCTGTTTATTCAGGAAGTACCACCGTTAAGAAAGATTCGAACCAAACAATGATTTAATAAAATAATAATGCACTCATAAAAGTTAAGAATGTATATATATATTTAATAAAAACTGACACAATTCTATCCATCGTCTATGGACGTATGATAGGCAACAATATTCGTACAATGAAAACGAAAGTAGCGTATTGGCAGATAATTCTGCAGTTGGCTACACAATAGAACTAATTTTACTAGAAGAACAATCTTGAAATCAATTGCTACAAACAGCTAACAATAATTCTCTTTTTGAGATCTTTGTAATCTTGAAACTATTGAGATACTTTATAGTCACATACACATTTGGGAAAGGTTGAGTTTTGCCATAAACATAAATACAGAAAAACAAACATGAGACTCACCCTGTTTAACACTTATTCACTGGAGTAGTTTTAAACGGCAATTAGATTTGAATTTATTATTACTGCGTTTTCTTCCGCGTCAATCGGTTAGTCTAATTAATTCGCCCGGTATATTCGTATACAGATAAGGTTTTTCTAAGTGATCGTGAACAATTGAAATTGCGGAACTCGTTGTATTATCTCTGTTTTGGAAGCTTTGACAATTTGTGGAAACTATACTGTTCACTCGTGTTTTACTAGGAGCTCAATACTTGATTTGAATCGGCTGAGTTTCTATGTTTGCTGAAGTTAACTACACTGATTGGGAAACTCTCATTATTTTTGTAAGATACTGTAATTCGACTGACTTTTATACCGCACTTTTGAGAATGACATGTTCTCCGAAATATTTTCGTCTAATATAAGTGATTACTGAATGAGATACTGCTTTGAACTAACTTGCATTCTAACCTTACTTTGAGGTTATATGTTCTTTGTTTCACTGGAGAACAACGAATAGAATTTGAATGAATATTGTTGACATGAAACTCACGCTTTTATAAGATCATCCACACGGGAGCTAGTAGGCGGGGCTTAGGTTGTTGTGGGTCGTAAAACTGATAAAGACTTGTTTTGCTGGATATATTTATGAATTTCAGGAGTGTCAATTCCCGGTGATTTATGAATTGTTTACCTCCAGTAATGATGCGGGGTGGTGATACATCGCGTTATCTCGTCTTTTAACTGCTCTGTGTTTATCGACTTTGGACGTGTCAAATTTACGACGGTGTTTTGGTAATTATTTAAACTGACTTCCTTATCTCGCTGTGACTGTAACGGGTAGCAATCAATAAACTTTGTTTTGCTCTCCTAGATGAGTCATTTAAGCATTCGGTATACAATGGTTACGTCTTGGTAATTATCTTTAAATGCATTTCTG
The DNA here is from genome assembly GCA_018342105.1 of Gonioctena quinquepunctata. Classification (NCBI taxonomy): domain Eukaryota; kingdom Metazoa; phylum Arthropoda; class Insecta; order Coleoptera; family Chrysomelidae; genus Gonioctena; species Gonioctena quinquepunctata. Next base: position 505,568 of record JAFIRS010000654.1, read on the forward strand.
TAATTACATGGCATAACAAAACCTTTTTCAATATTTTGCCCTATTGAAAAAAGATTTCGGCCCACTTCAGGAACATACCACACATTTGTTAAATGGTTTCGTTGCCACTGGCCGTTTATATTCATCTCTACGTTGATGATTCCACTTCTGTATGCATAAATTAAATCTTTGTTGCCCACTTGCACAGACTTCGGTGTAACAAACGCCTGGTAAGTAACGAAATAATGTTTGTTACTCGTCATATGAGCTGACGCACCAGAATCTGCTAGCCACAACTCCTTCTCGCTGATATTTTCGGAAAAACAAATAAAAGCATCTCCAGTGTGTTTTTCTTTCTTCTGAAAATTTGTAGGTAATGTGGATTGGTGGATATCATCTCGTTTCGTTGGACAATTTTTCGCGAAATGTCCAACCTTATGACATTTGAAACATTTCTTTTCGAATCTTGTAATAACTCCCTTTTTTATGCTGCGTTTAGCAAACAGAGCTACGGAATTATCTTGTTTTGTTGGTAATCGCATTTCAATCAACCGAAGACGTTCCATCAATTTATTGACTGTTCTGTCTTCAACTGAACTGATTCCCACACACCTTGAACTCGAAATATTCAGGGGCAAAGTTGACATAATTCGACTCATCAAAAGTAGATCAGGTAATACGGTCCCTATTAGCCTATTCATTTTCATCATTCAACTCACGAAAATTCCGCTGTAATTTTCCAATGTGAGTTGCAATATCTTCTTGTGGTGTTTTTCAATAGTGAAAACTGTTCCATCAACCGATCTACGCGTTGACCAGAACTTTGTTCGTAGATTGAAGTTAGCTTGTCCCAAGTAGCTTTGGCTGTATCACATGTTGCAGTCACCTCAACATTTGCATCATTGAGACTGCTTACCAAAATTAATTGCGCTAATGCATCGCCTTTCTGGAAAACTTTTACAGAAGCTTCATGCGCGGCTTTATCTGCTGCTAAAGCACCTTCTGGTAAAGGAATAGGTGCAGTGTTCTCCCCTGTAACTATCCCTTGCACATCATGATGACGAACTAACAAACTAATCTGCCTTTTCCACCTCGCCCAATTTGCAGAGCCGTCGAGTTTTTCGACTTGTGTCTTGAATTCCATTTTATCTTTCACCAACACACTCTGTTCAATTATGAACGAACTGGGCCCATAACCTTTTAGACTTTGTATAGAACAGAATACAAAATATTATGGTTTAAATAAAACTTTTGTGACAGTGATTCAAGACTAATTATTTTATTGACAAGTAAACAAAACATAACATTCATAATACATTCCAGCTATTTTGATATTTCAACAGGAATATATAGTTATAATTAATTTCTGATATCTATTTTTAAATTTGTATGTATGTATCTAGTTTTAAATCACTACTCTCATATAGATGTACGCACCTCTACCAACCTTTCATTTACTTCTCTTGCTATTCATAATATTGATTACCAACTCTCTTCTTCTTCTTTTCTTTCCTCTTTAATTTTCTTGTTTTTTTTACTTCTGAATTGTATAGATTAGTTTATCCTCATAGTTGATATTGATATTAATATGTAAATCATTCATCATATCCATACATTTGTATCTTGTAATAATAATAATGATAAAATCAATTACTTCCTTTGTTATTTACAAGATTGTTTACTAATTCTATTAGTTATTAGATTAGATTATCTTTATAGTGTAAACATGTAATTAGACTACGAATGTCTGTTTGTTTCTAAGCCAAATAAATAAATAAATACCTCGGTCTCACGATTAAGAAACCTTTTCAGCAGACATCAGTAGCAATCAGCAAATGTTTCATGATTCATTCTTGGATGAGGATCTGCGGTATGGCTTCGGATTTGAAAGAAATTTACGTTACGTTGGAATTGTTGAAAATTCCCAATGTAGGACATTTGCTTCGGTAGAAACGTTCAATAAAAAATAAATTAATTCCACATCTGGAAGAGTTTCCTCGAATTCCAAATTTTATGTTTCATACAAAATGGAGAAGCGGAAATCCCAAATTTTCCTTCAAATCACAGTGTACAGGGTCCATAAAAAAACAATTATACAAATGTTCGAACAGATTTAGGCAGACGAAATCTAATTGTTCATCAACCTAAAAGGAATCTTGAGAAAACAAGGATATGTCGTAGATCATTCTCTGGAATGAAAACGAAAAGATCGAAAATTTTAAAAAGTTAATGAGGCCAGTAGAGTAGTGCCCACCTTGGACTCAATTACCAATTATTCTTCCATGTCCAGGGTGATATCAAAAAACGGTTACAATATTTTTGCTTAGATACAAAAAATATAATTACTATTAACTTTTGTGCCGTTTCTTATTATGGTCGGCATTTTCGATCAAAGCGCAAATCCTATTATGTTATATGTATTATGTATAATATCGATGCTCAGGCAAATATTGCAATCAGATGTTCTGATACAGATGTTGCAGCGGCAATGCTGGGTAATATGCATCATTTGAAAAATGATAATGTTTGTAAACTTACAGGCACCGAAAACAAGCAAACATATGTTGATTCAACCAAGATCCATGAGCACTTGGGACCGTCTTTGTGTAGAAGCTTACCAGGATTTCACGCTATGACAGGATGTGATTACAAACCTGCTTCTTCTAGAGAGGAAAACAAATACCTTTAAAAATATAAAAAAACATCCCGAGTATCAGCAAGCGTTTCTCTAATTCGACGAGCTGGAATTATTCGATGATGAAGACCCGGATAAAAATTATTCGATACAATACAAACATTGTATACAATGTTGCGGGAATACATACAGTGCGCGGCTAAATTATGGAAGAAATTCGATATTTCGCAAGCAATTAACTTTTGACAAAAATCCTGAAAGAAGTCGATTTTTGTTTTTAAATGCCGTTTTGTGAATGAATATTCTAAAGAGGTTATGTCACTGGTTTTGACGTGGTGACGTAATCGGTAATTTTTTTAAATTGAAATAGATGTGTTGTAATACTTTCAATACTGCATTCAATGATAATAACTAATTTGATGTGTTTATACATGGTGAATAAAAATTAATATTTTATTTCAGTAAGAGAATAACTTTATATCCAACAGAATACAACATTTAAATAAAATATTAATTTTTGTTCACCCTGTATAAACAAATCAAAGTATTTATTATCATTGAATGCAGTATTGAAATACCTTTCAGATGAAGTATGAGAGAATAACTTTATATCCAACAAAATATAACATTTAAATGAAATAATAATTTTTGTTCACCCTGTATTAACAAATCTAATTATTTATTACATTGAATTCAGTATTGAAAGACCTTTCAGATGAAGTATCACAAGAAGTCCATTTCACTTTAAAAAAATTACCGATTACGTCACCACGTCAAAACCAGTGACATAACCTCTTTAGAATATACATGAAAAAATCGGCCTCTTTCAGGATTTTTGCCAAAAGTACATTGCTTGCGAAATATCGAATTTGTTCTATAATTTGCCGCGCACTGTACATAGTTTCCGATGTAACTGAAGAATTCAACCGTATAAGAGTGAGAATCTTTGACGCAAGTAATCTACCACCTTGCAAAAGTGTACTACTACAGCAATTCCGTAAAGCAAATTATATTGCGAGTATCTGGAGTAATGCTCATACGAAATATCCAAGCACTTTCATTCCTGAGAGTAATGGGTGGATATTAGAAGAAAACGAGTATAATTTTAACTGGTTCGATGGTCAATTGCTGAGTTTTGTCAGCGAATACTTTCAAAATGAATTAGGTATTTTACTTTAACTTCAAATTATTTTCATGTATTTGCAGCTATTCGCAACCTAATTATTTTTTTTACAGAGGAATTAAATAATGATGACGATGATGGTGATGATGAATTGGTTATTCAGTTCGAACATGGGTCTGATGAGGAAGAAGAGAACGTCGACAATGATGGCAACGAAGATTAATAGTCAATAATATAATAATTAATAAATAATATGTTTGTAATAATAATAAACCAAAATTTAATAGAACATCAAATTCAAACTTTTATTTCGCCAAATTTTAATTTTATAATAAAGCATTAAAATATAATTGGATTATTATAAAAAAATCCATTAAGACCAATAAACATCATGAAGCTGTCTTATAAAGCCATCTAATGCTCTCACTCGCACTCATGCACATGAATAATACCCTCAATGTCTGAGGGATGTTGGGCACTTCGGATTGGTCTGGCTACCTAATTTTTTTACGAACTCTGCAGCGTCTGGCGGTAAGGCACACGAAAAGTGTCTGGCAATTATGAATATTGGTTTTTAACAATATTCTATAAGCCATACAGGCCGTATGTCGTACCACTATTGGCATCTCGAAAATGGTAAAAGATTCGAAATTGGTTAATTAAATCAGATATCAAGGTCCGAACAATGAAAATTCCAAAATTCATTTCAAGATTAAACAATATAAAAATAATGAAGAACAACAATTGATATCTTACACATTTTTTCAGTCATCGCTGTTGTATAGCCATGCATACTCGTCTTATTGAATCTTTCAACTCTTCCACATTCTCAAAAGTTGGGCTGAACACTTTGTCTTTGATGAAAACCATATATCAAATAATCAAGAAGATTGAGGTCGGATGAACGCGGTGGTCATTTAATAGGCCTGTTATTTCCATCTTTCTGGCATGGTCCTATCGAGAATTTTTTTATAAATTCGTGTGCGATGCCGTGATGCTTCGTCGTGTTGGAAATATTCATATTTCCTTAGGACATTTAGAGGCAAATCTTCCAAAAATTCGCCTAGACTCTTCGATAGGAACTCAAGATACAAGTCCCCCGTCAATGGCGTATCAAAAAAGTAGGGACCAAAACACCAACCCAGACAATAATGCTGAACCTCTCTTGAAAATTAGTAGCTCTATGTAAATAGGCATTTTCCTGGCGCCAGTGATAATGAATATTCTTGTTGACCTATCCATTATTTGTAAACCGACTTTCGTCGCACTATAAAATTTTACTACAAATTTCATCATCTTGCCGAAAAAAATGTATGAGTAGCCATGTGCAAAATACTGCCCTTTTATTGTAGTCTCCTAAACGCAAATGCTGTACTTTTTCCTTTTTGTAGGGCTTGAAATTATATTTCTTCAAAATTTTTCTTGTTGATGAATACGACATACCACTATTTAACGCTATTTCTCTGAGATATACTTTCTCATCCTGACAGTTCTTGTATTCCACGAATCCTGATTCAAATTATCATTTTACTATGTATGTGTGAGATGATACTTTAAAAAGCTTACCTAAAACGTCGATTTCATTATCACCACCATTTCCAGTAATAGGGCAACTTATATGTTTTTAATTTAAAATGAACCATGCTCTCGTAAACATCTTTCAATGCTTTGAAAAATTCTTGGTATTGGGCTGACGACGTTCAGGATACATTTATTGATACATAGCCAGAGATCTGATGCTATTTTTCAAACACCTCGAATACACAACATATCCACTCTCTCATCATTAAAAAACTCCATAATTTTTGGTTCAACGTGTAAATAATTCACCCTCCAGATTTGGATTCATTAATTTGTAATTTGACATTCACTTTATTTTATTCCGCGGCTCACTACATACTCCATGAAGTTTAAAACTTTCCGTTTCCATTTGATATAGGTTCGTTGGGAATAGGTATAGGACTCAAAGTCAGATAAAACAATTGCCTATTTCCGAAGAATGGACACATACGAAAAATGTTTCTCGACTCTTTGACATAAAAAATGCTGTAAGTAAACGTAGCAATTGTTGTTCCTTGTTATTCCTCTGCTTTTTCATTTTCATCATATTGGATTTGATCTCGATTTGATTCCAAGTTTGAGTATTCATTCAAGGTAGATTTATTTTAAATTTTTTCTCGCAACTTAACAAAAAAAAGTTTTCAAATACGAACAAAAATAAAATCAGGCCTGTACTGAATGGGAGGATTCTTATAGTTCGGACCTTGATTGTGGAATTTATGGGTAGAAATGTAGAAAAAAATATCAGATAAGATACATACCTGAACAAGGTAAGATAAGGATTACTTAAATTCAGTGAAAAAATACAAATCCGTATTCGAAATAATAGAGTTGAGGGTGCCCCCCGCGAAAGTCTTGGATGTCACTAGTCAAGTCAAATATTTTGAGATTACAGCTTTGATTTGCAACTTGCTGATCGACTGATATGAAGCGTGGTATTTGCCAGGAAAGTAGTTGTTTCGCTTGTGGTCTACCAATTGTTTCAATTTATATTGAATTCGTTGTGAAGAAGACTTCAAAGTTCCTTAGTTTATTACACTTCACATGGCTTTCTTGTTTGTTTGCTGATTGTGAATGTTCACATCAGTCTTCGTGAAGATTACGAATCATAATTTTCAATGGGAAACATATATTTTCGGTAAAATTTTAGAACGCTTCACTTCGCGACTGGTGCTGGGGGTTTCCAAGTTAGGTGATTACTACTCGTACTCGTCATATTTTTGGTCGCTCCTTGACATATTTTCTCCAATAACGGATTATTCAAAACCCAACCTTCCCAATTATGTTCTGGTTAATTTTTTCAAATTATATGCAATAGCTTTCGATGAAAATACACTCATTAACATAACAATTTCATAGCTCTGTCGATTGGCCTACGATTTGTATTATGAAATAGTCTTGAAAACTTTTCGTTGTAAATTTGCGACCTCGCCCACGCATACCTAATCAATCAAATTTTTATCCTGGCAGTAGTCGTGCAGTTGTCATGTCTCTCTTTCCTCGTATAATGAACAGTGATTATTTTGTAATTGATGACCTAGTTCTAGTTATAATTATCTCTCAAATATGCATTCAGAGCAAATACCAGTGACCGTACATTCGGACTATGGTAATTAATCGCATATTGTTCTATTATATCTTGCCATAATCATACTAGTTCATTATTCCGCATTTATTACAATGATTATCACACTACGCAATAGACCAATCAGCTCTATTGATTCTGTGACAAAAATAGTACCAGGAAACTGTCTGTGCCATCATACGAAAGACGATCCGTAATTATATCCTGTTATATTTCGTACTCGCAACTATCACTGCTTAATTCGTTATGAACATTTAAGACAAAAAAATAGTTTTTTTCGTTTTTTGCTTGTAACATGAAAACTAGTGAAGCAATCTCGATGCTCTTAATGGACAAAAATGAGCCCTAGCACGACTCGATCGGATTCTTGGTAACGGAGAAAAACCGAACAAACCGAAAAAATCATCGTTTTTTCTTAAAATCCATAACACTGGTTTTCAAAGTTGTAGCGCAGGTTCTCCGCGACATAGTAGTGATTGATATGAACTTCACTAGTCTACTCGACAAGTTGAAAATGGTCTAAAATAGAGATACTGCTCTTAAAATTATGTGTGATAGCTCATTGGATCCGGAATAACGCCTAGAAAAATGTGCCAAAAGCGTGTATTAGCACATAAAAAATTGCAAAACAACTGAAGATGAACTGAAGATGAAAAAAAAATGGCATTTCGTTTTATGCCAATATTTCATAAACTATTGATATTTAAGAAATTTCAAAAAAAGATTCTGAAAGAGGAGGAAATTTCCAATAAAAAACTTCCAGCTCTCGGTACTCTATCTCCATTATTTATAATTTTAATTTAACGCTGAAAATGGGTCTCCGAGCGACATTTTTAGGTTGCGCGCGCGGCGTCAAAAGCGAGTACGACACATTAATTAATTTATTTAAGGTATTAAATATTTTTTAAATTTGAAAACATTATGGTGTATTCGGAACACTATAAATAATTTATTCCCTGTGGGAATTTTACTTAAAGTTGATTTTTCAACAAGTTAAACGATTGTTGACTAACAAAATTTTCTCGAACTTCTGTCTTAATTGTAAATGAAAATTTTTTTTTAAATAATTGTAAAAATTTTCTCGCTTCGTAGAGCCCTTCTTATATATATACCTAACAAGATCACGCCATGAAAGTAAAAAAAATATTAATACTTTGTTTATAATAATTTTTGTACTTGAACAAAAACAAAAAAATCCAAGTAATGTTTTTAAAAATTTTTTTTTTCTTAATCATTATATTAACGTTTTTTCATTAATACAAGATATGAATTGATTTAAAAAAAAAAATTTTCCATTTTTTGATAATTTTTTTATAAACAAATTGATTGTTTTAGAATTTTTGAAAAATATTTTCTCACAACTTCATTATATTAATAATATTATGATTTTTGAAAAAACCTTAAAACAATTTTTAATTTTAATAAAAATTGGGAATTTTTATTTTCTATACTTTGTTATATATGGTTGTTTTTGTAAATTTTTGAAGTTTCAGAAAAAAAATCTAACAAAATTAAAAATTTGTTTATAACAAATTGGTAAGTTAATAAACAATGGAATTGTTGATAAAAATTTTTTTTTTGTGACTTTATAGAGGACTGTCAATTATGATTTCTAGGAGAAAAATAACTTCTTAACTAATTATTTAAACAATAGAAATATAAAAAAAACCATTATAAACAATTAAAAATTGTTATTAAGGAAATTTTCAACAACATTACTTGGATTTTTTAGTTTTTGTTCAAGTTCAAAAATTATTATAAACAAAGTATGGATTTTTTTCTAACTTTTATGGCGTGATCTTGTTAAGTATGTATATAAGAAAGGCTCTACGAAGCGAGAACTTTTTACGTTTTTTCATTTACAATTGAGACAGAAGTTCGAGAAAATTTTGTTAGTTAACAATCGTTTAACTTGTTGAAAAATTAACTTTAAGTAAAATTTCCCACGGCAATAGAATATTTATAGTGTTCCGAATACACCATGATTTTTTCAAAATGAAAAAAATAAAATAAATACCTTAAATAAATTAATTAATGTGTCGTACTCGCTTTTGACGCCGCGCGCGCAACCTAAAAATGTCGCTCGGAGACCCATTTTCAGCGTTGAATTAAAATTATAAATAATGGAGATAGAGTTCCGGGAGCGGGGGTTTTTTATTGGAAATTTCCTTCTCTTTCAGAATTTTTTGAAATTTCTCAAATATTAATAGTTTATGAAATATTGGCAAAAAACGAAATGCCATTTCATCTTCAATTGTTTATAACTTTTGCAATTTTTTATGTGCTAATACACGCTTTTGGCACATTCTTCTAGGCGTTATTCCACATCCAATGAGCTATCACACATAATTTTAAGAGCAGTATCTCTATTTTAGACCATTTTCAACTTGTCGAGTAGACTACACTTGTAGACAACTCAGGCGCTGTCGGTTCATTATTTTTGCATAATTGCAGTTTGAAGTTTTCAATGCACCGTTTTGGAGCAAGCCTGGATGCGTCATAAGTGGTCCTATTTTAATTTTGCGAAAATATATTGCAAGTAGAAATATAGTACTACAAAACGTCTATTCTCATTTTGACCGATAACGGGCGAGCGTGTGAAAGCGGCTGAGTAGTGGGGTAGGGCAGCAGACGCGGGAAAGCGTATATATAGTAATACAAGCGCGCTGCTCGCAAGTTATGAATCTGCTGCTCTACCCCCACTACTCGCTTTCACACGCCCGTTTCCGTCATGTTTGCAAGTATTTCTCACCTATTTCGCAGCATTTTAACGGAACATGAGAATATGGTTTTGTAGTACTATACTTCTATTTGCAATATGTTTTTGAAAAATTGTAATCGGACTACCTATGACGCATCCAGGATTGCGCCCGTAAAGTGTATTGAAAATTTTAAATTGCAGTTATGCAAAAACTAATAATCCGATATCGCCTGAATTTTTTTCACATGAAGTAAATATCAAACACTACTATGTTGCATGCGCTACAATTCAAAAAATGATGGTGTTATGTTATGTTTAAAAAAACGCTTATTTTTTTCGTTTTTTCCGGTTTTTATCCGTTACTAATGAAACGATCGAGTCGTACCAGGTTTTCATGTTACAAGCGAAAAACGAAGAAAAAAAAACACGTTTTTTTTTCTCCTAAATGTTCATAACAAATTAAGCAATGGTAGTTGTGAGTAGGAAACATAACAGGAAATAACTACTGATCGTCTGATGGTACAATCGGTTTTCTGGTACTATTTTCGTCACTCTAATGATTGGCTTATAATCCCGCAAGGAAATGAAGAAAATTCCGTTTATTTATTTATTCAAAATTTGGTATAAACAGGTAAAAAACTAAACAAACATTCACTGATAGTACTAGTTACAGTAATACTTGGTGTCTAATAGGTGCACTGAGAACAAAAATCAGCTGTGGGACACCACAGAACTTGACCAGCACGAGCCTCGTGAGAATGGAGTTATTTTGAAATAAAACATTGATAAAACATTTTTAGGGCTGTACGAAGTCAATTTGATCGGTCAATTTGCCAGTTAATTTACCGGTTAATTTACCGGATATTTGACTCCAGTCAATTGAGCGATCCTGCACCAAACGCGGGACGTCCTAGTCAAAGCCCGGGTGAGCGGCCGTATCGGATGGTAACGCCCGGGAGACAAATTGAACATTCGTAGCGCCAGACTGGTAGAATGGCAAAGTTTTGAACTTTGCCATTTTTTGGGAACGAAGTTCCTTTACGCGGCTTGTGGTAGGTGTTGAAAATGTAACGCAAGAAAAAAGCGTTATGCCCCCTCCATGCGACTTTCTCCCACTCTCAGTATTTTTCTATTATTACGAGTATGTGTAACAACTACACATGGTCCTGTCAGAATTAAATGTCAACGCATTCAATTCCTATATAGGGAAATAGGAAATGCAAAATTGATGGAATAAGGAATTTTGAACTCACTACATACAGTGATTTGATATTTGAATTCAAATTTACCTGTTTCAGCATGTTAGAATGCCTTAGTTTTTCAAGTAAGACAATGAATAATTTAATTTTGTAGTTGGTGGAGCTTCAATGTGCTCCGCTAATATCGTGAAATTCAGTAGTTTATAAACCCAAAAAATGTTGAAATAGCGAATTATAAACTCCTTCCTTGATTTAAAAACAATAAAACACTGTGCTGAAAGTGATCTAAATGCCTAAAAGGGTAAAAATGGTGTTTCTAACACGATATCTGGCCAATGGAAAACTGCAGGCAATTGTGACCCTTAATAACCGCCGAATACAGGAATTTCGACTGTATTGGTTCGCCAGAGTGAAAAAGTGAGGTTAGGATTTTAAAACCCACGAAAGTGAAAACAATTTCGCTTACAAAAAGTGAAAGGACACAAACAACCACAGCTGAATTGCTGGAAAAGTTCAATAAATGACCTCCCAATGGAAGATGGAGGTGCAGATCCAACAAAAGCGTGGATAAATTGAAAACAAAAAGCCACAATGGACCACCTAGTGACAAAAACCGTGAAAAAGACATTATTTACCAAACCAAACCACCGAAACTGATAAAAACAGTGTGTTGGCAAAACTCACATCGGAAAACAGCGAAAGGAAAGAGGGGTGAGGAAAAGATGCTAAAAAACCTCTGTCCAGTAGAAAAATTTTGTTCACCACATTTTCTGAACAACTTTGACGAAAGTGAAGTAAAATCCAAACATATTCAAATTGAGAAAATAATGCAGAAAAAAAGGCGAGTCCAACACATCAAAATATGGGTGATATGGGGGATGATAAAAGGAGTAAAGGAACTTCGTTCCTGACGGAGGTCCCCCGACCGCACACGTTTTTTATTTTTGTCAGATGTCAGTTGGAGAAATAATTTCACTGTTCTGGATACAGTTTTTCAAGGGTTTTCAAATGACATTTCGCAAGTCATGTTGAAAATTTATGGAGCAGTTGCTGGAATTCCAGACTAATTCCCGATGACCCATTGATGGTCTCACTTTGTACCATATGGGTGTAGATTATTTTCAAATATTGCATTAAAAAATTATTAAAATGTCAATTTTTTTAAATGGCACTTAGTATTTTTTTGACACCATTCGAAAGAAAATTGAATTTTAGTGCGAGTTACTTGAGCGTTCCCTATACCAAATTTCAACTTCTATCGAGTTATTCAATTAAAATAATTGCGTTATCTTGCCAAGAGATTATTTGTTTTTTCAAGTATGCCATGGAAACAAGAAACAATTTAATAATTTATCAAAAATATGAATTCCTATTCTATTGCACAAGACAAATTATTATTAACGAACAAAAACAATGTTGACATAACTCTCACATAAATTTTCGATATGACCAACATTTTTGTTAAAACAATCTACTTTCAATAGATTGCGTTACATCTCTGATTTCTCAAATCATCTATATTGCAAACTGATGGAGAATATACCAAATTTTTTAATACACCCCAAATATGAAAAGTTTAAAGAGGTGAGATCTGGAGATCTTGCAGGACAGAGAAATGGTCCTCGATTTCCCTACCAACGGATATGTCAATTTTGTTCTTGTATTGTGCGGTGGTGTCACCTTAAACTGGTACCATAAACGTGCAGCTCTAGTCAGTGGAACATTTTCAAGAAATGTTCCTATCACGTTTTGGAGAATTTCTAAGTATCTTTCACTATTGAAATTTCCATTACCAAACAAAACACATTTATTCGATATTGTACTTGATTTTCAATTTCGAGCACCATACGTGAAGCCCATAAATGCCGATTTCGCCTATTGGAAACTCCTTGCTGACAAAACTTTGCCTCATGAGGCTAAGTTATGTTTTATAAGATCGATCTTGTATTTTGAGTAATAAATCCTCGCAAATGTCACATGTGTGTAATTTTTGGCAGTGTTATGAATGAAAAACTCATGCTAGATAATTGTATCGCATAAATTATAAATAAATTTTTCCTCAAGCAAATTGCACTCAGTAAAATTTCCAGGCAATATTCTTTCTCGAAAATTTGAAAAATTTATGAGCGACTATTTTCCTCATTATTTTTGAGCCAATCAAATGTCCGAAATTTCAAACAGAGAATCAATCAGATCAGTTTTATAGTGAAAAAACGTCTTCTCGCTGTTTGATACTGATAAAACCACAGTCTATTCGATATTGTTTCGCGATAAAACGCATACTGTCAAAGTTATATGCCTACACAATTATTTGGTATGAAGTAATTCAAAGATATAGGTCGTCTTGGGTTCACTTTATACTTACGAGATGATAATATCATTCAACGATACCTTTTTTTCTCTTTGGTTAAACAAAGAGTCTTCCGAGGAGTCTTCATATGCCACCAACATAAACTTTCTGCTTTGAGAATATAACGATCCACTTATGATTACGGCTATTTTACGAATTCATGGAGGTTGAACACATTGCACTCAATGAAGAGAACATTTCACATATCCGTATCAACAACCAATATTTCGAATAATCATACATCAACTATCACTGAAAGCGCGGAGCGAAATCTTAAAACTCTTTGCTCATTCCACAAACTTAGTTTAATTTGAGATTTTAAAAGAAAGCGACTCCGAAGTTACCTGGGATACATTGTTTCCTAAATGCTACACAAACGAACAAACTGCAATGTTGCATTTATCAGAGTTTAAAAGAAAAAGACTCGTAAGTTATGTCAGATGAAGAAAGATGGATTGTTTTCTAATTGCCAGACAAACGAACGAACCTTATAACTGAATGCAGGGACAGATGGAACTAATACCGTCTCGCTCTTATTCTCGTTACTCTACATTTAACATTTCTTTCTAATCATTATGATTGGATGAATCTGTAAAACGATTCCTTCGATTTTGAAACGAGAATTGTTGCAACTTTCCACGTTGAAAATTCGAACATAACATGAATTCTGGTAGTTTGATTCAGTTTTAAATGTGGTTCGGGAAATATTTTCATCAAATATCATTCGTGCTAGAGGATTTTATCGCAATTTCTTTTAATATTCCCTCGAGAATTTTGCCTCTAGGAAATTTAACATTTTGCGGACTTATTATCAAAGATTAAACCACTCAAGCTTCGTTTTCGTGGTTTAATCAGATTATAAAACCGCAAATCGCACTCGGTGAAATTGCCAGGCAAAATGCTTTCACGAAAATAAAAAAATAAGAATTAACGATAAAACCCCTAGCACTTATGATATTACCCTAGATAATTTTTTGGCATTTCTAGAAACCAGTGAAAACGTTCAATTCAAATCATTCATGTACGTTTTGACCAATCAAAACATTATTATAGTGAGAATAATCTACCTAGAAAATGGCCACGTGAATAATTTGAAGTATTTTGTTTTCATTCTTTGACAACCTATATTTTTAATTTGACATCTGTCATCAATTCGCATGAAAAGTGAGAAATGAATCAAGACCGGTTTAGTTCATAACATCATTTTGCGAGGAAATGTGTTTGTGATCGTAAATTTAAAAAAATAATCTATTGGATACCACACGAAAGTTCGATAAAGTAGAAAATAATTCTCCAGATTTCTTTCTCAAACTTGTTGCCATTTGGCAATAGCCACTCGAGCCCGTCGGGCTCTCGTGTCTATTGCCTGGCAACAAGTTTTCGAAAATCTGTCTGAATTATTTTCATTTTATTCTCACTCTCTTGTGGTATTACAACTGATAATATCCCTGGAACTCATGATATTACCCTCGATAATATTTCAAAACAGGTTTCCTTACAAAAGGTACCAGACACAAAGGTAGTTGTCATGCTACAAACCATGTCAAAAATTAGGCTCGTTGGTAGCGGGACGCGATACATGTGCAAACGCTGTATTAGAGGGATCTTTTTTAAGGGAACTGTACACTCAGAAACGAAACTAGCATGCGTGATACAGCAAATAAGCCATGACTGGACTGTTGGCAACGTCGCAATCCAACGATCGCTCGCATTTAGTTGTTCAAGATACTCTTATGAACAAGCAGTCAAAGCTATGGATCGATTTTGCGCAAAAAATGGTAGGTTTACTAAAGCAAAAGTTGAGAAAAGGAAAAAAAATCTGAATATTCGAGGCTCGAAATACGAACAAAAAACAGTCTAATGAAAATGATATGTATGAAGGAAATCGCATTGTTGATCTCAAAGAATTCGGGAAAATTTTGAAGTGTCTGAACTGCCACCAAGTTTTGAGTTTGGAGAATGTGTTGAAAGAGAAACATTTAGGACTTGCATCAATTTTAAGTATCCGTTGTGATAAGTGCGAAATCCACGAAGCGATGTATGATGTACAAATTTTGCAGAAATTAGTTCGTTTCATTGGTAAAGAGTCAGAATTATCAACATGCATGAAATCATATAAATAATGTATTTCGGAGCGACTTGAGAACGAAAGAATATCTTGTAATTTCCTAATGTAAGTGCCTTAAAAAATGTTATATCACGGAATTGCTTGAAAAAAATTGCGCAACAAAATATAACATACGACTTTCTGAAACAAATGTATCTAACTAAAAAATTGGAGAATGGAAAACCTAAGAGTTACCTACTAAAAATAGGAAAGCATTAACTAAAATCATTAAAGATTTAAAAATAAATGTTTAGTCAATTATCAAATTATTATGTGATTATTTAGTATGATAGTTAAAAATAAATGATATTACATTCATTTTTGTTTATATTTTTGTAGATTTATACATTATATTTTATTAGGCTGTTAGAAAATTGAATCATTGTTGTTTATTTTGTTTAAAAATATTCGAATTATGTTACACAAATGTATAAATAAAATTAAGCTTATACACTGTTGTTTGCCGTAACTCGCTAAAGCTACATTTTTTTTTTTTATTTGTGCCCCTTTTTACCCATTTAAAGCACGCCTCAGCGTGTTTAAATCGCGTTTTTTAAAGGTAACCATGACAACATCAACAAATCGAGAAACGTGAAGTCTAAATGACAAATTTTTGATTATTGATCTGACAGGAGTACCTTGTAACGTTAAATAAAATATTACTCACAATTTGTTCATTTATATGTGCTCCTCCATCCATTTGATGAACTTTTCATATTCTTTTTTATATATATCACTGGATTTTCGCGGTCTTAACCGCGATTCTGCCTCACAATTCAAAAAATCGATATTAGAATAATTCATTTTTGAGCTCTGGTGACAACAAATATTGATCTTTGGTAACAAATTGCAAATGAATGTTTTTCTCATTTCCATGACAACGAAAGGTATACTGATGTCACATCACGAATTCAACCTTCTTGCATTATTAGTTCTTATTTCTATTCTTTGTAGTAATAATACCAGTATATATGATTTCAAAGTGCACCAATAAAAAAAAAATAACGTAAAGTATTCGTGGATAACTGGTCTTAAAAACACTTGCTCTATTTCAAGCACTCCGGCAGCGCCGTCGTGCTCGAAAAATCGCGCGTGTTTTAAAGCCCTTTTTATCCACTTATACTTTAATATACTAATATCTATTCTTATTGTTATATGTGTAAAATGCATAAGTATATATTAACGCAATTATTCACAATTATTATTAATAAGTATGTGCATTCCAAAATACAGTTCAATTCAAAACAGCAAGACCCTCGCGCTCTCGCTTATTTGAATCACGAGTGCTCGCTTGAGGCGTTGCCACGATTCTCAGCCTTCCCCCTCTTGCACTTCCCATACGCAATAATTTAGAAACTTCTTATGGCAATAACTAAATAACTGTATGGCTGCGCGGGTTTAATTTTTTCTATAAAATTTGTTACTTACCTTTTAATAATATACTAGTTTTTCAAAAAGATCTGAATGGGTTTTTTTTAGTTATGCCTTAAAATGTGGTGTCCGCGGTAGCTCACTATAGGGATTACGTGTTAAACGTTGCATCTTTGAAGCCTTATATATCGCTTTCGGTGAGGCAAATCATTCCAAAAATGTAATATAATACAGGTAACAATGTTAACTAAAAGTGGTACAAATATAAACGCAATCTGATTGGACGTAGATTTCACGACAACTACCTTAAAAGGATATTTTTTTAGACATGATGAGTCATATTCTGTTACTTCTGGTTCGATTCGAAACTGAATATACCAATCGTAGAAAAAAAATCGAGGAAAATGTGACCAGAAGTGGATCATGTACGGATTATGAAAATAGACAATGTTAAAAAGACGGAGGTTCTCGCAAGCTCCTGAACACTAATAATTATTATATTGGACGTGATTAATCTCAGACGGTCTACTCCCTATAGTAATAATTAGTAAATTTGACATATTATTAGAAAACGTATCGAAGGACTATAATTTATACCTCCATAGACCAAATTCATTGACATGGGCGTTGAAGGCTATTAACGTATGATTTACGTACCTCTCAACTAATTTCTTACTTCAGAAATACAAATTCTGAAAGTATATTCTACAAAACCATAATTAATTGTATAATTACCGAAGAGACCTGTTATTTCTCATCTTCTAATAATATTTTTTTATTTTATAACGAGTTAAGAGCCGAATTTATCGATTATAAATGAAGATAATAAAACTCAAGAAATTAAAATTATGGCCCGGTCGTTTAATTATCAACTAACTTTGTGAGCATTTAGTTTTCATAGATCGAATCGAATGTTATTTAGATGTGAGATAAGATACCGCAGATGCGTAACGTAAATCGAATTTCGAACACCAAAATTCATAGATTTATAAGCTTGATCCTATTTCTTGGAGCTCTGTTTAGAATAATATCTGTGGTGGTTCGATTATGTTCAACTCTTTATAGCCGAATCTGTAAGGGGCCTCCATAAGGATGACGATGGATTAAAAAGGAAATCCTTTGTAAGATATATGTTCTTCTGGCACAGCCACTTTTTACAGACTGTTCTACTTTGAGATTCGAAATTTAACATGAAATAAGTTAGACACCTTACTTTTTGTAGTCACATAGGACTTTGTTTCAAAATGTTGGGTATATACAGATGCAAACTAAACCTGAAATAATGTGAAAAACAGGTCAAATCAATGATGCTGAAAAATCATTAAAACTTTTAAACCTATCAAAACCTATCCAATTATTCAGAATCGGAAACAAAAGTGATTAATTCTAAATGGTTTTTTTTTAATTTCAGTTATTAAATCCGGTTTTCGGGACCGTTAAATCCGAATACATTGTCAAAAAAAGGATTTTTTTCTTGAATATTTTCGTGAATTATACAGGTTTTTTGATATTTTTTGTATATTTATTTCTACATTTTATATTAATGTCATCAGAGGTGTATTGGATTATGCTGTTATGGAGTTCAGTTAGGTCGCTTATTGAGAATTGAGATTTTATTGATATTTCCCTGTAAATATTTGGAGGAATGTGGCTGTATTTATTGATGAAGTCTTCTAGAAGAGTATTTTTTCGTACAAATACAGGAAACTCTCAAACTAACATAACATTTGAAATAACCCTCAACAGGAAACAAAATGGTTTGAATTTTCTATTGAATTTGTCTTAGTTGTCCTCTATTGGTGAAAAATGGCTGCAGTCGTTCACACTGCAAACAATACATGTAGGATAGCAATAAAGACCACTTTTTCTACAACCAGATGCTGGACCACATCCAGTTTTGCAAGAGTAGAAAATTATTTTCAAAATCTTGTCCGGTGCTGCGTCATGCCAATTGGCAATAAGAATATATTTCTTCCATCCCCATACCACTATTGGCAGCCCTCTTGTCATTTCTCTGTGAGTTTTTCCAAATTTTTTTCGAGTACTCGGTGCATCTGAACTCTCTTAGTCAATTTTCTGTAGAATGTGCGGTATCTTGTTGGTGTTCCTGTAACATACAAGAAACATGTTATTACAAGCTTTTTTTACATGTATGATCTTAAATATGAAGAACAGATTCAATGGAAAATGATTCTAAGACAGGAAATAAATTTTGATTAATATAAAAAATTACATTCATAGAATAATTTAACATACAGTGCTTCTCAAAAGTCCCCTCCCCCCCTCTTATTTTTGGAACGATTATACATAAACAAGTGAAATTTGGAAACTGAATATTAAAGGTTGTAAACTTCCCTACTAGTGATGAGAGATGACGAAATCGTCAAAGATGACGTCACAAGGCCATTGTGACCAATAATTTTAAATGGAACCCTACGGCAAGCGACACCTCTTTTAAAAGGCATCGAAAAAACCTATTCAATGATACTAACTTTGTTTGTGTTTATGGCAGTTTTGGCAACTCGCTTTTAAAAAACGCAAAGCTGTGATGAATTAAATCAGTTAATACTAAAATCCCAAATTCAAGCTCCGCCTCTGGATAGTTGTCAAATAAGCTGACGTTTTTGTTAGTCTCCCTAATTCGACGTTTTTGTAATTGTCCAAGTTTTTGTACATTTAATAATTTGTGTATTGTTGATCGAACGTTTAACTGTTTTAGCAGCTTTTGGTACTTTTAATATTTTTGTACATTTTAATAATTTGTTAAACTGTTGTGAGCCGAACGTTTAAGTGCTTCAAGAAGCGAAATGGTACGTGCTTTAGGTGATAAAGTAGCAGCTATCCTAATTCTTGGTGAAACTGGACAAAATATTCATGCATCAGAACGCATTTTTAATGAGAGGTTTCTCGATCGCCCCGTTTCGAGGACTTATTTAAGGGAGCTTCTTCGTAAGTTTGAAACAACGGGTGGTATTAATGATGCGAAACAATCTGGCAGACCACAAATTTCTGATGAAAAAACAATTTGTATACTGGCAGAAGGAATAGTTAATCCTACTTCTTCAACAACTCGCGTTGTATCTACCTGTGAAGTCAGTCGAAGTACAGTACACAGGGTGTTGAAAAAAACAAATTTCATCCATACAAATTAAAAATGGTTCATCAACTCTCCGACGACGACCCAGACCGGAGACTAGAATTTTGTGAAAATATGGAAACTAAAATTAACCAACAGCCAGACTATGTCAAAACAATTTGTTTTAGTGACGAAAGTACTTTCTATTTAAATGGAAATGTAAATACACAGAATGTGGGGTATTGGAGTGACGCAAATCCTCACCTGTTTCGTGAAACACATACCCAATTTCCCCAGAAGGTGAATGTTTGGACAGGTATCCTGGGAAACCACATCGTTGGGCCCCTTTTTTTAAATACTAATTCAACTGGCGAGGTTTATCTGGAGCTGTTGCAAAACGCAATAGAACCGTTAATCCTTGAAATTTTGGAAGATAATCCAGATGAATTTGGCAATTTGGAAATAACATTCCAACAGGATGGTGCTCCTCCACACTATTACGGTGCAGTAAGACGGTATTTGGATGAGGAGTATCGAGTAGATGGATTGGACGACGAGGTTCAACGGAATGGCCAGCTCGATCACCGGATCTCACATCTTTTGATTGTTTTCCGTGGGGGTACCTCAAATCGAAGGTTTACGCCACTGAACCTGACAATATTGACGTTTTAAAACAACGTATTGTTGCAGAATGTGAGGCTGTTTCCGCAGACACATTTGCAAGAGTACGAGAAGAGTTTAAAAATAGGATATTTCACTGTCAGGAAGTGAATGGAGGTCACTTCGAGCAATTTCTTTAAGTAGATACTGATTCTTAAATCTGTAAATAATATCATACTGAATGGAATTTAAATTTTAATGTTTACTAATGAGCCATTAAAACTGCCATAAACACAAACAAAATTAGTATAATTGAATAGGTTTTTTCGATACCTTTTAAAAGAGGTGTCGCTTGCCGTAGGGTTCCATTTAAAATTATTGGTCACAATGGCCTTGTGACGTCATCTTTGACGATTTTGTCATCTATCATAACTAGTAGGGAAGTTTACAACCTTCAATATTCAGTTTCCAAATTTCACTTGTTTATGTATAATCGTTCCAAAAATAAGAGGGGGGGAGGGGACTTTTGAGAAGCACTGTATATTTCATTAGCAAATCATTTTAACGACGAGAGTATATATACTTCCCTATACTTATCCCAGGCGGTTTTCGAGAAATTAATTGATTTCCTTATTTTTGGGCAAAACAGCTTCAATTAAATGTTTATTACTGCGGTATTTGGACTCGTACAAAGCTGAAATTTTGGGTGTAGTTTACCAATGTTCTGTGCATTAGTTATGTCTAAGGGAATTCGTTCTCCATTATACAGGGTCGTTCAAAATTTGTGATTTTTCCGATAAATACAAAAATGGTGAAAAGTATATTTTTTTGAAATTGTTATAGATGGCGCGGAGGGGCACATTAACTTGAAAATTTCAAATGGCATGGGGGTCAAGTGACACAATTCTCTTTTCAACCATCCAGTTCTTTTTTTGAATTTCGTCAATACGTTTTTTTACAATATGTATTTGTAATGTCAAGTATAACAAAATTTAAAATGTATATTGTGAAAAAAATATTTGATGGTTGAAAAGATAATTGAATTATTTTTTCAACGGTGTGCCACTTGACCCCCTATGCTATTTGAAATTTTCAAGTTGATGTGCCCCCCCGCGCCATCTATCGAGCAATCACTATGTCTTCTATTTTAAAGAGTAGTATCGGTGATATCATTCCAAATAGTTTTAGTCCTTTTGTTCTATGTCGAACCGTTCACAAGTTAACAGGGAGGGGGGACTATAAAAAGCCGCACATGCAATTGCGATTCCGTAGAAAAACAATAGTTGAAAAAAAATTGAATAACCTTTTCAACGATGTGCAACTCGACCTCTATGCCTCTCGAAATTATCAGGTTGATGGGCCCCCAGCGCCCTCTGTCGAGTAATTATAATGTATCTTCTCTCAAAAAGTAGGACCGGTAATACCATTCAATATATTTCATGTCTCATTGTTTAACATCAAACCGTTCAAAAGTTATCGAGGTAAGGGTACCATTTACTTATACTGGACATTTCAAATGCATTTTGTGAAAAAACGTTCAAACGAAATCCGAAAAAAATGAGTATGATTGAAAAGACAATTGAATTATCTGTTCAACGATGTGCCACTGACCTCCTTGCTATTTGAAATTTTTAAGTTGATGTGCCCCCTTGCGCCATCTATCGAGCCATCACAAGTCTTCAATTTCGAAAAGTAGTATCGGTGATATCATTCAAAACGGTTTTCGTTCCGTTGCTCTATGTCAAACTATAAAAAGCACTGTATTTTAGATAACTTGAATCGATAAAATGGTGTATCTTTTCATTTTACTTCAGAGATGAATCACTGGAAAGTCGTACTCAAACAATCCGTGGCCTGCAATATCTCCAGATAAACCCTTACAATGATTTATTTTCTTCTTTAGTTTGGAGTTGTTTTTTCACATCAATAATGGGAATTATTTTATTTTTTGTCAGTTGTTACACAATATAATTATTTTGAGTTGCTTTTATTAGCAAAATAATTTGGTATAGCAGTTCATGAAAAATACAAATTTTTTCACAATGCACGCAAGAAATCATTTTTAACCGACGCGTATATTTTTTTTATGTATGACCACGCATAAATTTTCACAGAGTAGTCCGATTTTGATGATTCTTTTTATTTATTGGATAGGGTTTACCTCGAAGTTGGGCCTATTTGAATTTGAAAAAAATATCCACCCCTTAGGGTAGGAAAATTAGGGTGATTTGCACAGCTGAATCGTACTTTTCATGAAATAATTACCATGCACCAAATAAAATCAATTAGGCGTTTCGCCAACCTGATAAACTCAAACGGTTATCAAACACAGTGGCAGGAAAGTATATACAACAGGGCGATATGGTTATAAAAGTGTCCCAATGACCCAATCAAATCAACAGGTTACCTAAGGTATATACACAATGTTTCACTCACGGTTACCTCACTACTTAAACAAAGTTTTTGCATGAATGCTTATGCTTTACGGAATACTATTTTCTTTGAGTAGCGACTCGCAGAACGATTTTAATCACTTGTTCTGGCGAATGAAAAACTTGTTCTCGGAACAGAAGCCAAAGGGCTCGCTCCCGGACGGGAAATAAAAAAGCTCGACACGGAAGTAAGAGAGAGCGATCCTAATTAAATCTCGATTTTATATCCAACTGATTTAATGGTAATATCGTACAAAAACCGTATAATGAAAGACCCTCTTTTTGTCTGATTGACATAAGAACTGGACCAAAAAGGAGCTTATCTTTTTTGTCCCCTTATGGAAAAGTACGTTATTACTAATATAAATTAACCTTTTTCTACCATCATAGTAAAAACAGTCAGAAAAGTCTTTTAGTCTTTTTGTACGGTGCAAAAAGGCATCAGCACTTTCTTTTGCTCAGTTTTGTGATCGTTCCAGTAGCTTTGTTTGTTCACACTTATTTTCTAAACAGGCATTATTTTGTTGCCAGACCATAATTAATATTAAATCCCCAATAGGCAGTGACGTACCAAAGTTACTCAAACATTTTGGTTAGCCACTCTTAGTCGGAGCTTCGAAAAAAATGCTTCGTTACAATTTCTTTAAATAGGTACATCATATTTCGTGATATTTGACTTGAACGTTCCCAAAAATACACCATTATTTCATCCAATTTCATACATTAATTTTCTTTCTTGTACATCATAATAAAAGATAGATTTCCATTTTTAAAAGTCAATTTTAGATAAAATCGTAAGTCAAATTTCTCCTTTATGGAAAATCCTTATAGGATGATAAGATACGCCTTTCTTTAAATTGTCCGGACTGAAGGGATTTCCATGATAAATATCGCCTGTTTAAGAGCACTATGTGTATCAACCGAAAAATATTTAATTATAAAAACAAAAATAATTTTTGTTAAAAAGTACTTTCGGAAGCTTTGAAGAAAAATATCTCCAAAACTAATGATCCGATTTCAAATAATGAAAAACGGTTGAAATCATAATTAAAATTAGGTATCACTTGATCCATAGTCCGCCTTGATGCTTAATATCGCGTGATCTAAGGAACCGATTTTGCAAAACAAAATACCAGAATTGAAACATCTTTCAAATGGTTGTTCTTTTTCAAATAAATATGAAGGCAGGCTACGATTTTTTTATAAAAAAATTGCTTTTATTGAAAATGAGCGTTTTTTTTAGTTCTCATAGGCTGTATCCATAGTTGTGTAGGAAATTCATGGACTTAATTTTATATGCAAAAACGTTACGGAAAAAACGTTGGACTGTAACCTACCAATACTGCGTTGGATGTATATCGTGATAGTGAGACCAATAATCCCCTACGAACAGCTACAACAAGTAGCATCTTGAAGAAAGCGCAGACTCGCAAGACAGTAGCACTAGATGCCACATTAGACTTGGCAGTCACAAAGCAGGTGTTCTGCAGTTTCAGCGAAGTTCTCGCAGTAACGGCACAGTTCACTGTCTGATCTTATAATTTTTTTGAGCTGATACCTCAGAGGACAATGTCCGGTGAGCAGTCCAATTCGAGAAGCTTCGTTTGTCTTTGTCCTGGAACCTTATTCCAGTGGGTTTCGATTCTATCAGCTTCCCAGCGCCGGAACTCGTCCTCAATGTGGGTTTCGAGAAGACCAGAAGGGGTCTGGCTAAAAAGTTGAGTATTTGATTCCTTGGCAAGGCTGCCTGCTTCCTCATTGCCTCTGATTTCTTTATGACCTGGCACCCACATCAGAGTGAACTGATTAGTCGTAGCCAGTTGTCTCAGGAAAAGGTTCAGTTCCAAGTCAGTCTAGACTCATACATGTGTGACTTGAGAGTTTTTAGTGCTGCCTGGCTACCTGATGAGATTTTGCCCACTGAAGCCTCTTGCAAGGCACTCTTGGGCATGGATATTTGCTTGTTGGGGCTCTGCCTAGGGGTTTGAGAGCCTAAACTAGGACCTGTTACTCCCTCTCGTCTATTTTGGATCCATCAGAATACTAAACTGATGCATCCCTGTCTAGTTGAGATCCGAACAGACTGCTGCACTTATTGCACCTTGAATTGTGCCGAGTACTGTTGGATTTGTGGCACCATACTGATGATGCATAGGTGACTATGGGTTTGATGATCCATTGGTATGACCAATATCATTTTTTGCCCAAACCCCATGTTTCGCCAAATACGTTGCGGCATGTCCAGGTTGTCGTTGTAGCCTTGGAAAGAATAACATTGGTGTGAATGTTAGTCTTTGATCGATTATAACTCCCAAATATTTGACTTGACAAAGCGATAGTACCCTGCCTTGAGGATAACCTTTTTCCGTTGTCATTCTGACACAATGATTCTACTTTTCTGTACCTATTACATGTATCCATCTGATCAGTGAGGTGTTTAGATTCCTTTCCCCCAGGCTTTCGGTGTGTGTCCGAAAACGAAACGGCCTTTTTGTAATAAGACCTTTTTGTATTTCGTCCTTCCCGGTCGATTTCGAGGGTTTGAAGCTTTCAATGGCCCAATTCACCTTTTGGGTGATGAAGATTTTCCCCGCTAGGCTCCCGCTGGATCAGTTGGAGTTAGTGACAACCTCTTCTAGATTAGCATCTTGCAGTTCGTCTTCAGCAACTTCGGAAGTACACTTATGATTTCTTTCTGGTTTTCTGCATATCCACCATATGGTTTTTTGATCAGACCGATACCGTTGGATAGAAATTTCTACCATACAATGAGAGAAATAATACTGCAGATGGGTCAGAACCATTTTGCGACTTGAAAACCTGGTATTTCCAGGAGCTTGATAAAAAGGAACAACCAATAGATGCCTCTGGGCATAAAGTCAATTATCGGATTTCTAAATGGGGCACTGTGAACTCGGAGAACACATAGGGAAGTTAGGCTTTGAAGAGAGCAACACAAGTAGAGTCTGCGAAGAAAAACTGGAAACTCCACTCCATATTCTGGTGGAGTGCGATGCTATATATCACAAAAGATTGAGGAATCTTGGATCGTACCAGAAATACCACATATTGAGCCACTCAAGATCCTCAAATTTTTGGAGAATTTGAGATCGATAGGATGTTATAGCAGAAGGAGGAGGGGCACAATAAGGTCGTAGGGCATCTGTCACCACCTATAATTACTTATGTTATCAGAGATAAAAACGTGGGATCTTATTGCTTTTTTTATGAAGTTAACGTTAAAAATGTACGCCTAAGCTTTTAATTTCGGTGACATATAAATCCAAGAATTCTGTAACTTTTTTTTACAAGTATGAAGATGGTATGTGAGAGCTAACAAAACTTCTTATTTTATTCTTAAGTACAGAAAAGCCTAGTTTTTTTAATTTTAGAATTTGAAGTGAAATTATGCAATATGTATTTCCCTTTAACGTGGTAAAAATTAAGTACGAAACCATAGTAATGTCGATATAATTTGAGGTTATAGGAAACGTTGACTTCAATATAAACTCATTTGGCATTTAACATCATGCTATTGCAGAAAAACCATTTAAGCGAAATTTTGTTAGGTCATTAACTTCTTTGGATACATTAATCTATCTTCCGATATTAATTGGTAAGGGAATAATAAGCATTTGATCAACACAAGCTGAGAAGCCAACGGACAAAATATTAATTGTTTCTTTTCCTAATATTCAATTAACAATATACACTTGGAAGTCGCGTTTGGCATATTGAAAATTGCCCCCAAGGAAACATAAATCATATATAACCATTTTTTATCTACTAGTTTCTTCGTTAATAATCGATATTCGATATTCACTACCTCAACTCCCGTTTTTCGGCGTTGTTTATTACCGTTAAATTTCCAATTAATTAATAACTTTGGAATACTTGATAAGTATAAAATTTCTTTTATTATAGTGCATAATTCTTATTTGACAGCTTATTAGTGTTTCATTTCAAAAGTGAATAATAATTTTTCTACAAGTTCATTCAGGTTTGGTTGGATGGAATACAAAATAGTCAACACTATATACCGGGTGTCAATCTTCTTTTTGAAGATATTTGGTGTGTTTGATATAAAGCAAATGAAGCACGCCCTGTTTCACCGGAAATATACTTAAATTTTTAATTTCAAATAAAATACTCTATATATTTTGATATTTTTAGAAACTTCGGGAAATTCTCAGTTCGATGGTGAAATTTTTTTCACTTTGTGGACATACATTTTTTTTTACCCTAAGAAGTGATAATACGGTGTAGATTTTATGATTTGATGCAGATAATGATGAAATATAACCAAAATTCTTGGCCCTGAATTCCCCAATCCATATGGAAGAGTAGATGATTCTGCTGAAAATATGAAAAACTGTATAATTATTAAATTTTTTAAAGGGGTTCGTTACTATTTTCATCAAATTTGTATACATTTCATCAAAATACCCTCGAATAATGATGAAATATCTATAATTTTCATCGAATCAATGTCTGAAATGATAAAAATAACAAATTTAGATTGTATATCCAGAATTTTGTTCTTTATAAAATCGAAATCTGACAAATCCTTTTTTCTTCATTTTTCAGACATTCTCATTTGTTAATAACTCGAAATGTCTGCCTTAAGGACTATGACCTTCACCGACACTCCCCAACTACGTATACAATGTCAGTGGTAGGAATTAAATACAAAAAAAATATTTTCAATGTTTTTTTATTTTTACCCTAAGAAGTGATAATACGGTGTAGATTTCCTGATTTGATGCAGAGAATGATGAAATGTAACCCCAATTCTTGGCCCTGAATTCCCCAATCCATATGGAAGAGTAGATGATTCTGCTAAAAATATGAAAAACTGTATAATTCTTAAATTTTTTAAAGGGGTATGTTACTATTTTCATCAAACTTGGAG
This sequence comes from Gonioctena quinquepunctata, assembly GCA_018342105.1. Classification (NCBI taxonomy): domain Eukaryota; kingdom Metazoa; phylum Arthropoda; class Insecta; order Coleoptera; family Chrysomelidae; genus Gonioctena; species Gonioctena quinquepunctata. The sequence goes on from JAFIRS010000654.1 coordinate 533,198, forward strand.
ACATTTCATCAAAATACCCTCGAATAATGATGAAATATCTGTAATTTTCATCGAATCAATGTCTGAAATGATGAAAATAACAAATTTAGATTGTATATCGAGAATTTTGTTCTTTATAAAATCGAAATCTGACAAATCCTTTTTTCTTCATTTTTCAGACATTCTCATTTGTTGATAATTCAAAATATCTGCCTTAAAGACTGTGACTGTCACCGACTCCCCAACTACGTATACAATGTCAGTGGTAGGAATTAAATACAAAAAATAGATATCTTCAATGTTTTTTCTCTTTTTACCCTAAGAAGTGATAATTCGGTGTAGATATCATGATTTGATGCAATGAATGATGGAATATAACCAATTCATTGCCCTGAATTCCCGAATCCATAAGGAAGAGTAGATGATTCTGTTGAAGATATGAAAAACTGTATCGTTCTTTAGGTTTCTGAAAGGGTTACGTTACTATTTTCATCAAACTTCAAGACATTTCATCAAAATACCCTCGAATAATGATGAAATATCCATGATTTTCATAGAATCAATGTCTGAAATGATCAAAATAACAAATTTAGATTGTATATCGAGAATTTCGTTTTTTATAAAATCGAAATCTGACAATCCTTTTTTTCAATTTTATTATTACATCTAGTGGGCCTTGAATAAGCTGAAATTGAGATGTATTTACTTTACTCTTGTTTTGAGGTCATTATCGTTTTAGTTTGGTTGGATGAAATTGAACTAGTAAAATAATTCGTTCATTTCGTGTTAAAGTATGATAAAATAATATATTTGACGTTTCGATTTTATAAGATTGTAACTAATCGTATTTGGGATTCGAGAATACCGTTAGACTCCTCTCAAAGAGGTGATTTTAGGAAGTATTATGTAGCTAGCGTTTCATCAAATCAAATTCGAAGGCTCGTAGCTAGTAGTTGATCAATTTATGGTTACTTGCTTTATTGTTATCCTCGTTTTGAAGGATGATTTCAACCCAGTCAAGGCACTCTAGATAATAAAATTGACGAAAAAAAAATATGTGGGACTAAAGAGTAAAAAATAAAATTCCAGTGGACTCCGATTTTCCTGATGATTCCATAAATATCCAAATATTGCCGAGCAAATCATAAGCTCTGTACCTCTCATTTCCCATGAACCAACATCTTATCTAAAAACAATGAAAACTCCTGTACACTCGTTTGTTTTAAATCCGGTAACTCCTGCTGATGTTTATGATATTATTCTAGGCATGAAGAATTCCAACGCTTTTGATGCCTACGAGCTCAACAGTAAAATTATCAAATCTGTAGCCGACATCCTTGCCGATCCTTTGGCTATTCTAATAAATAACTGTTTTTCCTCTGGAACTTTTCCTAGTACTCTGAAGTACTCTGTGTACCGGTTTTGAAGAAGGGTAGCACAGATGACATTAACAATTTTCGGCCTATTTCGATTATACCGATATTGGGTAAAATTATTGAAATTATTCTCAAACAACAACTATATAACTTCCTTGAAATGCAACTCTCTCTTATGTCCTGGCCAATTTGGTTTTCGGAAAAATCGATCAACAACCCAGGCTCTTCTGAAAGTTGTGTCACACATAGTCGAGGGCCTAGAAAAAGGCAAACATTAACAACTTACGCTATGTGATCTATCTAAGGCCTTTGACTGTGTCTAACACGTTATCCTACTACAAAAGATGTATTTCTATGGTATCAGAGGCCTTGCACTGGACTTCTTCGAATCTTATCTGGGTGGTAGAACCCAATGTGTTAGACTTGGTGGGGATCTCTCTAATCGTAAGAACATTTTCCATGGTGTTCCTCAAGGCTCTGTTCTGGGCCCCCTCCTCTTTTTGATCTATATTAATGACCTCTACTACTGTACCTCACCGATCAAGAGCGTTTTTTTCGCGGACGACACAACATTTGTCTCCCAAAGTACTAACCTAGAAAACGTTAGTACTTTAGCTGTTGATATATTAAATGTAGCTCAAGTATGGTTCACATCAAATAAACTGAAAATCAATATCGAGAAAAATCAGTCTCTCATCGTTTCCTCTAAAACAAGTATTCCTCAGGGAAATAGCGTCAAATTACTTGGCGTGCAACTTGATGATAGACTCAACTGGGCTCCTCATATAGAGTCTTTAACAAAAAAATTATCAAGTATCACCTTTATGATCCGACGTTTGAGGCATTGCGTTAGTTTGCATGTACTCAAATCATGCTACTTTGGTTTATTCCAAAGTCACATGGCTTATGGTATTTTATTATGGGGTGGCTCGTGCCACGCTTATAAAGCTCCCTTAGTGCAAAAAAGAGTTATTAGAGTCATGGCTGGAGTTCATCATCGCGAACACTGTCGCCCTCTTTTTGCTAATCTTCAAATTATGCCACTCTATTTCTATATTCATCCTCACTTGAAATTCATAAAAACAAAAACAAATACACTGTGCAATCAGAAATTCACTCTTACTCCACTCGCAATGCAAATTCTCTCACGACACCTAGATGCAGGCTCCTGATGTCACAAAAAAATTCTCTGAATCTGCAACTTTATAACAAATTACCTTCAAAGATTAAGTGTCTCAACCTATATCAGTTTAAAAACAGAATCAGAGCTTTCTTACGAATAAAATGTTTCTATTCGATCAAGGAGTATCTTGATCTGAGCATTACTGAACTCGAACTCTTGTGATAGACTCTCCCCCAGTCTGTCCTCTTATCTTATATTTTACTTTATTCTTAGTGTAAATTTTACTTTATACATGTCTATATACACTTATATGTTATACATTGTACTATTTTGACGACCCACTAATTCTATGTTTTATTAGTTTGGAAATAAATATCTATCTATCTATACAGGATGTTCCATATCCGCTATAATCGGAAGTGCTAAATAAGCAACAGACATGTCAGAATGTGGCTCTTATGATGGAATCGGCGAAATTTCTCTTCGACAGCTCTAATAAGAAATGTTGAAAAAGGGGTGCTAGTAGATCCGTTGGCAGCTTCAAAATTATGTATATTGGCAGTCTATATTTTACATTTCCATCCAATATTCAACAAGAAAAATGACATTTACAACTTGATGTGAAAAGTTTTTTGATACGTTAAAAATAAGTAAACCATTATACTGAAAATTTACAATGATTTTATTTGTTTCAGGTAAGTTTGGGAAATACCTCAAGAGCTGTTTCATCAAGTATACCCAAAATGTCGAGGTAATGGGTGGACTGAGAGGACAGCTGATTTCTCTTCAGCAGCTAAATAACCAGTGGCGTCGGTAATGAGAAATATATTGAAATAAATAATGGCTCATCATTCCTGAGACCCTCGCAATATTCTGTTTGATATTAATTGCCCTAAGAACTGTTTAAACAATTAATGAGCCTCTAGTTCGTCAAAAATATTTGAAAAATTCCAAAGAATATATTTTTTCGGAACGAAAAACTAGCTTCGTTCATATTTCGCAGAAAGTACGCATTAGATGATAGACGAGTATAATTACGAGTATGTACAATGACCGGCAGATTTTTGGCAACAAATGCTAAAAAAAAGTATTTAAAATTCCTTACAAGATTTTTCAATCTTCATAAAAGTCTCAGCATACTCCCAAACTCAAATAGCACTTTTCAAATTTCAATTATCTCCTTTCGTATTCAAGGGAGGTGAAAAAAGTATCTCAAGAGTAAAGTACCTTTATTTTTCAAAATACACATAAAAGTTAATTGAAGAAGTGATAATTGCAACACCTCGCCATTAGAAATAAAAACATGGGAGACACTTACGTGGAAAAGACGAGGAAATGCAGTAGATACCAATATAAAATACGATTATGGTGATCTGTGCGACACCGTAATTTCTGAACACACTTCTTGTAGTTCTTTGTACGAGACGGAGGCGAATGAAGTACGTGATGCTTGGTTACCAATCGCCTACGGGTGGAAAACTGAGGGAAGGACGTGCCGGTTGGTTACCAACAACAGTGTTTTCAAATTACGGTTGGGTTGATCTGTATGGTACCGAATCGCCTCTAATAATGAATTTATTGGTAACACTGGAGCGCACTGAGTGAATATTTTGATTTATATTGGAAATAACTAGTGGCGAATTTGGTGTTTCATTCAGATACTGGTGCGCATAGTTTTGAACTTACTGAGAAATATAGCGTTTGCCATTCATTGTCTTTACGAGACGGAGGCGAATGATGGAAATCACACCGGGCCGGACAAAGGTATGAGAGCTGGATAATATATCGAAGGATGAAAATTAGAAGTATGTAATTTTCAAGATTGTGCAAGATCGTGAAATCAATCATAAAATTTATCAAAAAATGTAGTGCAAACTTTGGGAAGATGTGCAAGCTGTTTGAATTACAAACAAAAATTCCCGAAAAAAAATGTGCTTTCCTTTTTTCACCATGTAAAACTTGTCGATAGTGTTTTATGTCGTGGTTTGACAATTTCAATGTTTCTTTAACTCACGCAAAAAAAGCTGGTGGATATATCACATGGTATTAGAAGTATGTAATTTTCAAGATTGTGCAAGATCGTGAAATCAATCGTAAAATTTATCAAAAAATGCAGTTCAAACTTTGGGAAAATGTTCGAACTGTTTGAATTAAACACAAACATTTCCGAAAAAAATGTGCTTTTCTTTTTTCACTATGCAAAAATTGTCAATAGTGTTTTATGTGGTAATAAGCCCACAAACGTTCGCCACCAACCCAGCAATTGACATTGCAAAGCAAAGCGAATTAACAGGAAATTACGAGATTTTCGGTTTTAAAAAAGAAAAAAATATGTTTAAAACTTTCGAGTCGAACTTCTAAAAACGTTGATTGGGCACAATTTCAAAATATCTTCGAACATCTAACTAGTTATTAATGATACATCGAGATCGGTGTACAAGAGATACAATTGAACGATCAAACGAACTTACCTAAGTGAAGTTCCGTCGTAATTAATGATATGAAGCAAACGGCCAAAAGATATATCATTCCAACTCCTCTTCACGAATAAACCGTAATTGAAATTGGTCCGTCATCTTTAAACAAAATGAGCTGTGTAGCGTAAGTAGATATATGGAGGGGAACAGCGGGTAAGTTGTTTTTCCTAGGCTTCAAAATGTGTGTATCTGGTGCGGACTCTGGTTATCAATTAGTATATTACATTACTAGTGCGGAAAGTGACATTTTTCATACGAGTGGGAAATATTGTGGCACGAGGCGTAAGCCGAGTGCGGCAATCACACGAGTGTGAAAAATCACCTTTCGCGCGAGTAATGTACGCTATTTTTCCTACGACCACCTATTTTATTAAACAATATGTAAATATTAGATCGTGTATACTGAGTTGCCTGACTAATCTTACGTTTTATATATGACAGTCTATGTTTGAATATTGTTTCTATAAAAAGTGCACATGAATTTAGAATTATTTTTATAGTGAAATAAAGAAATAACGATAATTAACGTTTATTTGAAAAAATTACAATAAGTAAGTACTTATTAGAGACAACTGGGGAACAAATTGAATTATTTGGAACCATAAAAATTAAAAGTAAATTGGTTATTGTTACAATTTGTAAATTGTAACGGTGTTTGCGAAAGATTAGTTTCAATATTTTCTCGGATACTGCTTGTAATTATTGTGCTCATCGAAGAAGTTGAGAGTTTTAAATTTATATTTTCTAATATGGCTGATTGAGCATCAGTGTCTTCCGAAGTTCTACGCACAGCGCTGACAATTTTAGTAGCGGTGTTCATTCTGTTGGTGTGAGAATCATCTATATACCTCTCAGCGACAGCAGAGGATTTCCATCCTCCGTGTCTCTTGAGAGTGGTAATATCTCCTCCTGCATCTACTAGGATCGTAGCTGAGGATCTTCGGAAACAATGACTGGTGTAAGTTTCTGGATTCTCAAGTTTTGAAAATTTTGCTACTAAGGTGGGTACAGATCCCATTTTGTTGATACCCACCACTTGCTTGGTGCATTTTTGGTGTTGGTAATTAAGAAAAAACCTCTTTTCGTGGGTTGCTGGTCTTAATTTAGCATATTTTTTATATTTTTCATAAAATTCATCCGTAATATTGAATTTTCTATCTATTTTATTTCTTGTATTTTCAATCTTAACTATTGCTGATGAACCTAGATCTTCAATGTCGTCTACAGTAATTTTTATTAACTCTTGTTTGCGACATGCTCCTGATATACCGAAAATTAAAGCAACCTGTAAGTTAACATAATTCTGTTAGTATAGTATATTAAAGTATAAGTGGATAAAAAGGGCTTTAAAACACGCGCGATTTTTCGAGCACGACGGCGCAGCCGGAGTGCTCGAAATAGAGCAAGTGTTTTTAAGACCAGTTATCCACGAATACTTTACGTTATTTTTTTTTATTGGTGCACTTTGAAATCATATATACTGGTATTATTACTACAAAAAATAGAAATAAGAACTAATAATGCAAGAAGGTTGAATTCGTGATCTGACATCAGTATACCTTTCGTTGTCATGGAAATGAGAAAAACATTCATTTGCAATTTGTTACCAAAGATCAATATTTGTTGTCACCAGAGCTCAAAAATGAATGATTCTAATATCGATTTTTTGAATAGTGGGGCAGAATCGCGGTTAATACCGCGAAAATCCAGTGATATATATAAAAAAGAATATGAAAAGTTCATCAAATGGATGGAGGAGCACATATAAATGAACGAATTGTGAGTAATATTTTATTTGACAAGGTGCTCCTGTCAGATCAATTATCAAAAATTTGTCATTTAGACTTCACGTTTCTCGATTTGTTGATGTTGTCATGGTTACCTTTAAAAAACGCGCGTTTTTTAAAGTTCGATTTAAACACGCTGAGGCGTGCTTTAAATGGGTAAAAAGGGGCACCAATAAAAAAAAATTAATGAATATCACATTGCTTTAAACTCACCTTAATGAGTAGAAATTGATCATCAGGAGCTGTTGTAATAAACTGATCTATCTGCTGGGTTGTTAAGATCATTGATTTTTTGGTTTATAACCGTAATTTTTTCTTTTTAAAAAATCTTTCACCTTAAGATATTTTCAGATATATACGTCATGATTAATGTATAAAGTAGTGCGCAGCATAGAGTACAGAGACCACAGTGTATTTGGTCGTACTTTCTGTATTTGGTCGTACTTTCTTAGATAATTCATCTACGTATGCTAGGATCACATTTTCAGAGAAAGAACTTTTAATTTCTCTTATTCTTCTCCAGTTGAGAAATTCATTATAAGCTCGTTCATATCTATCTCTAGACTTTTCTGGTAGAATTTGTAAAGAGGTTATTTTTGCTGCCTCTATGATTTCTGGTGGAGTGCAATCCAATTCATTTTCAGACTCCATAATTATTTACGAAGGTATTTAATATGCGTAGGATAGGTAATAAACTAAACTAAAACTTTTGTACAACTCTGACATTTAACAAGGTTTTACTTTCGATCATGTACGAAATGTCTGTTCTTAGTGGTATTGTGTCGTGGAATTGTTTCAAAGCCTACTTAGCTTTTTAAATTTTCAAATAATGTGCCCGCGTCTGGTTCTCTGGTTGCCTATCTTAGATACAGGTAGTTCGTATTTAAACAAACTACTGAAATAATTATAAATTAACAGTTTAAGCTTTCGTTGCGATCCTTTAATTATATGAACTTTAAAAAAGCTAAATTTTGTTTTAATAAAATGAAAATACAAGAAATATCATAATTCTATTAATGTAAATCAACTTACGAGATAAACATATCTGTGATAACGTTAATTCAAATCTGAATTAGCTCAGATGGAAGAGTATACGGTAGATGACCGCAAGGTTGTGGGTTCGATTCTCGGCGTCAACATTTTTTTTTCTTCTTTTCTTTATTTTCTACAAATAATTAGTTTTTAGTCCAGTTTTTATGTAAATAATATCAATAAGGAAGAGCAATTAATAATTACATCTGTAAATCTTACAGGATTCACGGGTTTGACGGCTTATTGACAGCCGTGCGGAAAGTTACTTTCCGCACTAGTGCGGAAAGTACTTTCCGCACGCTTGAGAATAAAGGTCACTTTCCGTGGGAGTAGAGAGTGGATATGTGTTACTTTCCTATGTGGTCGTAGGAAAAATATATTTTTGTACAGTGTGCTTCAGGCAAATTCGATTTCGAATTGAATGCCGACGACTGAAATTTACACACAAATACCAGCGAGCTTTGCTACATTACATGCTTGTTGGGCCTCTTTTTGGCAAAAAGTTGCAGTAAGACTTCCCATTGGGTGACTCCTACTTGGGTTTAAAGATCAATTTGTTTAATTTTCTAAAGATGGAAACGATGTCAGGATAAGTGTTAAACTTTCCACCTTGTCATATTAACATATCTAATATTTTGTCGTGGCCATGACTCACGACCACTGCACTGTGATGATTCATGGCACACGAAGTTTTTTTTTCTTTCGATTCGACCACCACACTCGATTTGATGGAATTGATCCAGATAAATCACGTCGATCACAAAAGTTTTCGATAAAAAAAACACAACTCATTCCGTCAATCCACTTTCTTTATGGCTTAATGCTCTTAATTTGGCAACAAATGACCGAATTTGGGCGAACTGATTATCGCACAGTATTTCACATACTAAGTTGCTGATGCTTTTAATCGAGGTTTTAATAAACAGTTTTGATCCTTATTAGGACTAGCCTACGGCGTCTCTAACTTTTTTCTTCAATATGAACATCTGTTGATATATTTTTTCACAGGACCGTATCTCGTCCATTCCATTGAAAATAAGTTTGGTAAATGAGGATATGCAAATTCAGTCATATTCATTGCATAAGCCAACATTGACACACCAGATTTTAATTGAGTCCCTCCATCCTGTTTTCATAGCTCATTATCCAAATTTTTTCAGTGAATGATAAAACAAAGTATTTTTATATACTGCAACTGCATTCTATCCGCCTTTCTTATTGGCATTTTGATATCCACGAACATACTGGAAATAATCTTGAATTCATTTTTAGAAATATATACTGTCCACGTTTATACCGTATGTGAATTTGGTAACCTTACCAAGTGTATGTGACCAAATGCGGCCGTTTTTTTCTTGATTCAATCACTCAACCGCTGTAGTAAGTTCGCATAATACTCGCCGTTGATTGTTTTTCCTTCTTGAAGATAATCAATGAAAATTATTCCACGCGCATCCCAAAAACCTGACGCCATGACCTTGTGCCTTCTTTGGAGCCGCTTCTTTCGTTTCAGTCTGTTGTTTTGACTGTTCCTTAGTCTCAGGTGTACAGTGATGGATCCATGTTTCATCCATGGTTATGAATCAACGAAACTCGAAGCTGTTTTTGTTCCATTGTGAGTAATCACAGCACCCATCTTGGCATAGCTAACTCATGTCCAAATTTTCAGTCAATATGCGATGTATAGCACTTTTTGAAATGCCTACCATGTCTGCTAGCTCACGCACTTTCAGTCGACGATCATCCAATACCATTTTGTGGAGTTTTTTCACCATTTTTGGCGTAGTCACCTCATTTGGTCAACCACTGCGATGTTCGTCCTGGCAGCTCGTACGCCCTCGTTTCAACTCCCCAGAGTACAATCTAGCTCTCCTTTGATATTGGTTGGACTGATGCTTTTTGATTGAAATTCTTACGAATTCACTGAGAACGTTCACTATTGAACAAATACTGAACAACGTAGCGTCGTAAAACTCCAAACTTAGGCTTTTTAAGGTTTGTACCTCCTACCATAGTCATTCTTTTCTAGCAACCGCAATATATTCGTCAAGTCGGGTACTGCTCGTATTTCTTGCAAATAAACAACCTGGAACATTTGTGGATGTGTTGTGTAGATAGATATGTGGGTATTTTTCAACATTTCTGTATAATGACATTTCTTTATAGACTACAAGCTCAGGCCAATTGACCCAGCATGAATTATATGCAGACTCATTTTACCATACGAAACAACTCCTTTAGGCACTGTGCAGTCAGTTGTGAGTGCAGGTGAGTACGCAGGTAAAATAAACTTTCCATAGAAGAAAGAGATATTTCGACTATGTCAAAACAATTTGTTTAAGTGACGAAAGTACTTTCTATCTAAATGGAAATGTAAATACACAGAATGTGAGGTATTGGAGTGACGCAAATCCTCACCTGTTTTGTGAAACACATACCCAATTACCCCAGAAGGTGAATGTTTGGAAACCACATTGTTGGGCCTCTTTTTTCAAATACTAATTTAACTGGTGAGGTTCATCTGGAGCTGTTGCAAAACGCAATAGAACCGTTAATCCTTGAAATTTTGGAAGATAATCCAGATGAATTCGGCAATTTGGAAATAACATCCCAACAAAATGGTGCTCCTCCACACTATTACGGTGCAGTAAGACGGTATTTGGATGACGAGTATCGTGGTAGATGAATTGGACGACGAGGTTCAACGGAATGGCCAGCTCGATCACCGGACCTCACACCTTTGGATTTTTTTCTGTGGGGGTACCTTAAATCGAAGGTTTACGCCACTGAACCTGATAATATTGACATTTCAAAACAACGTATTGTTGCAGAATGTGAGGCTGTTTCCGCAGACACATTTGCAAAAGTACGAGAAGAGTTTAAAAATAGAATATTCCACTGTCAGGAAGTAAATTGAGGTCACTTCGAGCAATTTCTTTAGATATATACTGATTCTTAAATCTGTAATTAATATCATACTGAATGGAATTAAAATTTTAATGTTTACTAATGAGCCATTAAAACTGCCATAAACACAAACAAAATTAGTATCATTGAATAGGTTTTTTCGATACCTTTTAAAAGAGGTGTCGCTTGCTGTAGGGTTCCATTTAAAATTATTGGTCACAATGGCCTTGTGACGTCATCTTTGACGATTCCGTCATCTATCATCACTAGTAGGGAAGTTTACAACCTTTAATATTCAGTTTCCAAATTTCACTTGTTTATGTATAATCGTTCCAAAAATAAGAGGGGGGAGGGGACTTTTGAGAAGCACTGTATAGAATAATTTATAAAATTTGTTCAATCAGTTTTTACATTGAAATTAACTTTCTTCAATGTTTTTTTGTGTTGTCTGTCAGTTGTCCTTATTTCTTTTTCATATACGTTAGGTGAGTTCTTTTGCATGTATTGTAATATATTTATACACTCCTATGATATAGCGAAATGAAATAGCTTTTACATTGGGATGATTCATTACTAACTTGCCATTTTTTATAGGAGATACATCGACATTACACTAATCGTCATTGCATGAAATAATCTCGTGAAGGAGTGTGAATATTTAGTAAATAAGAAGCACATACCTAGAGCTAACGTATAAGAAATCGTGAAATAATTGACAACATAAAAATAAATATTAAAAAAGTGTGATTTCTCAGCAAAAAACTATCAGTACCAAATAACGTGATCATATATAGAAACGACGCCATTACATCAAACTGATTAAACAGACCCACTAACCTTCACACAACTTGTCAACAAATGTTCCTAGTTATAAACTGAAAAAATAAACACTACCAGTTGAAATTAAATTAAAAAAGATACAGGCTTTCTCTTACACAAACAAAAACCAATACTATAGAGGAAAGCAGAAACCGGTCCTGATTTTTTTTCATTCACATGCAAAAAACGTTGATATTGATAGAATATGAACTATCATATTTTTTTACTAGCAAACTAAATAAAATGACTTGCATATCCAGTTTTTCGTCAAATGCTGGTTTATTAGTCATTATACGAGGTTAATTAAAAGGTTGTTGTACAACCCTAATTTCGAAACACTCTGTGGAATAATTTCGTTGCCAAATTCCTTCAAATTACCAATTTTTGTTAAGAACCATTCCTTTCCTACATTTTGTTTTTTGGTTCACGTCTCTAGGTACACTGGTTTGGTTCATTTTTAAGAGCGAAATGAACTTGTCACCAACAGTTTACTTTAAGGTAGTTGTTGTGAAATTCACTTCCAATCAGATTTCGTTTATATTCATACCACTTTTATTTAACATTATTACCTGTATCATATTAAATTTTTGGAATAATTTACCACACCGAAAGCGATATATAAGGCTTCAAAGTTGCAACGTTTAACACGTAATCCCTATAGTGAGCTACCGCGGACACCACATTTTAAGGCATAACTAAAAACCCTCTATTCAAACACGCGTAGCCATACAGTTATTTAGTTATTGCCATAAGAAGTTTCAAAATTTTTGCGTATGAGAAGTGCAAGAGAGGGAAAGCTGAGAATTGTAGCAATGTGAGCGCTCGTAATTCAAATAAAATATAACGTATAAATCTACAAAAAATATAAACAACAATGAATGTAATATTATTTATTTTTGTAGCTATTATATTAAATGATCACTTGATTGACTAAACATTTATTTTTAAATCATTAATGATTTCAGTAAATGGTTTCCTATTTCTATGTTTTCTATTCTCCAATTTTTCAGTTAGGTGATTAATCACAGCTTCTCCTTCATCGTGTTTCAGAAAATCGTATGTTATGTTTTGTTGCGAAATTTTTTTCTATAATTCCCGCGATAAAACATTTTTTAAGGCACTTAAATAAGGTAAATTACAAAATATTATTTCGTTCTCAGGTCGCTCTGAAATACATTTTTTATATGATTTCATGTATGTTGATAATTCTGACTCTTTACCAATGAAGCGAACTAATTTTTACAAAATGTGTTCATACATTGCTTCGTGGAAATTATCTGATGTTTCGTTTGGTATTGAATCCTTTGGCTAATTTTGATAGCTCGAACATCCCTGACCCTTTTCAATCTGGGAACGTTTTTCTAAAAATAATTAAACTATGCACAAATCCTGCTATCATGGTAAAATCTTCTATTAAATAATTATTAATGATTGCTCTTGGTAATCTCATCAAATCTCGCATTATGCACAACGAGTAAATTTGGAGTTGCAGATAAATTTAAAAATTCTTTAAATGCTACCAAACAATCTACTAAATTTAGTGAATCGATTTGTACATCATTCAAATATAATTGACCAGAAATTGTACTACATCCCGTAATTTTTGTCGACACAGGCTAACATATATACAGGGTGTCCCTGGACTTCCTCTTTTCCTCTCGGGAATGTATAGATGGGGTCAAAATATCACCAGTACTTCATATAACTTTTGTTCCTAAAAGCCTTCGTTACCAAGTTACGGGCCCTCAAAGCTACAAAATGAAAAATGTTTTTCTTTGATAACTTTGAAAGTGTTATATTTTGTTGCGAAATTTTTTTCTATAATTCCCGTGATAAAACATTTTTTAAGGCACTTAAATTAGGTAAATTACAAAATATTATTTCGTTCTCAGGTCGCTCTGAAATACATTTTTTATATGATTTCATGTATGTTGATAATTCTGACTCTTTACCAATGAAGCAAAATATTTTTTGCAAAATGTGAACATCATACATCGCTTCGTAGAAATTATCTGATGTTTCGTTTGGTATTGAATCATTGGCTAATTTTGATAGCTCGAACATTCCTGGCCCTTTTCAATCTGGGAACGTTTTTCTAAAAATAACTAAGTTATCCACAAATCCTGCTATCATGGTAAAATCTTCTATTAAATTATTATTAATGATTGCTCTTAGTAATCTCATCGAATCTCGCATTATGCACAACGAGTAAATTTGGAGTTGTAGATGAATTAAAAAAGTATTTAAATGCTACCAAACAATCTACTGAATTTATTGAATTGACTTGTACATCATTCAAATATAATTGACCAGAAATTGTGGTACATCCCGTAATTTTTGTCGCCACAGGATTGATGCTTCGTAGTGCTAACATGTATATATGAAATTCTCTATTTTCACTATTTTCAAATGTCATCAGTCATGCACAATCAAGATGTTTCCAAATCGAAATAAACTATGGAATAATTTATTGATATTGATTCGATGTTTTTTAATAATAGTGATGATACTCTTAATTCATTAATTCCAACGTTTGGTTGATATGTTACACCTTCCGATTTATCCTTTGCTTTTCTTAACATTTCCCTTTTTTTGGTCAAATCAACTCTGCGCAAATTTTTTTCTCTTGATGTCATCAATAGTCTTCTTTTTTTCTTATTAGAATCGTATCTTTGAGCATATGTATGACTACGTTCCAAATTCAATTTTTTTCTTATATTCAATAACGATACCTCGCCAATATTTTTAGAGCAAACTGCACTGTATCTTGAACAACTAAATGAGAGCGATCGTTGGATTGCGACGTTGCCAACAGTCCAGTCATGGCTTATTTGCTGTGTCACGCATGCTAGTTGCGTTTCTCAGTGTACAGTTCCCTTAAAAAAGATCCCACTAATTCAGTGCTATAATCGAGCCTAATTTTTGACACTGTAACACGACAACTACCTTAAGAAATTATATATTTTTTGACGAGGTGAATTTGCTCGTTGTTGCCCTAATGTCAGTTTTTCTGCTTAGTTTATGAGTCTAGCAATGAAAAGGCAACAGTTCACCGTTTAGGTTTAATTAGCAATTATTGCAACTTACACCAAGAGAAAAAAAAAATAAGAAAATGTATGCAAACTTCAATTCAACTTCAAAACAAACCAATTCAACTATAATATAACTAACCTAAAGAAACGTACTTTTTACAACAAATTCAACTTAATATTTTGTATTACCACCTCTAGCTCTTATAACTGCCTGCATACGTCGGTTCAAACTGTCAATAAGGTTATGAATAGCATCTTGAGGAATATTTTGTCATTTCTGCTGAAGGGACTCGTCTACCAACCATGTCCCACACATGCTCCATGGGGTTGAGATCAGGCGAACATGCTGGTCAGTTCATTTTTTTAATACCAACATCCGCGAGGTATTGGTAACACACATGGCTGTAAGTGGCCGCACATCATCCTGCATTAGGATAAAGCCATCGCCGATAGATCCACTAAAAAGTACAACGTAATTGCTTAATATCTCTTCAATATATCGGTGTCCCGTCAAGGATCCATCGATGACCACCAACTCAGTGTTATTCCCACCCAAACCATTACTGAACCTCCTCCATAGCTCAGACAGGGACTGAACGTGCACTCTACAAATCTTTCTCCGGTAAAAAAAATCACTGTCAAACTGACATTAGGGCAACAACAAGCAAAGCCACCACGTCAAAAAATTCAATTTCTCAAATTGAAATGGTGGTGACAAGTTCATTTCGCTCTTAAAAATGAACCAGTGCTCCTAAATACATGAACCAAAAAACAAGAATGGTTCTTAACAAAAATTGTTTTTTTCCCCAAAAAAAATCACAACTCCACTTTGATAATGTACTTCTTCCTTCGTTTTGAAAATTGCTATTTTCAAAGAATTTGGTTTCGAAATTATTCCACAGAGTTAAAATTAGGGTTATACAACAACCTCTTGATTAACCCTGTATAATGACTAATACGCCAGCATTTTACAAAAGACTGGATATAGCAGTTGAAATTTGTCATTTTATCTACAGTTTGCTAAAAAAATTATGAAAATTGAACTAAAACTAAATTAATTATGAGACCTCAAATTGTTTTAATTTTCTGTTGCGTTTCTTTTGCCTGTGAGTGTATTTCGACAATCTACCATTTTATTTCCTGTTTTCATAATGGTAATTTCCACCAACCTCTAACTTTCCTGTTTCAACCAATTTCTTTCTACTGATGGAATCGTATGCTTGTTTATAATCTACATGATGGCTTACATTTTGTTCATAAATGCTTTGTTGAATGTGCTTCATGATAAAAATCTGATCGATAGTCGATCTTCCCGCTTCAAGCCCTCCTTGATAGTCCATTACTTCCTCATTTTGGTATTACTTATTCAACCGATTTCTGATTATCATCTCCAGCAGTTTCATCCAGTGCTATGCCTTGATATTCATTGTAAACTTCAATAAAACTTGTTGAATTGGAAAAAACCCGATTGGGCCTGGACATTATGTAAATTCAGATACACAGATCGTATGATAAACGACCCCGCACATCCTTATGAAAAATGGCTTTCGGTTAAATTTCCTGAATTTTTTGTATGTTGTAGATTTTGACTTTTTCGGCAAAAGTGCCCATGGGCACTAAAAAATCCACCGACTAGTTTTCGACATATAGGGTGTGAAAGATGAAAAGTGAAGCTTTCTGCTCAGAATTTTTTACAATTCCGATAATTGACAAAACGCCTATTTATTCTGGGAATACCATGCCTCAATGATGTACAATGTCACGTTTATCTCGTTTCCATTATACTTTTTCGTTTTGTGCTCTATAACAGAGTGAACAAAAAAAAATCCAATTCGATTAATTTCGAACCCACCAGTGTGAGTTCTCTGATGAAAATTGAAGATTCAATTTAGCCTGGATAAACTCTCTTAATCTGGATAGAAATTAATTGACATTTTTTTTTTCTACAGGGTTGTTCGAAAATAGGGGTACGTTAACCACTCGTTTTTTAGTTCGGATAGGGGAGAGCACGTCATATATATATATATATATATATATATATATATTAAATATATATATATATATATATATATATATATATATATATATATATATATCAATCAATGTTAATAACGTCGTATAGTAATTCCATGTATACAGGGTGAGTAAAAAGATACAGTCCAAGTTTCTTAGAAAAATGTTTTTTTTCAATAAATACCCTGTATTTCGAGAAAAAATCGGTTAACTTTCTTGAATTTTTATATAATGCAGCATAGGTCTCCGGACTCATTTGTCGGCTACATACTTTTGAATGTTCGGATTTTATTGATACCCATATATTCTATCGGAGACAGAAATGGTTTTTTTTCGAACAACTCTACGTAATAAAAAATGCAATATAAAGGGGTAGTTTGAACTAATGTATTCAATGTAATCAATGAATCTCATACAATTTTTTGGATTTTCAAAGTATACGATATGACTTAACTCGTTTCCACCCCACCCCAGAGGTAGAGTTGCCGGTGCGTTTTTCCAGTGGAATCCCCTGTAGGCCTATTCTACTATGTATGGAGAAAATACGGTAAACAAGTTTCCCTAATATTCCAAATGTATTCTCCGATAATTAGCTGTTATTGAAAGGAACATAACATTGATTTTCTGCTGCCCATTAACTCGGTATCACGATAAAAAAGTAGAGTTTCGGAAGTCTGTCTCTAATTTGGTCGTATTTCGTAAATAGTCATATATACTGAAGAAAATATTAGTCTCATTCCCAAAAAAATCACAGAAACGGGTTATCGAAGTGTCTATCATTTTCAGAGGAAAGTAGATGAAATGTCTTAAAAAACAATTATAATTTTTCTGAACGTTAGAAAATTGTTGTTGTTGAAAATTGTTCTTCCAAAATTAATCTTTTCCGAAGTGATATATATTCTCCATTCGCACAGAAGCTTTCTTATATAACTTCAATAATCATCATTATTATAAATTATTTATAAATCACGAACATTTCACACAATGTTTCATTTTCTAGACTAGTAGATGTAAAAAGTGTTTTATACAAACTTTCAATTGTTCGCTTTCTGTCTGTCTGTCCAATCGTCTTGAATTTGGCAGGTCTTTATCATTCCGGTGACAATGCATTATGACATTTTCATATAAAAAACAAGATGGCGGCCAAAATGGCCAAGGAATTTATGGCGTGATTCTAATCAAAATGGATATTTGGGGTCAGAAATCATGCTTTTCTTGTCCAAATTAGAAAATTCAAAATGCCGGCTTCAAAATGGCGGACGAGTTTTGTGAATTATGATTCGATTCTATTCAAAATTGGCATGTAAGAATTTTTGGGCTCAGAAATCATAACTGTTTTGTCAAATATAATAAAAAAATAAATAAAAATAAACAAAAAACTTTTTGAAGACAAGATAATAATTTCTTCAGAGGTGTCACGCTATTTTGAGAGTAACAGATTCAAAAGCTTGCCGCGCAATGTTTTCAGTTTGAATACAAATATGAATTCTTTAGCGACACATTTTTGAATCTATTGCTCACAGAATAATGTAACACCCTAAATATTTTTTTATCTTTTTAGCGCATTTCAATAAAAGCTTGTCTTCAAAAGTTTTTTAATTTATATTTATTCATATTTTTTTTGTAAAATATATTGAAATATATTTCAAAATTAGGTTTTTGAATAAATATTCACAAAACGTAGATATTTCACTATCGTCAACTTTCTTGTAGAATTTTGGGAGGTATAATACCCCCACCATTCAAATTGGATTAGCTTTCAAACAATGGGAAATTAGTTCCAACCTTGAGAGGGTTATTACTTCTGATACAGTTCAATTTTCTCTAGTTTCTTTGGAAAAAGGGCTTTCAAATGAAAGACATTTCATTGACCGTATATCTACACCGAATATTTTTCAACAAGAAGAATTGCTTGAAAATAGCCCACTTTGGTCTCTCCTGGAGTATATGGGTATCAATAAAATCCGAACATTCAAAAGTATGTAGCCGACAAACGAGTCCGTAGATCTATGCTGATATTGATGACAATATATCGGACTCCTCAAACCGTACATAAAATAAAAAATTCAAGAAAATTAACCAATTTTTTTCTCGAAATACAGGGTATTCATTGAAAGAAACCGCATTTTTCTAAGAAACTTGGACTGAGTCTTTTTACTCACCCTGTATACATGGAATTACTATACGACATTCTCAACATTTTGATATATATATGACATGCTCTCCCCTATCCGAACTAAAAAACGAGCAGTTAACGTATCCCTATTTTCGAACCACCCTGTAGGAAAACAAAAATAATGTCAATTAACTTCGATCCAGATTGAGGGAGTTTATCCAGGCTAAATTGAATCTTCAATTTTCATCAGAGAACTCACACTGGTTGGTTTGAAATTAATCGAATTGGATTTTTTTTGGTTCACTGTTATAGAGCACAAAACGAAAAAGTATAATGGAAACGAGATGAACTGACATTGTACATCATTGAGGCATGGTATTCCCAGAATAAATAGGTGTTTTGTCAATTATCGGAATTGTAAAAAATTCTGAGCAGAAAGTTTCACGTTTTATCTTTCACACCCTGTATTTCGAAAACTAGGATTTTTTAGTGCCGATGGACACTTTTGCCGAAAAAGTCAAAATCTACAACATTTTATAAGGATGGTGCGGGGTCGTTTCTGTGTGATTTAATTAGAATCATCCTGTATAAACAGAGGAGAAACATTTGCGAGTATATTATTTCGGTCCTGTGCTCGTAGATCTTGTATACGCGATTGGGTGCCTTGTAATGGAATTTAATAATATGTAAGGAACTTTCACGTCCAAAAACGGCATAACTTTATGTAATTTGGCCTTATGTGGAGAACAAACTACTGAAACGAAATGAAACCAACTGCTATCTCATGGTGATTCATAAATTAACATTTTTATTCGACTTTGAACACTTGATCGTTTTCTCTTTCCATTATTTCGTATAGGATTGATACATGATGAATTGATTTTAGCCATATGACTCGTCTTCGGTACAGCGCCTTCGTGCAATTCGATTTTAGGGAGATAAAATGAAATCAAGAGTGCATATGTCTATTGGGTGTTTTATAATCCGACGAACGAACCCATAGTACTGATGCGTCTTATAAAATAACAGAACATATCACTTTTGTCATTGGAATCAAGTGTTAAGGCATACATGGCGATAAAGTATGAAAAAATGAAATTTTCGAATAGGACGCCCACTTGTATTGTTAACTTTTCAACCATATGGGTTGAAAGGTGAAAACCAATCGAAAATATCAGTCCGGTTATTTCAAGGGATATCTAAAAGTGTTTGTGATGTTTTATATTAGATATCAAGTTATCCTCGTTTGCTGTCAGCAGATCACACATACAACGTTTCCTTCTACTCTGTGGGCCACCCTTTTTTTTGCAGTGCGTACCTGGATCTTTAGTGAGATTTACTGTGACGCATTTCATTTTGCATCCAAAGATGAAACTTAAATATCATTAAATATGATTTTTAGGTATAATTTGTACCAGTTAATACTATACCAGATATCTTATGATATTTTTATGATCTTCATCAGAATTTAATTGGTTAGGTTATTTTTTTACACTCACAATATCACTTTTCATCATTCAAAAAAATAAAATAAAAATAAAATAAAAATAAAATAATTACTTTTCAAAATAACAAAAAATCGACTTTTAAAAAATTGAGAAATATTATTGAATATTGTTTAATTACGAAACTAATTACCTACATGTGTCTGTGATACAAGTAAATCTACATATACATATTAGAGGCCAGTGTTCATATAATACATTTAAAGAATTTGAATAATTTCAAAGTTAATATTCATGTACCTAATTCAGTCAGAGATGGAAAGAAGCAGCACTTTCGAGTAAACATGATAATTTTGGAAAATGTACGTTGAGTCAGCGTGTGAACAACCAGATGCACAAACGTGAAGGCAATATTATTATTTCGTGAAATATTTTTTGTTTTTGCCGACATAATGTTCACAATTTAAATTTTATTCAGTAAGCATCCGAACATGGCTAAGTTATGACATGTTAAATAGGTTTATGACATGTTAAATAGGTTTATGACATGTCAAATAGGTTTATGACATGTTAAATAGGTAGTAAGTTTTTATAATATAACAATTAGCATACCGAAATTTACCGAAAAGGCTGATCCTTCTTTGAGTCTGTAGGATCACTCTGCAAAAAGTTGGAGATAAATTTTCTTTAAAAATTCATGTACCAGACAAATTTCCCGCAATTGATTCGAGCACGTGGGGGAAAATTTAATACCGGAATTATATTTAATATAGAAAACATTGAGTGAATATTTATTTTGACATTATTCACAAATAAATAGAAGGCTGTGTGTAATGGGAGTTTTGGGGAGATTTTTTTCCGTATTTCCCCGTTCCCTAGTAAAATAAAATATATAATATCAGATAAACTATTATGTAAAATTAATTGATTTCATACAATTTTCTTACTAGGTTTCAGGGAAATGTCAATATTGACTGAAAATGAAAGTGGATGTTATTTCAATATTATTATTGTCTAATTATATGATAGCTGCCATGTGCCGGGAAATTTCCACTTATTAATTTTACGTCTACATGCTAATGTGGATGAAACATTTTCAGAAAATTTGCTGGTTAACATAGTAACAATGTCGAAATAAAGCATCTGATTGGTTGAAAATGACTGGTATAAAATTTTCAATAAAATTTAATAATTGAAAGCAGGTCAAGGTATTTTAGGAGAAGATAATAGTTTGATAACAATTGATAATCAAACGAAAGTGAATTGAAATGATACAGTAGATGTTTAAAATAAAATGTTTCAAGAAATGCAAATTGTGATATTAGAAATCAACAATTTACAAATCCTTAATACTCAAAGTATTATAAAACTCCTTTCATAAAATAGTCATAAAATGGATATATGAGATATCCCTCCAATGAAATTATAATGCATTGAAATCGGGAGTATTTGCAGGATATACTTGTAACTTTCCTTTCAACCCAACGAGCATGGAATGATACTCATTTCTCACGAATAAGCATTTAATATAAGTGAGAAATGGACATTCCATGTTTGTTGTACACTATACTTTTTCTGCGATTATAGCGATATCACATTATTCGCAAGCCTCTCATATTCAGTAGCTTTGTAACAAAATCTAACGATTTTCTCCTTCCGTGATAAAGTTATCAGGAAATGTGAACATCGATTAGATATTTCAAATCATATGTAACTATTCAACATTTGTTTATTCATTATTCACAATATTAAATGTTACTTTCATACAGTTTAGAGTTGTATTCGGACTATTCGTTTCAACTTCCACAGTTACATTTCCTTGACTTTCCCTAAATTCTGAATTCTTTTCGCTACGTCAAACTTTTTAGAGAGGTTATGTCTCCTTCAGTATCGTTAAGAATTGTTACAGAGGATCTGCGTTGTCAGTATATAATTCAGCATCGGGTAGTTTCAGGAATTTTGCAATATTTTTCCCCATCCTTCCAAATTTATTCATTACAAATTTCTGAACTGTGCATTTGCCTTTTTGGTAATAAAAAAAGTATGAGTCTTTGACATGTGATAGGCGGAGAGCGGCACATTTTTTATTATTTGGTTAAATTTTCTTATCGTGAAATTTCAAACAATTGTTGTTGTAGTGTCTGGTATCTTTAGAGCTTTTGAGCTGCTCCCAAATCGCTCAAATCATTAATTTTCATTTGGTGCAATTCATGCACCGATTATCCCCATTATCAATGCAATCTGTAAAAAAATATTGTTTCAATTTATTGTCAAATTAAAAAAAAATTGGAACTTATGGGTTTTAAACCAAGGACTATTCATTCAGAAACCGACGCTCTACCAATTGAGCCAATAACCTAATGCTTAATATCAGTGTTATAGTAGTATACCTATTTGAAAAGTTATTCAACTAAAGTTTGAAATATTTCTTTTTATGTTATGTACCTAGTTATACTCATGTACATACCTTGGCTATTAGGAATTCATCATCCGGTGCAACCTTAATAATGTAGTTTACTGAGATGTGATTTTTTTTATTTTTTTGGTCGGTATCCATCTGATTGTCTTTTTAGGAAAACTCTCAATTTAATATATTTGAAAATAGCCGCATCATTATTTATGCAGAGAGTTGTCCGTAACATTGAATATTGGGTCCACAACATTGTGGGTTTGGAAACTCTCAATTTAATATATTTGGAATATGCCTAGAGTTGTCCGTAACATTGAATATTGGGTCCACAACATTGTGGGCTTGGAAACTTCAGATTTTTCAACAAAATATGATCAAAACGCTTTTGGAGAACGATGATGTATTCATACAACTCTTCCAGTTCATGAACAAATTGTAGGCGATTTTTCCGGTAATAAACTCAAAGAAGCCAGCTTCGCATTCTCCAAAATCTCTTCCCTATTTTCAGATAAACTTCGAATGATTTCTGACTTTTGTTGATATATGATTTCTGGCAATTAGTTCATAGCTTGCTTCAATTCAGCATTGAAAATTGCGAATTTAAAATTGGTTTGACACGTCAAAAATTCAAAATTCATTTTCTTGTTTTATAGATCATTTAATATAATGAATAATATTTGATCCAAGATATGTGTAGAACATATTTTCATTAGTTCAAAATTCATTTTCTTGTTTCATAGATCATATTTACTATATAGTGAATGATATTTGATCTAAGATATAAGTTAAACATTTTTTCCTTTGCGAAGCTTTACCGGACGAGTCTATTATGGCTTTTTATTTCAGTAAGACCTGTACTGAAATTATCATTACAATACAGCCTTCGATACAGAAATGAAAAAGTGTATACAATCGGCCTGCTTCCTTGATCGATAAAGCGCATAAAATGAGCATATTTATTCTATTTGGTCGAGTTATGTGATTCCAAACATGAAGCAAATAAATTCACTCAAGTTTTTTGGGATTGGCCTATTCATTCTGCTGAAAAATAATAATAATTTATTGCACTTAAATAACTTATTACAAACATATAACAAAATACAAGAGTAGTATATACAAGCCAGTCATCAGAATATTAACAATAATGTGAAACAGACTGTTACATAATCCAAGACTTCCTAAATACTGATCGGTAGAATAGGGTTCTAGGGTATAAAAGAAAAGCAATATGTTATTTTTCACATCTTGAAAATTATTTTTCGCTTTCAAATGGGCAGGTAAGTGATTGTACCATTTTTTACAATAATACTGGGCAGCTTTTCATTACAGGCTAACCTGTGATAAGGAATGTTGTAATTTGAAATATTTCTTGTACCATGACAATGAGTTATTTTTCACATTATATATTTGGCTAAATCTTATCAGTGGTTGGAGATCATCTTCCTAGATCTTCTACTGAAATCGTCAAGTCGACGATGATGTTGGAGTGAATAGGTATCGGGTCTCGACGGCCATTGATAAGAACGTTCGATTTTCGATTCATTCCAACATGCACATTAAATTATGGAGGTAAAGTATTCGCGAGTGTGTGTGTCGATTCCTATGTCCTCGATAGCTCAGCGGTTAGAGTATATGTCTAGAAAACATAAGGTCGTGGGTTCGACTCCCGCTTGATGATCCTTTTTTTCTTTAATTTAATAATCTGTCCATTATGCCACAATTTCCTTTTTTATGATTTCTCTCGTACAATAATTTCCCACTTTCACGTTATTTGGAATTGTGAGAAAAGATGCCTATTTTTGAAGACGAATTTGATACATTCAAATACGTATATTGCAGTAAGCATATTTAGTCATTTGAAGTGATTTCTACACGATGTGAGAAAACTCAATTCCTTAATTATTCGAATAGTTCTCTTTTGAATTCTGAAAATATTCAAGGCTTCACCACTTCCTCCCCAAAGAATAATGCCGCAGAAACTAGCATAATAGAAGGTCCTAACGATGCTAATGTTAGTATTATTTGACAATATTCTGAGGCCAAAGCATGACTGATTGAGTTCTTTGCAGATACGGCTTATGTGATGACAAAAACTGAAGGTGTCATCAAGATAAAGACCCAAGCACTTAGTTTCTGCCGAAAACTGGATTTTATATTCCTTAAGATTTATATTATCTGGAGTGTCAGGCCCACGATTTATTCTAAAAAACACTGTTTTGGTTTTCTCTGGGTTTAGCACTAATTTTGAGTTCACCATAAGTGAATTACCATTAAGGGTGAGTTCGGAAAAATTTGGGGCGGTAAATAATAGTGTGGTATGGTCAGCATAGTTGATGATAGTTTGGTCTCGTTCGGCAATGGATAGCAGATCATTCATGTAAATTATGAATTTAAGTGGTCCTAATACGCTGCCCTATGGGACTCCCCTGGACACCTCAAGTACTGATGACAGTATGAACCTAATTGTATTTTGATCCCTAATTTTGGACGCGTGTGAACGTTCAGTCATAAAGTTTTTGAACCAGTTCAACTCTGAGTTCCAACTTTATAAGATAATGTCAAAGTCTATACAGTCAAATGCTCTTGATAAATCCAGAAAAATTCCACAGGACACGTTTCCTGCATCCAGACAGCTATTGATATTGTTTGTTAATTCAAAGAGAGCAGTTTCAGTGCTCCTACCCTTAAAAAAACCATGCTGATTTGAGTACAAATAATCACTTTGTTGAAAAAAGTTTGTTCATATATAACTATTTCAAAGAATTTTGAAAATGAGCTAAGCAAGCTAATTGGTCTATAATTAGTCGGCAATTCAGGGTCACCTGTTTTATAATATAAGGGTTTAATAACAGCAAATTTTATATTAACAGGAAACTGCCCTGTGCTTGAGGAGAAATTAATGATATGAGTAAGAGGTTCGCTAAAGAAAGGTAAACTCTTTTTCAATAAGTATGTAGGCACGTCGTCATATCTGACACTTTTTTCACCTTCGATTTTGTTACCTATTTCCAGTAATTTTTGGGTGTTTATTTCTTGAAAACGAAAAATATTTTTATTATTGGGAATATTACACTCATACCTATGTTCCGATGAGAGATTTTGCGAAATAAGTTCATTTGGTTTCTCATTAAAGAAACGATATTTCTGCACCTAGAAAACCGTTTTCAAAGTAGGGTTGTACATCATTTGTATCAAATCAAATAGATTAAACCATGTCCCAAATTCGCAAGTACTCAAACGGAATGGATCACAGATCTTTCTCCTCAAGTTTATGAAACAGGGCTCATGTTTCTATTTTCGAATTCCACAGAAGTTTTGTGTATATGTGACTCACACTTCGCAGTGCAACTGTTGTTTCTTTCAACGGTTCCAATGTATTTATCTGTTTACCCACGATAAGGTAGAATAATGTAATCCAGGTCAACATCGTAAATTCAATCGAGTGATTTAGTGAATATTGCATAAACCGCATAACCGAAATTTATATAAACAATGGCGTTACGAGAATACGTAGAATCTACCTGAAACGTTTGTTTACCGGAAGGTAATTTCTTAACGAATATACGAGGGCAGACTGAACTTTTTTCGGCAAACGTCAACATAGTTTATTTTAAGATTCAATACATTTCATCCAACGATTATCATACTTTTTTTATAGGAAGATTTCCTCAGAATTTGAAAATTGGAACGGTCTACCAATCCCCAAAAATATTTCTCTCAATTACTGGAAAATTATAGAACCATAACTATTCCTACGGTTATATGTAAAATAATAGAAAATGAATTATATAACCGAATCATAATATATTTTGAGAAATATCAGATTATCACTGAATGTCAAAATGGTTTTTATCCAAGGAGGTCAACAGAGAGTGCTTCGGAAGTATATTCACAAATATTTGGATCTGAAAAAGCATTAGTAGGGGTACTGTTTTTCGATCTCACTAAAGCTTTTGACTGTTTGGACCTCAAATCTCTCAAAAAAGCTATATTCCATAGGTATCAGAGAAAATATACTATCATGTCCTATGTCCTACCTAGAAAAAAAAATCCATTAGAGTCCCACATGAATCAATACTGGGGCCATGGTTATTCCTTATTTTCATCAACGATCTTCCAAACTACATGAATACTGATTGCCTAGTATTATACGCAGATGATATATAACTTGCAGCATATTTGTATCATGTCACTCGGAGCATAAACATCTGTTCAGTGCTCCAAGCAATATAAATTTAAAAAAACGAAGTTAGCGAATTAAACTGTTAAAAACCCTTGCTTTGTATAACGTGGTTGAGAATATAACAAGTAAACAGTGCATAATGGTAATAGCACGTGAAATCAAGGATGAAATAAAAGACGTTGTGAATCTGGCTTTTCACTCAGTGTTGAAAGACGAGACATTCCTAAAAACCCTAGTAAATCATGTGTCGGAAGCAATAACAAACTGACGACAAACAAATATTTATTGAATGTATCGTTCATTTCTCTAATAATGGCGACCCAGCATATTCCTGTAAATATGGCCGCTTTTGGAGAATATAACTTTAAAGTGGCAGAAAATGAAAATATACCACCATGAAGTTCCTCTCAGTGGCCAGTGGTACTAACTTACCTTAACTTTTTCACCACTAGAAAGTGGTTCCCACGTCGAAGGCCCATGACTCGCGTCTATTATAACCTGCCACTTCAAAGTTATAACCTCGAAATTGCGGGTATATGTCCATTAATTCTTAAAAAGGACATGTAGCAAGTAGGGTGGATTTATGCAACTTCAATCAACAATTATCAAGTATCAACTAACAATATTAACAAGTAATTAAAATGATGGCATTTATGCAAACTGAATTAGAAATTGAGGTATGAATATTAAGCAGGCGCACAAGTCAGAGATCCGATCTATTTGAATTAACCTGTTTATACAAAATCAAGAAAAATTGTCTACTGAAAACCCCTAACCCATTTCATTTTGAATAAATATCATTCACGTTTCACGTAACAGGCAAAACGAACTTTCTGTAAGCCACAATAAAATAATTTGAGAAAAGTTAGGTTAGTTTTCGTCATCGCGCGGACCAATCCACGGTCACTTTGAAATCAAGAAAAATTGTTTATTGAAAACCCATAACACATTTCATCTCAAATATCATTCAGGTTTTACGTGGTAGGTAAAACAAACTTTTTGCAAGCCACAATAAAATAATTTGAGAAAAGTTAGGTTAGCTTTCGTCATCACTTGATGGTGAATTTTAAAGGTATTTGTAACGTTGTAGTGACTTTTATTAAATGCGAATTGTGGCAATAACTCATAGAGATAGCAAGAACGTGCTAACCATCACCACATATCACAATCAAGTGCCTGCCATATTGAAGGTTTAATGGAAGGTACTAAAACGTCACCGAAACTATCATACTCTATTGAAAGTGATTGTAACTTCTGAGTGATATTTGAGTGGATGGTTACCGCAACGGTTATTTTCCACTTTCAAGTTTGAAAACCTTTAAGGTGACTCTGCTTAGTGGCCATACTGTTTCAGCCTCCTCAGTTGTCACTAACAAGTTATAGAATTGTGGAGTGGCTACCATAGATGGGAATTACGTGACTACAACCATGCAAATATAAAATTTCAGTTATTCTTTCTATATAGTGGTAGATTTAGTGGTAATTATGTAATAACCACCGAGTTGAAGTTGCAGTATCAGTTTCCGTCACTATGATGCTGCTTAGGATATATATACAGTGCTAGTCAAAAGTCCCCTCCCCCCCTCGTATCTTTTGAACGGGTATACTTATAATAATGAAATTTTGAGGGTGGAAATAAACGGATGTAGGCTTCTCAACTGGTCATAACAGATGACGCAATAGTCATAAATGACGTCACAAGGCCACTGTGACCAATAATTTTAAATAGGACCCTATGGCAAGTGACAGCTCGTTTGAAAGGTATTGAAAATACCTATTCAGTCATACCAATTTTGTTTGGGTTTCGGCTGATTTTGATTGATAAATTGAAGAAATACGAAAATTATAGTTTCGCATTTAATTAATAAAGATTTTAAAGTACGCCTCTGGTTAATTGTCAAAAAGGTTGACGTTTTTGAATTCTCTACTTGTCAAAAGTGTTTATACCTTGAAAATTTACCTAAGCTATTGTTTAACGAGACGTTTAAGTGTTTACATAGGCAAAATGGTACGTACTGTAGCCGACAAAGTAGCAGCTATCTTAATAATTGGTGAATGTAGAAACAATTTCCATGCAGCGGAACGACTGTTTAATGAGAGGTACCCCGATCGCCCTATATCGAGGGTTTATTTGAGGGAGCTTCTTCGGAAGTTTGAAGCATCAGGTAGTGTTCAAGATGCCAAACGATCTGGTCGACCAACAATTAGTGATGACAAAAAAATTGACATAATTGAGATATGGTAGTAAACCCTACTTCTTCCACAGCCCAAGTTGCGTCTATCTGTGAAGTCAGTCAAAGGACAGTACATAGGGTGTTGGCTAAAACAAATTTCATCCATACAAATTAAAAATGGTGCACCAACTTTCAGATGATGACCCGACCGAAGACTAGAATTCTGTGAAACTATGTCCAATAAAATGAACCAACAACCAGGCTACATACAGACAATTTGTTTTAGTGACGAAAGTACTTTCTTTCTCAATGGAATGTTAACACTCAAAATGTGAGGTATTGGTGACACAAATCCTCACATTTTTCGTGAAAAACATACTCAATTTCAGAAAAAGTAAATGTTTGGGCAGGTATTTTGGGAAACCACATAGTTGGGCCTCTTTTCCTCAATGCTAACTTAACCGGTGAATTGTATCTGGAGATGTTACAAAATGATAATGAGGCGTTAATTCTTGAAATTCTAGAAGATAATCCAGATGAATTCGACAACTTGGAAATAACGTTTCAACAAGATGGTGCTCCTGCACACTATTACGGTGCAGTAAGACGTTACCTAGATGAAGAATATCGTGGTAGATGGATTGGACGACGAGGTTCGATCGAATGGCCAGCTCGGTCACCGGACCTTACACCATTAGATTTTTTCTATGGGGTACTTGAAATCTAAGGTTTACGCTACAGCACCTGACAGTATTGCCATTCTGGGAAACAACGAATTGTTGAAGAATGTAGGCAATTCCGCTGACACACTGGGACGAGTACGACAAGAGTTTAGCAATAGGATGCATTACTGCCAGGAAGTAGATGGAGCACATTTTGAACACTTATTATAAGAACTGGTTCTTAAATCTTTATTAATTAAATGCGAAACTATAATTTTCGTATTTCTTCAATTTATCAATCAAAATCAGCCGAAACCCAAACAAAATTGGTATGACTGAATAGGTATTTTCAATACCTTTCAAACGAGCTGTCACTTGCCATAGAGTCCTATTTAAAATTATTGGTCACAGTGGCCTTGTGACGTCATTTATGACTATTGCGTCACCTGTTATGACCAGTTGAGAAGCCTACATCCGTTTATTTCCACCCTCCAAATTTCATTATTATAAGTATACCCGTTCAAAAGATACGAGGGGGGGAGGGGACTTTTGACTAGCACTGTATATATATACTGCAACTTCAACTCGGGGGTTATTACATAATTACCACTAAATCTACCACTATACAGAAAGAATAACTGAAATTTTATATTTGCATGGTTGTAGTCACGTAATTCCCATAAAAGTCCTGGATAAATAAGTAACTATAAAAGTCCTGGATACATAAGTAACTATCACATCCGGCCTGTTTGATTCAGATCATCGAGTATAGAGTGGTTTAAATGGTCTCAACTCATCCTAAGTCAGGATTACTAGAAAAAAAACAAGCAACTGTATACTCATTTTTTAGAAGCTTTTATTTAGTTGCACCTGTTTCAGTGTCTGTGTGTCGGTAATCAAATCTTGCAAGTTAAATTTGACCCACTTTTAATCGTCCGATTGGTTCGAAATTTGGCAGGTGTATATAATTCCGGTAACAATGCATTATGAATTTTTTTATAAGAAAAATAACAAATTGGCGGCTTCAATATGGAGGACAATTTTCGTGATTATGGTCCGATTCTATTAAAAATTGCTATCTGGGGGTTTTCGGGGTCGGAGATTATGTTTTTTTTTATCAAAATTCAAAAATTTTATATGACGGCTCCAAAATGCGGACGAGTTTTGTGATTATGGTCCGATTCTATTCAAAATTGGTATCTGGAGGTTTTCAGGGTTGGGGATTATGATTTTTCTGTCAAAATTCAAAAATTCAATATGGCGGCTGCAAAATGGCGGACGAGTTTTGTGATTATGACCCGATTCAATTCACAATTGATATGTGGGGGTTTTTGGGGTCGAATATTTTTTTAACAAGCTTTCATTTTTAGTTTCCCCTTGTCCTGGTGTCTGTCTGTCTGTAATCAAATCTTTCAAGTTAAATTTGACCCACTTCCTTCTAATCGTCCGATTGATTTGAAATTTGGCAGGTGAACATAATTCCGGTGACAATGCATTATGAATTTTTTGTCAGGAAAAAAAAATTAAATGGCGGTTCCCATACGGGGTCGGAGATTATGATTTTTTTGTCAAAATTCGAAAATAAATTAGATAGAGATTACTAAACTAGTTATTTAACATTATTAATATTGAGAAATTAAAAATAAATAAACGAAAAAAAAAATTAAAAACAAGCTTTCATTAGTAATGGTAATAAAAACAGAACTGAAAAGTTGAAAATGAAAATGATAAAAAAAAGTTTTAAATACAAGCCTTTATTTATACAAATGCACTAAAAAGTTAAAAATAATTTCTTTCATCGTTCGATCTAGGTTATTCGGTGAGTAACAGATTCAAAAGCTTCCCACGGTTACAAAATAGGCAATCTTGCGCGGCAAGATTTTGAATCTGTTACTCACCGAATAACCCAGATCAAACGATGAATGAAATTATTTTTTCCTTTTTAGTGCATTTGTATAAATAAACGCTTGTCTTAAAAAAAATATTTTTCTTTACCAATGAGTGTTTTGTCAAGCATCCGTCTAGCAGAATAATAGTGCCTGAAATTGATTTTGAAAGAATTGCAGCGATATTTTAAAAAATTCGTTATTCTTCGGGAAATATGTCAAATATGTGTGCTTATGCTGCATATTCAACCGTGCTTCGAATTACATTCACATACATCTGAAAAGGAAAGGGATTTGACTTTCATTAGAAATTATTAAGAATAACAAAAGAGTGATACGTTGAAATTGGGATAATATTTAGAAACAGACAAATAGTGATTTACCTTCAGTTTTAGAAATAATTCAATTCAATTTGTTTCATTTATAATGTTTATATAATAATATTTTCAACATATATTTAGTGCAACCTCATTATGCCTTCTCAGCCTTGGATTTTCAAGAAAGAAAATTAACGTCGAAAAGTCGGCAATATCCTGAAATTCAGACCACTTTTCATAAACGCTTTAGTAGCTTCACCTGTACCTATGTGTGTATGAATGTATGTATTTAACGGAATCTTTGAAATTAATTTTCACCCAATTCCACTGAATTATTTGAAATTTTGCACACGTATTAAGAAGTATTCTAAAGATGATCACAGAAAAAAAAAAATTTTATTACCGAGATTTGGTGAATGCGTTGGTTGATTATTTATTTAGAATTTAGAAAAAACTTCCATCCCATGTGGATAAATCATTCGAAGAGTTTTTTTTGTCCTTTGTAGCTATATGGACACAAAAGTTAAAAATGAAATTATAGTTTGAAAAAACTAAAAAACCACGCAATAAGGACTAAAAAGTTGGAAATAATGTCATTGACCAAATAATTTCCTCTTTTGTAAAAAAGCGTGAGGTGTTCTTTTCTTACTATTCATGATATTAAGATAACTGATATCAAGCATCTCACGCTTTTTTACATAGGGGGTAATTTTTTAGTCTTTATTGGCTATCGGTTAGAGTTTTTTCATTTCATTTTATTTTTAATTATTCAATCTTTTGTCGGAAGGTTCACTATTTTCCAATGTCAGCTGTGTTTATGGGTAGTAACAAACATGTTTTCTTTCATCACTGGGAAACTTGAGGTTATGCCGTACCTTATGAAAATCCACGGTTATTAAAGGGTTAAGTTACCTATAATCGCAATGAAATTAAAACGGAAATTTAAATTGTTTTCTGGCTCTTAATTTTCTTTCTTATTATGATCGTAAAGGTTTCAGTTAAAGCTCTATAATGTGGTGGTTAATGTCCGTACGAAAGTACATTAAATTCATAAGTTGGAAATCTACACCTCACAATGAAATATGAAGTATATAGCTCAAATTCCGTCCTTAATGGAACTTTACAGTAATTTGGTCAGTAGACGGAAAATTGCGTTTCTTATGGCATTATGGGAAAGGTTAATTAGAGAGCAATATTTATTTTGATCACATCAAAACAAAATGCATGTACAAGAAACGTTTTCATACCAAAAACATGACATAATCCGAAATTTTGATCGATTCTGTTTATGGTATTTTTACGAAACTGGGGTCCGAATTTATTAACTAATAATTGTTCGTTCATTACACTTCACTGGAAAAAACTCAATAATATACTCTCAATCACAGTTTACAGCTGAAATATTGCCCAAGACAGTGTATCTGAATCACGTACCTACTATGTTGAGTTCGCCTGTGAGGTCAATAACGACAAGAACATTCGTGTCGCTAGATGTATCCTTATTATTCCAGAGTTTTCGTGGAATTTTGACGAAACGCTATGTGAACATGCGGTTGCGTTTTGATAATTATATTGACCTTTCTGTGATGTCATGCGGTCGGTCACGCTACCTGCTTGGCGTTTTCAGTAGATTCGACACAAACAACAGCAGTGACGTACTGTATTCGTAACAGTATGAATATATCTGAATTGATTCTTCAGGAATGGAGTTTTGGAAAACCATGTCGAATATCACGTATACACTGATAAACTAATTTCGAATATTCATTACTTATCGTTTGGGACCTACAGACCTATAATGAGTAAAATGAAGGCGTGTAGTAATAAACCCTCATTTAGCATGCAAAATCCATACAGAGAGGCTCGTGCAAATTATTATATTAGAAGCTTTATAAAAATAGCAAAACAACTGTTTTCTTCATTCGCTAGGTAGTGCAACTCGGCACAATACATATATTTGTCGGATTGGGCCATTGTTAAGGGATTTAAAATTATGACCAGGCACCTTCCAGTGGTGTATCATGGGGTATAATTTCTGTTTAAAAATATAATGCTAAATATTTTATGAAAATATTTAGATTTACGTCAAACATTACTACATAATGTTATTCCTTAACAATTAGTTGGTAATAAATTAAAAAAGAGTAAGATATTGTGTATTTTCACCGATTATAGTATTTTGGAAGTTAAAAACGTGAAATGCAGCAGTCATTAGTTATATAAAAATAAAAAAGAAATAGTGGGATCAAAGAAGAACGATGTTATTGCTAGCCGCAAATTATTTGTATGAAGTCATGACCAATTCAAGTTATTTTTAAAGCGGCTGAAATGTAGCAGCTTATTGTCAAAAAATTTATTTTCAATAAGTATATACAGTAATAATAACTTACCACTTAAAAATGGCAACTGGTATCAGAGTCGGAAGAAGATGGAACATCTTTGTTAATGTCAATAACAACTGGATCAATCAAAACTTCAGAAATGTTGTCAATTTTCCATATAGCATGTTCTACGGTAATAACATGGTCAATGCTTTTTTTCCAATTGTCGCTGGTCACTTCGGAGAAATTACGGTACGTCTACCCAACAAACATTTTAAGTGAAATTTACGTCATTTCGACCTACAAATAGGTCAGCGCTCAAATTGGCGAAGGTGCATTGAAAAATCAAATTGAAATTATGCAAAACTGATGATCCGACAGCGCCTGAGCTTTCTACACATGAAGTACATATCAATCACTACTATGTCGGGGAGAGTCTGCGCTACAAAAATAGTAGTGTTATGAATTTTGGAAAAAACTGCTGATTTTTTCGGATTTTTTGGTTTTTCTCCATTACTAACAATCCGATGGAGTCATTTTTTTGCATTTTGATTTTCTACAATTTGTTCATGGAGAGCAACGAAATTGCTTCCTCAGTTTTCATGTTACAAGCAAAAAACGAAAATGAAACACGATTCTTTGGTCTTAAATGTTTATACCAAATTAAACAATGATAGTTGCGAGTCGAAAACATATCCGGATATAACTACCCAACAAACATTATAGGTAAAATTTACGTCATTTCGACTTTCGAATAGGTCAGCGCCCTAATCGGCGAAGGTAATTATTACGTTATAATTACCTTAAATTTACCATTATGGGGAAAAAAATGGAAGTAATTCAGAAGTCGAAATTTGGGAAATTAAGACATTTTTCCTTATAAGTTGAAGGCATAAATAGGTAAAATTGCCTCCAGACTAGTCGACTGATGGTAAAAATGTAGTCATTTTTACCTATTTCAGGTTATAAACCCTGTAATGAAACAAACAACAAACAATGGCAGGTTAGAAGAAGATGATAAAAGTTTACTGTATATTGTGTATCTTAACCTACATGCTTATTCGTGAAAGCGTTGAAGTTGACATGAACATGGCGTATGAGGAAAAAATTGTCAATAAACGTATAGCAGATAATGCAATGAGTGATGGTTTCGCATTCACACCTAGCTGTGATTTCATTTGCCATACAAACTTTTCTGTGATGTTGATTTTTACTCGTCTTAAACAAGTGGGCCCATCAAGTTATTAAATTTGTATGGAAAAAAACTATTAATTTATGTCTAGTTTGACAACTTTTTCCATCAAACACTTCAAAAACTGATTTTATAGATGAAGTATGTGTATACATATCATATTCACCTATTTTTCAACTACCAATCATTAAAATGTGGTCGATTCGAGAAAATTATGTATTATTTTTACAATGGCGGAAACGGTTCAAACCGAAAAATATGGCGTAGATTCCATATGGGATCTATATGTCGAAATTCCTTAAAATTTTGACTATGAGAACACATAGACTTTGTTCAAAGTCGAAAGTAACCTTTATTCCTGACTTTGAAGTCCATTTTCCTTATCTTGGGATTTCAGACCCTTTCACATTGTGGTCACGTGATGAAATACAATATATGTTATTGGATGTTTTTTCATGCATGTCTATACGTTTCGTTCTCTGGATGGATTGCGAATCGTGGATAATAAATTTATATTTTACTTATTCTATGTTCTGTGCACAAACACTCAAATGTCAATACGGGGTGAAAAAGTCAATATGTTTTGCTAATGTTGATGGTAAGGCCAAGTAACCTATAGTTACTCAGAGAAATGGATATAGACTAGAAACCCTGTAATGAGTGTTTATTCTGAAATTAAATATCAAATATATCAGTAATGATGATAATAGTACGCGATATTTATATTTCAGTGCACATCTTCCCAGAATAGAAACCATGATTATTGTTATGGCCTAATGAGGGAATCTCTTTCCGAAGAGAAATAGCCAATCATAACATTCTAGATATAAAATGGTGTGTTGTGATTGGCTGAATAATTTTGATTTGACATTTCTGGGTTCCGCATTCGGTGCCCGGAAATATACAATTTATCAGCCAACTGTAAATACCATTAAAAATCGACCAATTATGATTTGCTTGATTTTGACTTTTCCGGAAGCCACAATGATTGGTTTTGAAATTTTCGAAGCCATGCAAACTCATCATTTCAACACATCAATCTCTTATTTTTGTTAAAATAAATTTTCTATTTGATTTGATTTTTTGCGTATTCAATACAATTTTTTCATCCATTTACTTCAAAAGGATGAACTTCATTGAATTCCATTTTGTCGCTGCATCATTGAAAACGTCGCGGCTGTAGTTTACCGTTGGAGACAAACGAAGCTTTCTGAACGCAGCCCATTCATTGTTCAGTATCTCTTACCGACATGACCTGAGACCTAACCAAAGTTTAAGGTTAACGCTTTCATGTTTTTATTTCAATAATGGATGAGTGTTTTAAAATAGTTTCCGTCATAAAAAGACGTGGAGCAACACCCATAGTTGAATATTCCTATGTACCACATAAGTGGGAACAAAAACGAGAGTGTTCTACCATCTTTTGGTAATTCAGATTTTCCATGCATTATTAATATTTTTAGTAGGTCACCCACTGCTTGTATGGAGACTTTATGCGACAAGGCCCAATGTCTGAGCTCCGCTAACAATGAGAGGTTATCTTCCAAGCTTTGTGCCTTATTCCCATTGAACTCATCGTCTTGTGATCCATATTTTTCCCCGGTATCATCATCAGTAAAAGCAATTTCTCACTCTACATTAATTTCTGTAGTTGATGATGACTGAGTGGAAGATGATGGCTCTGATCTCTGGACATCGGAAAGTATAGGATGGTTTCGGGTTATATTTACATTTGTTCTCATTCTAGCAGCTAATCGATAATAGTTGGTGGTATACCTGTATGGTTTATTAACTCTATTCCAATTTTTGCTCGGCATTTTATAGATTTCCAAAATTTAGAGCACAATAAAAAAATTAAAGGAAGTAAATTGTATCATGTCACCCTCATCTGAATCGACTTGGTCTTTAATATCTGATGATAGACTAAGTTACTTTGAGGACTTTATTTTAGGTAACTTTGACTTCGTTGTAGACATTCAGTCTGATTAGACAAATATTGTGCTAATCTCGCCTTCATTGTAGAGCAGTAGGTATAAACTAGGTCAAGAAATGTCCAGGCAACTCCTTTAACTTAATTGGTGCCAAAATAGGTAATAAAGAGTATATAGTAGACCTGTTTACTGACTTGTCCATTCCCACATGAGGTAATAATTAGGTAAATATTCACCAGAAGGTTTTTCCTGAGAGTTCCAAGTATTTTGAACACATTTTGCTGGTTACCTTCAGGTAAAATTTAACCTAGTAAATAACTCTATTAACCCATGAGACTGTGAAGGTATATTTGAAGTCCATAACAAGTAATTTCATACTACGCACTACGCCTATTAAGTTTTTGGTTTTTGAAGGAGATTTGGTGGTCTCAATTATGGTTTTTATAACTCCAATTATAACTTTGGAGTTAGTTAGTACTTGAAGGTAAAATATTTGGTCAGAAATGGGTAAATTCGGACTTCTTGAAGCCGTTTTACCCCACTGTTGGTATAATTTTCCTATAATGTTAGTTGGGTACAGATCGTATTTTTGGAGAGTCGGTTTCATTGTACTATTTTTGTCACAGAATCAATAGAGCTGAAAATCTCTATTATTTGGACTAATCGTATTGGATGAGCTCCAGGTCTTCCGCATACATATTTTATGATCATATATTCATAAATATCAGTCATTTATAGTTTAAACTTATTTCTGTTCTCTTTCAGTAATTCATAGAAGTGAAACACATTTCTCTTACATTTACTTTTGAAAATATTGCGCAGTTTTTGTTATCAACCATATACATCAAACAGTAACTCGGCCTATTTGATATTCGGTACTGCTTTGAGACCGCCCAAGCCATATATTTAATCTCATTTATAATTTTGCATGCATACATCCACGTCTTGATATGACCCTATGAGACGGAAATAATAGTCAGTGACTCATCTTATCTCGATCGTTCATGTTGCGCCGCCCCGCCGTCGATAAATATCAGTACAATTGCTAACCTCGACCACGAACTTTCATTAAAATAGAGGCTTCTTCAAACTCTCCGTAAGATCTATTGCACGGGCCGAAATAAATTTGGACCGGTGCGCTGTGTCGGCATTTAAAACAAGCGGCATATCACGATTATAGATTCGGGATACAATAGATTTTTATTGTAAAACATTATATTATTTTGCCGCTCTTATTGTTGTTTCTGAACTAGTGACTAACGTCACTTACTATTATTTCCGACTCATGTTTATAGTCAAATGACTTCTTGGTTATTTCAACAATAGAGCATTGAATTGAATACATCTATTCACTTTCTATCTAATTTTAAATTATGCTAAATAATATTTCCGTTGATCTCACTGATTATTCTAGTTTCAATGATATGACTGCTTGTGGCAAGTTTTTTATGAATTTATTCAACGTCAGCCTATTTCTACTACCTAGACTAATCACCGGTGAGCACATACAATACATTAGCTCGAGACCGCCATCTCAATGTCCCGTCTGAAGGATGGCAAACCTATCATCGTATTTCGTGCTCATTGATATGACGCCTGCAGCTACGAATATGTTATTCTGAAGTTATTCCTGGCATTTTTAACGCGCACCTTCATTGGTAGGTGGTTACCCATCCAAATACTAAACGCGCCCGGTGTTGCTTGGCTCAGATATCGAGAAGACTCGCGTCAACCTGACCAGCTGCGGGTGCCCTTACGATAAGTTACGTACCTTCCATAGTCTTTGTAATAGTATCGAAAATGTAAATTAAACTTCTTTCACAAATATGACTCGATTTAGTTATTTTCACAGTAGGTATTCGGGAAAGATTCTTTTGATTATGGAACGAGAAAAATGATAGTAATATTTCACGTTGAAAATTTTAATAAAACATGATTTTTGGTAAGTATTGTTTGAAGCTTGTTTTTTTGTGGAGGAATACTCATTTTTGGAACTTTAATTGATTTTTCATTGCGATTCGGGAAATAGTCTGTTCCAAAACTGGGGCCTGTGACTATTACAAATACTCAACCAATTAATGTCCGTTTATTACACTTTATACTTCACAATAAATAAATCAATTACCGTTAAAAAAAACTCGATTCACTCTGCGTTACTATTCTGTACCGATCAAACAAATTTTTCATCACATAGATAACTAACTTACTACTCTCTGCAACCGCCGTCGCTTATACAGTGTGACCCATTTAAATTGGAACCACCCCTGTAGAATACGCATTTTTCAATCAATCTCAAAATTTTAATATTAAGCATCGAAAACTGTATCTTGACACAAATTTTCATAACTTCAGTTTTATTTCCAAGGAACACATGGTTTTTTTTCTTTGTCAAAAACGGCAAAAGTTTATCAGGCAATTTTTGTTTCCGAATTTGACTACACCACTGGATTCTTAGTCGTTATAAATAAAAACCATCAAAATTTCATAAAAAAATATTGGTTAACAACGAAGTTACAACAACTTCAATTTTGGAAACAAAGTATTTGATTATAATTTTTATTTAGAATATAGACATATTTAAAAATTGGCAACACCGTCGATACAAAGTAGAACACCAGTGAACTTGTACAGTGAAAATCCGAAGTCAATAGCTCATTCCGTTCTACAGTTATAACTCCTGAAAGTATGGTAATGTGAGCAATTTGTGGTGGAAGCGATTTTGTAATAAAAATCTGACTAGGCCACTGGATTTGTAAATTATATTCCCTTAAAATCATTTATTTAAGTGTAGGTTATTAGTGTATTCGAAAAGTACAGAAAATTTCCATAACCGATAAAGTATTTATTCTACAATAAAACGTCATTAAGCAAAAACTAAAACTAAAATAAACATTACTGTAAAATTAAATATTTGAATTTTTGTGGCTTCTACCAAACCTCCATTTAGTTCGACACATTTATCGTATCTCTTTTTCATATTTTTTTCACTATTTCCTATTTATTGAGGTGTAATTTCGGCACAAATCCAGTGGCGTAGTCAGATTTTTATTACAAAATCGCTTCAACCTCAAATCGCTCACATTACCATACTTTCAGGAGTTATAACTGTAGAACGGAATGAGCTATTGACTTCGGATTTTCACTGTACAAGTTCACTGGTGATGTACTTCGTATCGGCAGTCTTGCCAGATTTTTAATATGTCTATAATCTGAATAAAAATTATAATCAAATACTTTGTTTCCAAAATTAAAGTTGTTGTAACTTCGTTGTTAACCAATATTTTTCAAAGAAATTTCGATGGTTTTTATTTATAGCGACTACAAATCCAGTGCTGTAGTCAAATTTGAAAACAAAAATTGCCTAATGAACTTTTGCCGTTTTTGACAAAAAAAACCATAGAGTGCCTTGGGAATGAAACTAAAATTATAAAAATTTGTGTCAAAATAAAGTTTTTGATGCTTTGAGATTGATTGAAAAATGCGTATTCTACAGGGGTGGTTCCATTTTGAATGGGTCATACTGTATGAAGTCATTAATGCTAGAATATTCGCGTCGGGTGCTCACTGGAGAATACTCAATTATTCGGCATTGTGTGATTACAGTGGCACTGGCGTAATGTATTCGTAACAAGCAATTTGCCCCTAATTGGGGTCTCATTATCAAAGATTAAGCGAAGCTTGAGTGGTTTTATCAGATGAATAGACTCCAAATCGCACTCATTAAAACTTTCTGGCAAAATGTTTTTTCTAAAATTTCTAAAATTCATGAGTACTCATGATATTACTATCCAAAAGCATTCGTCGGATGAAAAAAGTGGGAAAGACATCTCCACTAAGAAATGAAGCGTAATTATGAAAATTATATTTGTTTTGTTAGAAAATAGTGGTGTATATTTTTTTTTCATTGGAAATATTTAATGTTAGTCCGAGGGCCACTGGTAGAATTAAAATAGTTTTCCTGAATTTGATGTTTTGTGCCCAATTTAGTAATCACTCTTAAAGAAAAATACGTTAAAAAGTCTCAAACGTATATAACGTTTTTTGATTATTTCTTAATGTTGAATGAGCTTTTTTCTTTAAATCATTGCAAGGGTTAAGATCCTTAAGTATCAGCATGTAATTATGAAACACCCTGTATATAACCAGTTTCATAAGACTCTTCCAACTTTAATGGGGTTATTACTTGCATAGAAGTTTATTTGCTGAATAAAAATACTCAATGATATTAGCAGTTGTTCGTCATTTATCATTAACTCGAGTATAAATTTCGTCGACTGTAAAATATCATTAGGAGGAAATTTCAAATGAAACTGCTCCAATTCAGATTTCATCACAATATCATTTATTATTCATGATACATGTCACTGTAATGTATGTAACTTCATTAAAAGAAAAGGCGACATCGTTTTTGACAGACAATAACAAAACTCCGATATGGTTGAGACAAATGAAAATGTTGAGAATTTTGTAGACATATGTTGTTTGTAGAATGATGTGCATAAATTCAGGACCTGACTCTACACAAGAAAATATGAAAACAAGTGTCTGAAAATGCTTCGTAAGGGAGCCGTTTGGAAAGGGCCAATGGTATTGATGCTCAACGGGTTGTCACAGATGACATAATGTTTGATTTTCCGTGTCATTTTTAGTTGAATTTCTTATTCGGGACAATAGGCTAAGAGCGGGGTGCAGAAAACCTGGCCAATCGAGTAACATAATGAAATGTTTTTAAAATGTTAGTAGAGGAAAGTGACCAAATATGGAATAGTATCCATAATATGGAATACCCCCATTTTTCTCAAATGCAAACTCACACACGCAATAAACAGTGATTTTCTGTCTCTTTCCACTCCCATTTACGCGTACAAGTTGTAGCATGTCAGTCGAGCCAGCCCTTTCGTCGTAGTGACAGTGTTTTGTTTTATCGCTGCCGCATAACTTTCTAAGGTACGTAAAAAATAATTATTTTCGTACAGAAAGTGCACACAGTATTGTTTTTATAACTTTTAGAGACCCTTTAGATGTTCTTTAGTATGTTTTAGCGGTATTAGATAGTATTACTTTCTGAAATATAAATATGTGAATATCAGTTTGAAATAGTTGGAAAATCCAAATATGGACGAATCACAGTGTCCAATTATGGACTATTCCATAATTGGACACTGTGACGTATCAGCTGACTTAATGACTTTGTTAATTATATTTTTTTTCAGGTTTTATCAGAATGGCGGGCGTCAATTGGAAAACGAAGCGAAAAGAATGGAATTCAGAGCATATGGCAGAAGCTATAAAATTAGTACGAGAAAAAAAAATGGGTTATTTGAAAGCTGCAAAACACTTCGATGTGCCAAGATCTACCTTGTTTCGTTTATGTCAGAAAAACGAATTTTCTCCAGAAGAAGCCGCAGCTACTACACTCGGAAGGAAAACTGTCTTAGGGACAACCCTTGAAAATCTTTTGGTAGACTACATTTTGACGATGGAGAGCAAATTTCATGGCTTGACGAGAAATGATGTTCGAAGAATGGCGTACATGTTAGCAAGTCGTAATCAGTTGAAAAATCCATTTGGTGCGACTGGCATGGCTGGAAAAAAATGGCTTAAATTATTTCTGAAACGCCATAAGGACAAGCTATCAGTGAGAAGACCAACTGGCACGTCTTTTGCTAGAGCCTTTGGATTTAGCAAAGAAAAAGTAGACTCATTCTTTGATCTCCTCGAAGACGTCTATCTATCTATTTAGGATTAGTGTCTCCGTATGACATCAGTCCCGTACCAAACAAGAAAAGGAAACCTTCTAATAGAGGAAGAAAAGCATCTGTTGCAGCAGTCATCACGTCGTCACCGTATAAGAATGACTTTATAGACAAAAACAGGAAAAAAGAAGAAAAAGAAAATAAATTAGTAAAGAACAAGAATAAAAAACAGAATGAGAAGAAATCAAAAGGAAAAAAACCAAAAGAAAAGACTAAGCCTATGTCTGATTCAGATGATGAGGAGGTGATGCTGTTTGATACAGACAGCGAACTCGATGCCTTGATAGGATGTACAGCTCCAGACTCTGAAGATTCGGAGTGTATTTTCTGTGGTATGCTGTTTTCGAATGACACTCATGGGGAAACATGGATCAAGTGCCTCATGTGTGGGCTCTGGGCACATAATGATTGCGCTGGGCCAGAGTTTGATACCTGGATTTGCGATTTTTGTAAATAATTTGTGTTTATTTCTTTATTATACCAAAGTTTTTAAAGAGTCTCTTATAAGTTAAGGTTAATTTTTCATAGTGATTATAGTATTCCATATTTGGGGTACCTATTCCATATATAGGTACCTTTATCGTTATTTAGTTTTTGAAA
The DNA here is from genome assembly GCA_018342105.1 of Gonioctena quinquepunctata. Classification (NCBI taxonomy): domain Eukaryota; kingdom Metazoa; phylum Arthropoda; class Insecta; order Coleoptera; family Chrysomelidae; genus Gonioctena; species Gonioctena quinquepunctata. Next base: position 576,736 of record JAFIRS010000654.1, read on the forward strand.
ATTTTTCTTACCTCAAACTGAACAAAATAATCTAAAATTGTTACAGACTTAAGTGCAAATATATGATTGTTAATAATTACCACAAAAAGTATTTTATTTATAAAATTTGTGAAAGTTATGCCTGAAAATCAAAACGGTATTCCATATTTGGTCACTTTCCTCTACTCACAGCAAACATAAGAACATTGACTGCCTGGGCAAAAGTGGTGTATGAGTTTTTCATGGCCGTTTTTCGGAAAAAGCAACCATACCAATGTAGCAACGGATTGGAAATAGTTTCATTACCAATTAACTTCCGAGTGGTCCAGCGGTCTAAGGTGCTGATTCACGGAGAGGGAGCGTGAGTGAGGGGTCCAAACTCCAGCTCAGGCAGTTTTTTCTCTTTCGAAATTGAAAAATTATTTGTTTGGGGTGAACATTCGTCCCAAAACAAATCATTTCTCATGTCTGAGAGTTGGCTGCAGAAAACCTGCCGATCGGGTAACAGAATGAAATGTTTTCACAAGCATTTATTTAATTTCCCATAATATGTATGTAGGTTTTTATTTCTTTATCTAGGAGAATGATAATCCCAGGGGTGAATGAACAAGTTTATTCAAAATAAACTGTGAATAAACATGAACACTGACAGCTTACTGAAGTTTGTACGTCATCATATTCGGGAACCTATTTAATAGTTTGAACCCCTGTGATTTCTTGGAATCTTTGTATATCCGTCGCGGCTCAACTCTGACAATACTACGTCTTTTCGTCTTTTTTAATAAGTGGATATTACCAAGAAAAACTTCTACTTTCTTGAAATATCCCGTCAACGTCAAAAGTAAATTATTACCTCATTCGCTCAAAAAACCAATCCCAGCTACGGCGATTCCTACCGAATGCCAAAAATACAGTACTGGGTGAAATTTCAACATACTGCAAGGAATAATAATGAAAATAACACAACCAACATAATTGATAAAAATATGTATAAACTGAAAGAATTAAAAATATAGCCACCTACATGTATGTGCTTAGTTCAAATCTTGTAAGTGAATTTTAACCTACTTCTAGTTGTCCGAATAACGTAAAATTTGGCAGGTGTTCATAATTCCGGTAACAATGCATTATGGAATTTACCCAAAAAAAATGGTGGCTCCAATATGACGGACGAGTTTTGTGATTATAGTTTCGATTCCATTCAAAATTGGTGTGTGGGAGCTTTCAGAGTCGAACATCATGATTCCATAGTCGAAATTCATGAATTCAAGATGGCGGCTTCAGGAAGGCGATGTGCTTTGTCTGATTTTTTTTCTCAATCATTTTTATTTAATTCCTTCTAGTCATTTGTGAAATCCGTCATTTCATTGAATTCTGGAAAAAATTGATAATCTGTGACCCCAAAAAATCCACATACAGTTTTGAATGGAATCCGAACATAATAACAAAACACGTCGTCATCTTGAATTATTGAATTTCGACTAAGAAATCATGATGTCCGACTTCAAACACTCCCACACACCAATTTTCAATGAAATCGCACTAAAATAACAAAAGTCGTCGCCATCTTAGAGCCGCCATCTTGAATTCGTAGATTCTGACCAAAAAATCATAATCTTTGACCCCGAAAACCCCCACATACCCTTTTCTATTGGAATAGAGCTATAACCACAAAACTCATCGCCATATTGGAGCCGCCATTTTGAATTCATGAATTCTGGCAAAGAAATCATGATGTCCAGCCTCAAAAGCCCTCACATACTAATTTTGAATAGAATCGAACTATAATCACAAAACTCATCCGCCATATTGGAGCCGCCATTTTTTTTCCTTTGGCAAAAATTATGTAATGCATTGTTACCGGAATAATGAACACGTTAATTGGACAACTAGAAGTAGGTCAAAATTCACTTGCAAGATTTGAACTAAACATACAAATATTAAATTAAATGAAAGCTTGTGAAAACATTTCATGGTGTTACTCGATCGGCTAGGTTTTCTGCAGCCAGCTCTCAGACATGAGAAATGATTTGTTTGGGGACGAATATCCGCCCCAAACAAATCCTTTTTCAATTTCGAAGGAAAAAATAAAAAAAGCTGCCCGAGCTGGGGTTTGAACCTACGCTCACCCACGCTCCCTTTCGAGAACCAGCACTTTAGACCGCTGGACCACTCGGAAGTTAATTTTTGTAGAAACGATTACCAATCTGTTGGTACATTGGTATGGTTGCTTTTTCCGAAAAAGGCCATAGAAAACTTATGCACCTCTTTTGTCCAGGCAGTCAATGATTTTTCTTATGTTTGCTGTGAGTACTAACATTTTAAAAACATTTCATTCTGTTACTCGATTGGCCAGGATTTCTGCAGTCCCCTCTTGGACTATAAGTCGTATGAGGGGGTACCCTCTGGAAACAAAAGTCTACCTTAAAAACGAAAATATTAAAATCATCAACAAACATAACAAAATATTTCTGATCTTCATTCTAAATTGTAAATACCTATATCAAACCTATCGAAATCATGTAATAGATGAAAACCATCGGATTGACTATCTAAATTCGAAAGTATTGGATGTTGAAAGTAATTTAACAAAAAGGCTTTTCTTTAGAAATGGTTCATATAAATAAAAGAAATACAAATGTTTTAAATTAAAGAACATATATGTACAGTGTCCGGCATAAAGTTCGCAGCATATGGAAAACTTTTTTATTATAGATTTCCCAAAAAAAATCATTCGTGATAAAAACCTCTGCTTTATCCCAAACCTGAATTGCGAACACCAAAATTGAATTTTATACGACCCTATACGAGGAAAATAGAAAAGTATGCTTTCTTTTCAAAATAATATGATCCCATCACTTTATTTCTCGCGGTAGAATTCAAATCCATGGGGAAATATTGTTCTAAATCGAATGTTGATCTAGACATTCGAATCATAGCCACCTATGACCAATTTAATTTTTCAACTTTTTTTCCCATTTTTTCCTCATCGCCCTGTACAACATGAGGAATATTATGCTAGACGAATGGTATATTATTAGATATGATGATATCACTCTCTGAATGTTTTCTCATTTCTCCCTCCCGTCGGAAAATCACATTAATTGAATTATGTGACGGAATTTCACAAAATCTTGCTGCAAATAGTAAATAAAACTTAATTGTCTCCAAGGTATGATGTCAGAATGCCAATTAATTTATTTTCACAATACAAATAACATGATTTGTTGAAAATATAAACAGAATATTCATAAAATCAGATGTGGAATCATCTGCGACTGAAGACCTAGTGAATGCGATGTCTCTCCTGCGTCAATGTGACGAATGATTTCTGGTGAGTACTCTCTCTTGGAAAACATTCTTCTTTGCCTCATTCATCTTTATGAGTTCTTAATTAAGACTGGAATAGAAAATCAAATAACTATCTTAATGAAAATGCAAATTTTCAATTTCAGATTTTTTCTTTTGAGTTAGGGCCTTTTCAGAATATCTATCACATGTAGTTCAATGTCCACCATGGCTTTAGCCGGGGAAGTAGTTGTTTTTTGTTAGACATTCACAAAAAATAACTTCATTTTAATCGTGGATTTTTCAATTCACAGAAAAATCTTTCTATCAATATTTAATTGAGAATGTTTCCCTGTTCAACAAATAACATTTTTTGAAACAAATATGTTATTTGTATTGTGGAAATAAATTAATTGGCATTCTGGCATCATACCTTGGAGACAATTCAGTTTTATTTACTATTTGCAGCAAGATTTCGTGAAATTCCGTCACATAATTCAATTAATGTGATATTCCGATGGGAGGGAAAAATGAGAAAACATTCAAGGAGTGATATCATCATATCTATTGATATACCATTCCTCTGGCATATGATTCCTCATGTTGTACAGGGCGATGAGGAAAAAATGGGAAAAAAGTTCACAAAAGAAATTGGTCATAGGTGGGTATGATTCGAATTTCTGGATCAACATTCGATTTAGAACAATATTTCGCCAAGAATTTGAATTCTACCGCGAGAAATAAAGTGATGGGATTATATTATTTTGAAAACAAAGCATACTTTTCTGTTTCCCTCGTATAGGATCGAATAAAATTCAATTTTGGTGTTCGTAATTCAGGTTTGGGATGAAGCAGAGGTTTTTATAACGAATTATTTTTTTTCAGAAATCTATAATAAAAAAGTTTTCCATATGCTGCGAACTTTATGCCGGACACTGTATAAGTCATATGAGTTCTATTTACACTTATATTTTCCACAAATCTAAATCGAATAACCTCCTTGAAAATCCATTTAATATACATACTGTAGAATAATCCAGCTATTTGTCACTTTGATTTTTTCCGTAAAAAAAGTATTATCTGTTCTGCGGAAACGTTTTCTCAGTTTTTATGAAACAGTATTTTTTGGGTTGGTTACTATAATGGTATGCTTTTAACTACTTTAGGGCAGTCGTAAAACACTATTTTGTCTGTGACATGAGTAAAGTAATCTAATTAATAATATACTTTTAGATCGTGTAAAAAAAAGTATTATCAGAGATTTTATGATGGGTGTCGGCATCGAGGGTGAGCAATATGTTATGAAGACCCCGGGGCAAGGTCGTCCAACGATCGTTCTTGACTGTTCGTTTTCTTCTCCATGCCCGTCCGCTAGCCTGTTGTTGGCCAACCGCACACTTATCTAGAACACGGCTCCCGCTCGTAGCTACCGGTCTTCGTCGGTGCTGGTCCATCACCAACGGGTCTGCGTGCACGTAATCATACACCGATTAATGTCCTTTATGTAATTATCTTCTTCATTATAATTGCCTGAAGATTATTGAGGCCGCTGGCCGGGTGATCGTACTTTTCACTTGATATTCCCACAGAAAATGTCATCGTGAAAGGAGACATTATAGTAGCAAACATTCTTTCCCGAGACTCACATCACACAGTTCTTATTTTGTATATTCTAGGAATTTATTCATAGAATTTTTTGAAGCAGGGTTTTGAGTTTATTGATGTTGGGCTTGTTAAAGATCACTCGAAAGTCTTCGACTCAGTGTGAATAGCGTCAGTGTTTTCACGTAGTTAGAAGTCAAAAATATTTTTCGAAACCATCATCATAAGACCCATCTCAAAGACTAATAATAAGTGGAATATTATCATTGAATCAATCCCATGTGTCATTGTGTTCACAAAAGTTTGTGCACATGACTAGGGTACATTTTATTAGAGCCTTGGTCCATAACTTTCTAACTTTGTCATTGGGATTAGATCTCAACAATATTTTATGTTTAACAACAGTCCCACGTCATTTCAATAGGGTTATATTGACAATGCTGTGAAGGTAATCTAAGAACTGTATAGCCGTGCTCTCTCAAAAGTTTGCCAATAAGGTATATCTTGTTTATTCGTCGGAATTAATTTGTTTAATTGGGCTTTGCTAAATTTTAATATTATGATTGATCGACCTTTCCTTATTTTGGGACGAAGTTGGTAGTTTGACAGCATTCCACTGGCTCTGAATTCCAAAAAAGGGATTTTATCGTCATTCACACAAAGGAAGAATGGAATGACGCATGGTCGTATGGGGTCGGCTTTAGAATAGCCCCATGGTAAATCCTGCCTGTCGTAAGAGGCGACTAAAAGGATAACCGTAGGTGGAAGATGGTCTCATCGCCCGGTGAAATACCACCATATCGACTTTGTGTGCTGTGAAATGGACCATTCCATGTTTCAGTGTTCGGTCGATACTTTCCGGTCTCCCTCTTTCCTTTTCCCCAATTCCTTCTTTATTTTCAGGTAATAGTAATAATGATGAACAATAGTAATAATGATGAAGTCTCCTAGAGTAAAACACTCCGGAAGTAAAATACCTCTCCATTCGGATTTCCGGGCGAGAGGTACTCGAGGGGACTCAACATTAAAAATTAATTTTGCAACATCCGCGGACTCAACAAGAACATCAATGACGCCCACCATCACCTACAGACGGAAAAACCGGATATTCTGGCTCTAACAGAAACACAAGTAAACTCGTCCACCAACAAGGTCCATATGCTTTGTCCTGGTTACGAACTCCATTCTCGATTCAGGTTCAAAGGTGGAGTTTGCCTTTACGCCAAGGCTAACCTTTCATGCCAGCGTGAAGAGAGTTTGGAACCGAAAGACTTTGATGTGATGTGGTTCAAGCTATCTGATACCAAACTGACTAAGTTCCTCTGCTGCCTTTATCTATCACCTAATGAACCTTCATATAACGACCTCTTTGAGTTTTTATCACTCAAACTGGACTACATTCAGGAGAACCATCCAACAGCTGAAACCATAATCATGGGAGATTTTAATGTACATAACGCTGCCTGGCTCAAATTCTCTAACAAAACAGATGATGCAGGTCGTCAAGCCGAGGCCTTCGCCATCACTCATGGTCTAGAACAACTGGTCGAGCTACCAACCCGCATCCCTGATGTCAACATCCAGTCTGCCAATACACTAGATCTTTTCCTCACCACCAATCCTGACCCGTATAGAATAGAAGTTTGTGCCCCACTTGGAAACTCTGACCACACCCTCATCTCCACAACATGCTCTTTCCATTTACCATCGAGCTGCACAATACCACCCCGTCTCATGTGGCATTACAATTCGGCCGACTGGGAAGGTCTTCGTATGTTTTTCTCAGCGTTTCCATGGAAGAGAGTTTGTTTCTCTTCAGTAGATCCAACACGATGTGCTGAGACAATTTCTGAAATCATCATGTTGGGGATGCAAACTTACATACCGAATACCGCAAGAAGAACATCATCCGATAAGACCTGGTTTAACAGAAACTGCTCTAGAGCTGTGGCTTCCAAACAGGCAGCATACCATCGATGGCTAAAAAATCCGGGCCCTGAGACCAGAGCAGCATATGTCGAGGCTAGAGGCATATGTAAAGAGACAATAGAATGCTCAAAAGATGCCCACAAAGCCAAAATAAGATCAACATTTGCTGAATGTCCTAACGGATCCCGTTCATTTTGGTCTTTCGCCAAAGCTGTGGGAAGAAATTTCACTTCCAGCTCATTTCCTCCCCTAACCAAAGAAGATGGAACACTAGCAACGACTGCCCAGGAAAAGCCAATATCTTTGCGCACCTATTTGCTGGAAATTCCACTCTGGATTCATCGGGAGAACAACCCCGAACATTACACCTATTGACAGTCACATGCCCGAGATCACCTTTCGCCAACGTACTATCAGAAAGATTTTGCTGGGTCTCAACACCAACAAAGCCTGTGGATCTGACGGAATCCCGCCGATTGTTCTCAAGAAATGTGCCCCGAACTAACACCTGTTCTTTGCAAGTTGTTCAACCACTCTTACAATTTGGGGTATTTCCGTCCAATTGGAAAATTGCAAGAGTACAGCCAGTCCCTAAAAGGCAAAAGGCCCTACCTAGCAACTACAGACCTATCGCACTGCTATCTATTATTTCAAAGGTCATGGAAAAAGCCATCAACATCGAGCTCATGAAATATCTGGAAGACTCAGGAATTGTCAACGATAGGCAATATGGCTTCCGCCATCGAGATCAACTGGTGACCTGCTCGCTTACGTCTCACATATATGGCAGCTATCTATTGAAAAGCATGGAGAAACTTTAGCTGTGGCATTAGATATCTCCAAGGCGTTCGATCGAGTTTGGCACCAGGGACTCCTCGCCAAGCTTCCGTCTCATGGCTTGCCCCCTCAGCTGTGTTCTCTGCTTGCTAGTTTTCTCTCAAACAGGTCTCTCCATGTAGTGGTCGATGGAGTTTCATCTGACACTCTACTCATAAATGCTGGTGTTCCGCAATGATCCATTCTCGCACCAACACTATTTCTACTTCACATCAACGACCTGTTGAAAGCAACTTCATGTCCAGTACACAGCTTTGCCGATGATAGTACCCTCCATACCGCTTTCTCTTCCAGGGCCCCTATATCAGCCCGTGAAACCAGAAATGAACGAGGAAGAAATGTTAATAATATAAATATGGACTTAGCAACAATTCTCGAATGGGGATCTAATAACTTGGTAGAATTCAATGCAAACAAAACACAAGCATGTCTTTTCTCTAGAAAAGCCGATCTCACTGTGCCTAACATAACTTTGTCAGGAGTAACCATACCACTGAAGCCATCCATATCGATGCTTGGTATTACTATCAGCAATAACCTTTCCTGGGAAAATCACGTGAGGTCCATTGCCAAAAGTGCATCCCAAAAACTTGGTAAGTGCATCCCAAAAACTTGGTTTTCTGTTTCGTGCCAAGAGCTATTTCACCCCCAGTCAGCTGCTTATGATCTATAAGGCACAGATCCGACCTGTCCTGGAATACTGTTCCCATATTTGGAGTGCGGCACCTAAACATATCCTGAGGCTATTGGATTCTGTCCAAAAAAGGGCAATTCGTCTCGTCGGTGATGCCTCGCTTACAAACTCGCTCACTTGTCTGGAACACCGTAGAAAAGTTGGCGATTTGTCTCTATTTTATAGATATTTTCATGGGCGATGCTCTTCTGAAATATCAACAATCGTTCCTGCTTTGGCAGTCTCTTCGAGATTAACCCGTCAAGTTCAGTCATCACACCCCTTCGTGGTCACTTTGGAGACCTGCAGAACATCACTTTCCAAAGACTCGTTCATCCAACGAACAGCGAGGCTTTGGAACTCATTGCCTAGGGAGGTGTTCCCCGAGGCATACAACCTTCAGAAATTTAAGAAGAACACCAACTCCTACCTTCTTTCCCTAGGTTCCCACGATGTTCTCTGAACATTACAGGATATCCCTTTTCGTGGGAACCAGAACATAAAAAAAAAAAAAAAAAGTACCGAAGAACCACACAATGCTATATTCACCCGTGTCCACTGAAAACTTGACAAAAAATCGAGTACCAATAACCATCTGCAAAAATATCAAAGCAGATCAAACAGCATCGCATTGGTGTTCGAGTGTAGGAACGTCTTAAGCCGGGATCCAACGGCGCGCGGAGTGGCAATCCTGGATTGAGGGTTGAGTGTCAAGGTTGGCGCAGCGAAATGTGTCGGGCCGTTTCCACGGCGCATGTAGGATCGCGATTTCAGACGTGCACGTGCCACTCCACGCGCCGTTGGATCCCGGCTTTAGAAAGCCTGGAAAAAATTATAAAAGCCAGTCCCAGGATACTCAGGTATTCTTGGGAACGAGGAGGTAGGCAGACTAGCCAAGGTGGAGAGTTTTGTTCGATATTTTTCAAAGTATGCATCTATAACCTTCTACACTGGACCAAGTTCCAAAGATAGCGAAATTAGTTGGCATACAAACAGACAATTTCTGTTCATACCTATAAAAACATTATATTATTTATTAATATATTTTTTCTACGACTGTCACAAAATACCTTCATTGTATGTTCAATGATAATTTCTAAATGTAGTACATTGTAATACTCCTTTTCATTATGCACTAGTTGCTGGGCACTAGTGCACAATGTCTGGAAAACGCACGGGTAAATTTTCACAATCTTCGTCACGACAAAAGAGGCGTGGAGTAAATAAAACAAAAGACGCCGTAACCAGGTAACATTGCCGTAACCATACAGACAATATAATCACAAACATAAGTGACAATTCAATATTTCTTTGACAGAACGATATTATAAAGGTATTTCGAAATTAGTTCAGCATGGGAAGTAGTGACAGTGAAAGAAGTTCAACACCGCCAAGTGTTATGGAGGCAGCAAATAACGCTTCATTAAATTTAGTGCCTATTCATGAACTGGTGCAAAGAACAGAAAACTAGTTCTCGTTCAGAGAATGTTCTGATGGCTTACTTTGGAAATATATCAAATAAATTTAAATCTTCCACTTTATGGGCACACTATGGCATGTTAAGAACGATGCTTAGTATCAATAATGGCGTGGATATCAGTAAATATTCCAAATTGAGAGCATTTCTTAAGCGGAAATCAGATGGATACAAAGCAAAAAAATTATACAAAGCAAAAAAATCTAAAGTTTTCACAACGAAGGAAATTGAATGAATACGTTCATCAAAGAAGCCCCAGACAACGAATACCTTGTAGCAAAAGTAAGTTCCACAACAATCAGTTAATTAATTATAATTTGTTCATATTTTTTTATTGCAGGTTGTACTTATCATGGGAATTATGGGTGCTTGTAGGAGAGATGAGATGTACAAAATGAAAATTCACGATTTTGAAGATTTAGGTGCCGCAGTTTTGGTCCACATTCCGAACACTAAAACAAAAACTTCTCGAAAATTTACTGTAACGGGAGATATGCTAACATTGTGAAAAAATATTGGAATTTGCGACCAAGTAATAATGTCAACGATGCTTATTTTTTCTGAATGATCAGAAAGGAAAATGCACTGTCCAAAAAATTGGAATAACTAAAATAGGAAATATGGGAAAACAAATTGCTTCATACTTAAAACTTCCGAATCCTGAGTTATACACCGGCCACTGTTTCCGCCGATCTTCAGCTACAATATTGATAGATAGTGGCGAAGATATAACGACATTAAAACGGCATGGTGGCTGGCGCTCTACAACAGTAGCTGAGTGTAACATCGAAGAGTCCCTGACTAGTCGAAATAACATAGCCAATAAAATATTAGGGTCGATCAATAAGTTGTCAGACCTTCCATCGACATCAGTTATAGAAAATGTTAATAATGTCAACTTTTCCCTTAAAAAAACGGATTCTATTTCCCCAAAATTTGTTTTTAATAATTATACCAATGTAACATTGAATATTGTTGATAACAAATGAGAAGATATTTTTTCGCGATTATTGTAGTAGGTGCTCAACACATTTACCTAGTACGTTATTTTTTTCAATTAATTAATAAAAGTACATTTCTCATATTTGTTGTTTTTTACTTACACTATATATTATAACAGTCGTAGAAAAATTATAGTGTAAAACTCGCACAGAATGACCATTTCCTACACGTATGATTTGCAGCACTCGCTTGCAGCTCGTGCTGCAAACTTTCATTCTCGTAGGAAATGTATGTCATTCCGTGCTCGTTGTACAATATACTATTTCATGATATTTTTACTAAAAGTCATTGGATATTCAGAGATAAATATTATTGTAGCAAAATCAAGTAGTTAGCCTTTGCGTTGTTACAGTTTGTCAAGCATAAACAATATCAATTATTTATTGACCATTAAAGCTTGCTGATGAATAATTTTGTGAATTTGCATCAATCATGATGAAAAAATAATTGTAAAGGTGATAATAATTAGTGACGTTGACGAAGTAGATGATTCAGATATCTATTAGGTAGCGCAAATAGCATCCTTGAAGTTATATCCAGTTCAATAAAATATAGTATCAACAATTACTTACTTCCCTGAGGAAATTATTATTATTTTATTGTTGCCCTAAACGAAAACATTGCGAAAATTGAATCTACTCTCAAATAATAACTTGTAAGTGTTGTGATAGTGTATGTGTTTGTGTGATAATGAAAAAAGTATAAATCTCCGTCAAATCAAATATTTCATTAGTACGCCTAGTTTCAGTTACAAATATATTCTTCATTAGCTTTGAGGATAGGTCTTATTTATCAAAAACACCGAGTAGGTGTATAAGAATCACTGTAATCAAAACTATCATTCTTCAAATCAGTCAAATCTGATTATGCTTATTATGCTTTCCTAACCTTTTGTGAAGTGGTACCTCTCCTAATATGTTTTTAAAAGTTAACAAACAATCTCCCATTTGATTCCACTCGAAAAATGTTTTCATTTTATTGGTCGGCCCTACCTTGCGTGGTGCAACGATCGCCTGGAATCTTATTGAATATTATTTTAACAATCCCACACCTCCGAAAGATCATCTTTCTCATTGGACTTAATTAGGTAGATCTGAAGTGAAGCAATTTATTATAAGTGGAACTTATGGATGATAATAGATGATGGACATTCAACAACATTTCTCCTGAAAAAGTTTGTGTATAAAATAACTTGGATATTAGATTGTATGTAGTGATAGTTACGAATGTTGGTATTGTGTAAAGTTTCAATTCTGAATTTTATTGAGTTGGTAGCACTGATTTGTTCTGTTGTAAGTGATGTCTATGTTCTAAGGTGTGCTGTAAAAATATGTTTTCATGTTCTAAAATAAGTAGTAATAAAGCACGTTGTTCAGAAGCAATATTTATTTAATTAGCAATAAAATACAAGGAAATAATAATAAAAACAACAGGTTGTGGGCCTAGAGGAACCTAGGGAAAACAAGGTATTTGATAAATAGGAAATATCCGTAAAACCAATAAAAGACCATAACCATGAAAAGGACGTTGTACAAAATGGCGTCTACGAGTACCAATGAAGAAATCGTTAAAATTGACAAGCTGGAAAAGGCTGAAACATTTCAGATTTGGGATTTTCAAATCAAAATATTCTGTAGGTCCTCAGATTTACTTGAACTTTTGAGAGGAGAAATAAAATTAGAAGATATGACCACTGCAGAGAAAAGATGCAACACAGAAACTGATCATTACAACAGTAGAGAAGAAAGTGTTACCCTCATTTCCGTGTTGCAGACGAGTTTGCAAATTAATGAAAACATTGTACTTGCAACCATTATTTGATACTTTTATAATAATTCCGATACTTATTTTAATAAAAAAAAGGTTGCAAATTGAAACTCTCCTCGAGAACATAATTTTTTTTTTTTCGGGTTTGAAGAACAGAACTTTTGGAATTTTTATCGAAAAATTAGGATTAACAAAAGAATTTTTTTCGATAAAACAAACATTTCCGTTTTGTTTGACATTGTTTTGACATTTATCATAAGATGTAAATTGCTATTATTCAAAACTTCGAAAGTTTGCAGAACTTTTGCAAATTTTTCCTCGTTAATAATTCATCCAATCCTGATTTTCAACATCTTCCTTTCAGAAAAAAAGGGTTTCAAAATCACACTTAATATCATTTGAACGTACTCTTCATTCTACTAAAGTTTTAAAACTTTTGTAATTACTATCAAATTTTTCGAAAATTATGTTTATCTCTACTGGCCAATAAGTTCAATAGAAATAACCAAAATGATGAATTTGTGGAATGAAAATACCCCTGAAGGGCTGTAACGGAAATTCTATCACATAGCCGCGGTAGAATTAGCTTGGTTGGTGAGGTGGGGAAGCTGCTGCTTGCTTGACTGACGATGGTTCTGAAATAAATCAACTTGAATATAACCCTGTATTCAGCAAGACAGGCCAAGGTGGTTCGAGAATGGGTACAGAAAGCAAATTTTTTGTAGAAAACAATGACAGCAACGTTTATCCTGTCAAAACGGTGCCAATTCCATAAAATCTTACTTAAATATTGTCGAAGAACATCATAATCAAATTATAAACAGCATGCGTGGAAATAGATCTTCATCAGTTATAGAAACTAACACGTCTGGATCTTCATTAAACTTTGTTTATTGTTCTTTTGTTATTTGCACCTTCAAATCATTTTCTTTGCTCTTTATTTTTTTATATAATCAGCAAAAAATATTATATCCGAATAACTCTTGAACATTGATAAATGCTCAAAAATTTTATAACAACTTTCTCCAGCTTCTTGCTTATAGGCAACATGTTTTCGAACTCTTATAATTTTTTTTTCGAACAATTATCAATTTTTTTGGATTAATACTACTAAAAAAAACTTTCGTGTGAAAAAAGTATATCCGATAAAAAATAAACCTTTCACTTTACCCCCCATAAATGCACAGTAGCTTCGCGCTCTTGTCAAAAGTATATATCAACACATCCAATTCCTATAAGGATATGCAATCGATTCCCAATCCAAAAAAATAATTTTATACTGAAATATATATATATATATATATATTCTTCAATTTCTCTTCAGGTTAAAAAAATTATATTATTTGAATTGTGCGTTCGCATCGTACGGACGTCCGTACGATGCGATATATATATATATATATATATATATATATATATATATGCATTTGTATTGTATAAATATCATTATAATTGAAGAATCAATTGAGTAATTGGTATATTATAAAACAGTCGTGGACAAATCTGTTTACATTCTATTTTGTTGCTAAATAATGTTGTTGTTGATCTCACTGATTATTCATATTAAATTGCGATAAATTACCATTTTTCTGATTAGGCTGCAAATCTGATTAGACTCATTTGACATGAATAAGTCGATTCAATTATTATCAAAGGAATTAATATTTCTGAATATGTAAAACGAATCATATAGAAAACGGGAAGCACAGACAAATGTATTCGTAAACGATTCTTTCGATTTTGAGACAAAAATTGGTAGAACTGTCCACGTTGATGATTCAAATAGAACATTAATTCTGGGTTTATCCAATTCCTATAAGGAAATAGGATATGCAATCGATTCCCAATCCCGAAAAAACTTTTTCATACTGAAATATATATGCATTTGAATTGTATAAATATCATTATAATTGGAGAAACAATTGAGTGATTGGTATATTATAAAACAGTCGTGTACAAATCTATTCACATCCTATTTTATTGCTAAATCACTGATTATTCATATTAAATTGCGATAAATTACCATTTTTCTGATTTGACTGCAAATCTGTTCAGACTTATTTGTCATGAATGAGTCGATTCAATTATTATCAAAGGAATCAATATTTCTGAATATGTAAAACGAATCATATAGAAAACAGGAAGCTCAGAGTGGTAGGTATTCGTAAACAATTCCTTGTATTTTGGGAAAAAAAATTGTAGAACTGTCCACGTTGAAAATTTAAATAGAATATCAATTTTGAATTTTTTTTATCCAGTTTTCAATGTGATTCTCCTTAAATATTATACGTACTATATGATTTTATCGCGAAAATTTATACATTTTCCCACTAGGAAATTCAACTCGTGTAATTTGCAGCCTTATTATAAAAAATTAAACCACTCAAGTTTCGCTTTCTCATAATTAGACCACAAATCACACTCTGAAATTTCCATACTATTTTTTTCTCGATGATTTGAGAAATTCATGAGCGATAAAGTCCCTGGCATTTGTGATATTATCATCTAATAATTTCAAAACTTCTGGGGATCTGAACAAAAACCCTCTAGATGATTTAAATATTGCTGAAATAAAATAGTTATTTGTGCAACCAGTTGGCAAAAGCACTATTTTTCGTAATGAGCGAATTTCTGCGCAAAAGAAAGCGAGTTACGGAAAATAGGGTTTTCCAACGTGTTTCACACAATATTTTTTCTAATTTTGATATGTGATCCTTTTTAATTCAAGTTAAAAATATAAAAAAAATATACTTAAAAAAACTAAATAACACGCTTTCAACGACGCAGTAGAAATTAAAAAATAATTTTAATATTCAACGACTATGCCGAAAAGCATGAGGTGCTTTTTGGTTGCGTATCTTTGAGAAATATAATACTTTTAGAGTAAGATCCCAGAGCCGGCAAACCTATCTCATTTTAGCAAAGCTGAAATCTTGAAATGAATAGTGTGATATGTAGTTGAGAACGTATGCGTACTTGCTAGCTTGAAATTGGGAAATGATTTAGTTTTGGGTGAATTAAAAAAAAAAAAAAATAAAATCGTCAGGCGTGGGGATTCGAACCCTCGACAGTTTTTGATATCAGAGCTTAGATCTTGCGCCTTAGAGCGCTTGGCCAATTGGACGATATTAATTGTCAAACGCATTACGATACTTCTACATAAGTGGGAAAGTTGTTTATATGCTTTTATACCTGCTACCCGTAAAAGGGCCCCTCTTTTAAGATAGTAAGTATGCATACGTTCTTGACTACATATCGCACTACTCATACTCAAAATTTCAGCTTTGCTGAAATGACGTACCGGGGATCTTGGACTATTTTAATTGATTTCGACAATAAAGCACCCCATGCTTTTTGTCAGAATAATTGAATATTAAAATTATTTTTTACTTTTCAGTGCGTTGAAAGCGTGTTCTCATCCTTGGAGAGACTTCCATGGAAAACACGGAAATTAATGCTACATAGAAAACTACGTTGTCAGCTGTGGTCAATATCACAAATTGTTCAAATTATGTTATTAATATTTATAATTAGTTTTTACCATACATATTATGTATTGAATAGCCTCAAAATTATAACAAATTTTATTCCTGTATTTTTTGCAACTGCAAAAAATTTTACTTTTCGCAACTGGTGATGAAAAGTAAAACATTTGATAGCGTCAACGATTTTGAAAAGTATCACTTTAAATGTCAAAATTAAACATTATCATCAGTATGCTCAAAGGCGTTCTAATATACATAGTGAACATCAGGAATGTTTATTTTTATTTATTTAGTTGGTTATAACATCCACCGGCCGAGCCAATTACAGAGTACTTAATAAATATTACATGTCGGATAATTGCAATGAAAAGTAGTAATAATTTATAAGTTTGTCTGACTCAGTTATAGGTTAGTAGAAACCCAAGGAAATGGTTGTTTTATGCGATAAGAAAAAAATGATCAACTGAGTAGTTATTATAATTTCTACCTCAGAGTTATTAGGAAGAAGTGATTGGTAAAAACTTAGGAAGTTATTAACGAAAGTAATGTCGAAGAATATATGGTGTTGTGTATAATTTTGTACATAAATAGTAGATCATTGATTTCTCTTCTTTTTCTTAATGACTGTATCTTAAACTCGCTCAACAGGAGATCATAATTGTATAATTTCTTTCAGGGTAACGTTTATATTTTTTATAAAATAAATATTTTAAGAACTTTCGTTGAACCATTTCAATTGCCGAAATTGTTTGTTGGTGGTACGGGTTCCATATTTAACTGCATTATTCCAGTTTGGTTCTAACTAAGGTATAGTACAATTGACAGAGTGCATCCAACGATTTAAATTCACTACAAGTACGAATTAAAAAACCTAATGATTTCATGGCTTTGGAAATTATTGTTTCATAATGATTTTGTAAAGGTTAGTTTACAGTCGTATGTGACACCCAGATCCTTATGTTGTGTGACTTGTGACAGTAACTCCTCGTTAATGGTATAATTGTACATTAAAGGGATGTTTTTTCGTGAATAGGTCATAATTTATCATTTACTGACATTAAGAGATAGTTTATTTACTGTACACCAGTCTTCCAACGACTTAAGGTCATTTTGTAGTGAAATAGAGTCTGTTAGACCCTCAATCCGTCTGAATAGTTTCATATCATCAGCAAATACAAGGGTATCGGATTCAATTTTAGTGCAGATATCATTTACAAATAGCAGAAAGAGTAGGGGTCCCAGGTTTGAGCCTTGTGGTACACTGGATGTTGCCGTAAACTCATAGGATTTTACTCCTTCATAGTCAACGTAGAGTTTGCGATCTTTCAAATACGTTTTTAAGATATTAATGAGATTCTCAGAGTAACCAAAAGATATTAGTTTGTCTAGAAGCCTGTTGTGCGATACGCGATCGAACGCCTTACAAATATGTGTAGATTACATCTACCTGAGATCTTGAATCGAGTGCTTCGGATACAAATTCTGTAAATATACACAGATTTGTCGAAGTGCTACGACCTGTCATGAAACCGTGTTGGTGTTGGGAAATGAGATGGCGAGTGTGAGCATACATCAGGTCGGCCACAAGTATCTTGAATAATTTTGAGAGGGCAGAAATCAGTGCAATAGGTCTATAGTTTGTGACCTCTGTTGGTTTTCCTGTTTTGAAAATGGGACATAAGCGCGAAAATTTCCAAATTTCAGGGAATGTTTTAGTTTTGACAATAAGATTGAAAATTACAATGAGGGGGTCACATATTGTATGCATACATTTTTGTATTACTTTGGGCGGGATATTGTCTGGCCCATATGTCCACTTGTTCTTGAGTTTTTTGCATGCATATGTTATCATAGGTAGCTATTTTTATATGCTTAATAATATGCTACTAGGGTCCAATAATAAACCTGCGTTTTTAAAGAAAATATATGCCGATTTACCTTCATTTTGAATTATTTGATAAATTCAATGTTTTGTACCTACTATTCCTCTGAGCGTATAACTGACAGATTGTACTTTCTCTGAAGTGCCCCGTCATCCACTTAAGAGCTATCCTGAAATTATATGGGCGCTCTAATGACTCTGCATGTAACTAATAATCATCGGAGATGAATACCACTTTTTTAGTGCGGGAGGTTTTCTTTTCTTCACACTAGAAGCTATCAATCGAATGGTGTGGGCACACTTCTAGTGAAGTGATTTCGTTGGAATTTCGTTGATTGCGATGACACCAATGAACATCTTAATTGATTGCTGAAAATGTTGATGTTTGAATGATTCAGTGATATTTCCTATGAACGTATTGTCACTAGCGTGTCGTTATTTTCAATGTAGATATACCTACAATAATATACAAATCAATTATAAAAATATTGTATGCTAAAAAAGATTCAAAATGTTTAGAATCCGTATATTTTAGAAATGTATCTAATAAATTCGGGGTACTTTTCAAATTCTTCAAATTGTGTTGTGGAAATGTGAAAAAATATTATTTTGTTGGACACATTTCAAAACGAAGACTATGTGGACACGAAAAAGAAACTAAAAGTAGAAACCAAAAACGTTCAATGACTACAAATTCGGATACACCACGAAAAATTAAATATTTTAAAATCGATAAAATCGGTATAAGTACTTAGAAATAAACAACCTGGAACCATTAGGTAAAATTAATAATAATAATATAAAGTTCCTTCTAGGTTTATCTATCTATAGGCCAGTCATTATATTATCAAAATTTTAAGTTTCACTACTACAGATGTCAAGAAAGAAACAATCATCGACTCCATGATGTGACTAAACCGGTTTGGGGGTATGGACTTCGTCTGTGGAACAATGCAAATCAATTATAAAAATATTGTGTGCTAAAAAAGATTCAAAATGTTTAGAATCCATATATTTTAGAAATGTATCTAATAAATTCGGGGTAGTTTTCAAATTCTTCAAATTGTGTTGTGGAAATGTGAAAAAATATTATTTTGTTGGACACATTTCAAAACGAAGACTATGTGGACAAGAAAAAGAAACTAAAAGTAGAAACCAAAAACGTTTCAAGACTACAAATTCGGAACACCACGAAAAATTAAATATTTTAAAATTGATAAAATCGGTATAAATACTTAAAAATAAACATTAATAATAATAATATAAAGTTCCTTCTAGTTTTATCTATCTATAGGCCAGTCATTATACCGGGTGTCCCAGATGTTTTCATACAGCCAATATCTCAGTTATGCTGCTTAGAAATTTAAAAAAAAATGCACTTATATCAAACCCGTATGACTTTGAAGCTGTTGTGTCGAAGTCAACTTTTGTCAAACTACCCCTGAGACCACCCCCAACCTCAACTTTTCAAGTAGCACCCTATAATTTTTTTTTGAATTGTGAACTGCAGTCAATTCTAACTTCAACGATGTATCACACTTGATATTTTGACAGATGTCAAAGTGTCAGAATAAGCGATTTTGAACAATAATGTACAAAATTCCATAACAGAGAATTTATTGATAACAAAAATTATTAAAGCTGCTCAAAATGTCTACCATCATTATTATTCATGCATGCTTAAAATCATACCCTCCGTTACTGTGGTGCAGTCGTGTACAATCTTCTCTTGTAAGTCGTTCAAGTCGTTTGGTATAGTTCATACACGATTTTCTTCAAATACCCCCACAGATCACTTCATACAGTCAATATCTCAGTTATACTTCTGAGGAATATTCTTTAAAAAACTACACTTATGCCAAACCCATATGATTTTGGAGGAGTTATGCCAAAGTCAACTTTTGTCAAAGTACCCCTGAGAAACCACCCCCAACCTCAATTATTCAAGTGGCACCCTATACATTGTTTTTATGACTTGTGAAGTGTCATCAATTCTAACTTCAATAACTATGTATCACACTTGATATTTTGACAAACGTCAAACCCGCAAACTTAGCAACTTCGATGTCAACAGCATTTGATAATAAATAATTTATGGTAGGTATACATTTTTGGCTCACTTCATTCGAATCGAGTAATAAAAACTGTCAATTTCGTAGATTATTTCTTTTGTTATTTTCGTTCTTTGACAGTTGTTCTTGCACGCGTTTTTTAGTCAGTTTGATATTCCAATCAAGAAAATGCCTTTCACATTCACTCCAAGTGAGTATGTTGATATGTTATGAATTTTTGGTGAATGCCGGAAAAATTCCCGTGCTGCCGCTGAATTATACCAACAGCGTTTTTCCGATCGACGACTACCAAATCATACCACATTTTCTTATGAGAATAGGAGAATTTCCAGGAAAAGGTAAGCATGTTCAACATGCTGCACCAGTGCGAACTGAGGAAATGTGTATTAATGTATTGGCCTATATGGAGGCTTACCCTCATATTTCTCTTCGAGCACTAGCTGAGGAAGTTGGAATGAGTAAGTCGTCTGTGCATAGAATTATAAAAACGCATAGTTATCATCCTTTCAAAATACACATGCACCAGGGGCTTCGACCTGATGAAAGGAGACAACATTTTATTATCACTATTCAAGTTTTGATTGAAAATAATGACAGTTTATTGGATCAGATCATGTGGAGTGACGAATCAAGATTTCACAATAATGGGACAGGGAACCGGCATAACATGCATTATTGGTCACGTGAAAATCCTCATTGGGTGCGAGAAACAAATTTCCAAACCATGTGGGTTGTGAATGTATGGTGTGCGTTGTTCAATGGACGTTTGATAGGCCCTTATTTTTATCAACACACTCTGACTGGGCGTAAATATCTGGAATTCTCACAAAATGAACTTCAGGGATTGCTATATGTTATTCCTCAACAAGAAAGACAACTTATGTGGTGGCAACAAGATGGTGCTCCACCACATAATCACCACATTGTAACCGAATACCTCGATCAATATTTTCCAGATAGATGGATAGGAAACAGAGGTCCTATCAGGTGGTCTGCACGTTCGCCAGATCTGACACCGTTAGATTTTTTCTTGTGGGGGTATTTGAAGACAATCGTTACGAAACTAGACCAATAGACTTAAACGACTTACAAGAGAAGATTGTACACGCCTGCACCACAGTAACGGAGGAAATGATTAGGAAATCTTGTACGAGAGAACTGATAAGGCGATTTGAAGCATGCATGAATAATGATGGTAGACATTTTGAGCAGCTTTTATAATTTTTGTTATCAATAAATTCTCTGTTATGGAATTTTGTACATTATTGTTCAAAATCGCTTATTCTGACACTTTGACATCTTTCAAAATATCAAGTGTGATACATCGTTGAAGTTAGAATTGACTGCAGTTCACAATGAAAAAAAAATAGGGTGCTTCTTGAAAAGTTGAGGTTGGGGGTGGTTTCTCAGGGGTAGTTTGACAAAAGTTGACTTTGACACAACAGCTCCAAAGTCATACGGGTTTGATATAGGTGCATTTGAAAAAAAAAAATCTAAGCAGCATAACTGAGATATTGGCTGTATGAAAAAATCTGGGACACCCGGTATACATTATATTTTCAAAATTTTAAGTTTCACTACTACAGATGTCAAGAAAGAAACAATCAAACTCGACTCCATGATGTGACAAAACTTGTTTGGGGGTATGGACTTCGTCTGTGGAACAATGCAAATCCAACGACACCGAACATTATCTAAGGATTTTAGTGTAAAGTGCTATAATTGATAGTGGAGTGCATGGCACATCACGGTGATTTGAGGGTTGATCAAATTAATTACCGATAGTCGACAAAGCGGAAAAATCACTTAAACTTCTAAACCCTAATAGCTTCGATTTTGATTATTTTTTTAAACGTTTGTTATATTCATTTATTCAAAATTAGAAACTTAAGCAGATAATTTTCAAACACCAAATTGAAAATGTTGCAAAAATTTCAGTTTTTATATACAGGGTGTCCCAAACTCGATGGCCTATTAGATGTTTCTGGAGAACGTGACAGGATTATTTTGAAAATTTGGTTTCTCGGGTAATTAGTTTTGCTCTATCGATCTCAAAATATTTTCCGCGCTGCAGCGTTGCCGCTTATATTGAAAAGTAGCAACAACTTTGATATTTTAAATGAGACACCCTGTATATTATTGCATTTTCGCTTTGCTATTGCTTTACGATCATTTTTGTATGATACTTCCCTATACCTATCTCAAGCGGTTTTCGAGAAATTAATTGATTTTCTCATTTTTTGTCAAAAACATAACTTTAATTAAATGTTTATTACTGCGGTAGTTGGACTCGTACAAAGCTGAAATTCTGGATGTAGTTTACCAATGTTCTGTGCATTAGTTATGTCTAAGGAAATTCGTTCTCCATTATACACGGTCGTTCAAAATTTGTGATTTTTCCGATAGATACAAAAATGGTGAAAAGTACATTTTTTAAATGGAACACCCTGTATATTATCGAATATCCCGAAAGACAGTCAAAGTTCCTTTCAAATGATGTATCTGTTCCTACACCTAAATAGTCTGGTTTCCGAAATAAAAATAAATTTCTATAAAAATCGGATTATTTTGCCATATTTTGTATTAACTGTCAGGGAATACGTCATTATGAAAATTCGACTATTAGTGCATGAATAATAAAACGTTTGCGCGTTCATTACCGGAAATTTGATCAGAAAAGAATCAAAATGGAAGGCAATAACTATTCATCAGTTTATCTTCATGGTCAATGTGATCAAATTATAGCGAGAATATACAGTAGGTTCTGTAGTGTATTGAAGTGTATGAATGATAAGATGACGAACTGATTGTACAAAGAATGTTTAATATACAGGGTATTCCAAACTCGATGGCCTATTGGACGTTTATGCAGATCTGAGATATAAATACTCGAAATTTTGAATCCCACGATAAGAGACTGCGATCTAGCTCTTAAAATGGTTTTTGCGGTTGCAGGGTTGCCACATGTACTTGTAACTAATATCAATTTCAAATGGAATACCCAGTATTTCATTCTGTTTTTGGATACCACTGACAAATACAAATAACTTTTACTGAACATGTCGTATACCTATCTCTACCGTTTATTGAATATTGATTATTATTTTGTAATTGTTTTTCTACCAAAATGGGACCAACTTGAATTGAAATACCTCCTTATCTTTACCCACACAGGACTCAATTTCAACTTCCACCCAGAAAATATTGAGTAATTTGATTTGACCATATTTTATACAGGGTGTCTGAAAAACATATTCTTGTAGGTGATTAGGAAACACGGCCATAAGTCATTTTTTTTCAATGGGACACCCAGTATATTATGCCGTATTCGGATTCTACTGAAAAATACCAATAACTTTTTATATTTTTTCTATCGACTATCGAAATGAGTACAAATCAATATGAACTATCTTCACAGGACTTAAATTTGATAAATAGTTGATTCATTGAGTCTTCTGGAAATTAAATAAATCGATATAGAAGGTGCCTGAAAAACATCTGTTGGCAATTTAGAAAAAGGTTCATAAATCTTTTTTTTATACTCCCCAATCTGACAAAATTTGTCTAGCATATCCCATATCTATTTCTAACTGTTCGCTGGATATTGATATTTTAATTTTTTTCACAACAGTCTTTGCCAAAACTAATATTGCATGAACCGAGGAAGACAGTGAGCTGAAATTTCAATGCAGATTTGAACAAAGTATGCTAGGTCTGTGTCTGTTAAAAAATCATGATTCACTTTAAGTAGTGTGCCGTGACCAGAAAAGAGCAAGACAATCTTTTAGTTTGAAAAGCAGTGTTTTTCATGGTGTTTCTGTCAAAATGGATAATAAATAATACATATTCAAATAGATAGTTTAAATTTTTATAGAAACTTGCTTTTATTTCGGAAACCAGAATCTTTGGGTACATGAACATGATACATCATTCGAAAGGAACTTCAATTGTCTTTCAGGATTTTCGATAATATACAGGGTGTTCCATTAAAAAAAATACTTCTCAGCATTTTTGTATCTATCGGAAAAATTACAAATTTTGAACGACCGTGCATAATGGAGAACGAATTGCCTTTGACATAACTAATGCACAGAACATTGGTAAAC
Source organism: Gonioctena quinquepunctata (assembly GCA_018342105.1). NCBI lineage: Eukaryota > Metazoa > Arthropoda > Insecta > Coleoptera > Chrysomelidae > Gonioctena > Gonioctena quinquepunctata. The sequence goes on from JAFIRS010000654.1 coordinate 600,835, forward strand.
TTCTGCAGTAATAAAATTTAATTAGCTATTTTTAAAAAATAAGGAAATCAATGAATTTCTCGAAAACCGCTTGAGATAGGTATAGGGAAGTATTATACATAAATGATCGTAAAATAATAGCAAAGCAAAAAATTCAATAATATACAGGGTATCTCATTTGAAATATCAGAGTTGCTGCTACTTTTCAATATAAGCGGCAACGTATAGCGCTGAAAATATTATAGATCGATAGAGCAGAATTAACTTCTCAAGAAAGCAAATTTTCAAAATAATCCTGTGTCCCGTTCTCCATAAACGTCTAATAAGCCATCGAGTACTTTTTGGGACATCCTGTATTAAGTCCGGCTTTCGAAGAAAAAAATATGACTTAGGGATTTTCGGGGCCGCTGAATACAAATACGTTGTCACATAAAAGGGTTTTTCTTGAAATTTCAATATATTTTCTGTACATTATACGGGTGTCTTGGTATCATTTTTTTATTTATCGCCATATTTTATATTGATATTATTATAGATGTTTCTTGGATTATGCTATCATACGAAATTTGAAAATTGTGAGTAATAATCCAAGAGAATTAGGATTAGTGAGTTTTCGAGGACACTCATAACGAATTCCCTATCAAAATTGAGATTTCATTTATATTCCCCTGTAAATATTTGGAGAAATGTGGAAGTCTTCAGAATCTAGAGCATTCCCGGTATCAGAAAATATGGAAAATGTATATGGAATGTATGAATCATCATTTAATTTTAGTACAAATATTTATCAGTCATATACTTCCAAAATTATTGAAAATATAAAATAAATTTAATTCGAGTTTCTGACTTGAGATGCAATATCGTATATCGGTGAAAAATTGCAGCAGTCATTTCCATTGCAAACCATACATGCAGGAGGGCGAAAATTCTTTACAGCTACATAACGGACCGCATCCAGTTTTGCGAAATCAGAAAATTATTTTCAGAATGTGTCATGCCAATTGGCAATGAAAAAACTTTCTTCTATCCCCATTTTACTATTGAAAGAATTCAATAAACGATTCTGCTTCAATTCTGCAGAAATTCTTTGTGTTGGCAGCCCTCTTGTCACTTTTAATTTCTCCACAAGTACTCGGTGCATCTAAACTCTCTTGGTCTATGAAAATCAAATCCAATAATTATTTCCTGTAGAGTGTACGGGTACAGTATCTAGTTGATGTTCCTGTAACATATAAAAAAAAATGTTTTTATATGAAGATCAGGTTGAAAGTTGTAAAACAGAAAAGTTACATCGAATATTACAAAAACTGAATAATGTCAAAGAATTATTCAGAAAATATATATTTCTTCAGCAAATAATGTGAAAGACACGGAAAAGTACATAAAATCAAATATATTACATTTTATTAAATCGATACGTTTCAAATAGGCCAACGAAATCTAATAAGGATTGAGTTATTATTTGTCGAATGGGAAACATCTTTTATTTATATGCAACGCAAGCCAGTTAGGTGGAGTAATGTGATTATAACAAGAAGATTGCTTTTGCAGCATATAAATACTTTATACTTTTCAGTGCACTGTAATCAATAATTCACTTTCTTACAACAATTTTCACTTATAAGTTCAATTGTCAATGTTAAAAGGGCCTTTTGAAGCATAAATAAGTTCGAAAAACACATGAGTTCACTTCTAAAATCGTAAAATTACTGCACGGAACCACAAACAGAGGGAAAAAGGTGAAACA